>CM025791.1:79047881-79545381 GCA_014635995.1 Sarcophaga peregrina
GATTAAGTCAACTTACAGGGCTTACACTTCTGTCTCCTACTATGGCTTTCAAATACTCTTCATCTCTAAATTTTCGAGTCCTACAGAATCCAATCAATATGTTTGACACCATTTTACCATACCGCACTCCTATAAAAACACAGAGGCTCTTTATGTATATAAGAGGCTATATGACTTTGCCATCGAACCAACTGTATTCAGTGGTGTAGCGCATTATACGGATTTTGGCGATCATAATCAGACTTGTATGTGATACAAGAGGCAGCGACTGTAACTGAATACCACAAGGATTTGGAGTTTGGTTTATAGGAGCTATGGTTATCCAATGTGGATATTTTTCACAACAATTTACTTGTAAGGTAATGGTTCATATCCAGGGACTGTCATCCATTCACTTACGAATCAAATTTAAACGAGAAAGTCGAATGTAGAATCTTATGCATGTTAATCTTATTACAGCAACTCCGAACGACAGATTTTAAAGAAACTTTTGATGGCAACTTATTTTTACACTAAGAGTTTCTGTTAGTCTGAGTAAGGACGCCGTAATCTAGTTGGCAGTGTGTTGGCTTATTAGAAGTGAAATCCCAGGCATCAGACAGCTGGAACAAAAGGAAATAGGAGAAAATATTTCTTCGAGGTTTTCCTTCTAGCAGCCTTCTGGTAAAAATTCTGATAGAATAAGTAAAATTCCCATGAAGAATTTTTTCAAAAATTTGTCATTTGTCTCATAAGCGTCTGTATGATGTAGCTCACGCTACTCATGGACAAAATTACCACATACAATAGAATGAGTGATGTGGGAAGCTAGGTAGCAGTACTGAATAAATTATTGTAATAACCAATTTGGTATTAAGGAGTGCGCACGAAAAAAAATGGGCCTACTTTTAAGCTTATAACTTTTATCATAATTGAAAAAAATGAATACCGTTACATTGTTTTTGGTAGTCATCTGTTTCAAAATCCACGTGCTAGATATCATTGCAATAGCAAAAATAGTTTTTTGAAAATGGGCAAAAAAATAATTGAAATTTTCAATGAAAAACCGCGCTAGTTTCGCAAGTGTTAACCAAAAAACAGTATCTAAGGTAAGAATATAACAATATAAGGAGTCTTTGAGTATTGAGAGAAAGCATGGAAGTGGAAGAAAAAAAACACGATTTGCCGACCAAAACAAAGCAAGTAAAATAATACGTATTTTTCTAAAACACCCTAAAATGTCTGGAAGAAAAGTGGCTCAAAAAGTTGGATGCTCTGAGATCTTGGTCAGAAAAAAATTGTATACACAAAAGAAATCACATCTTATTTACTTCAATTGAAATATAAAACGAAAACAAAGTCCGCCACTTAGTTTTATTTCTATAACGAAAAGTGTAAGTCCAGTTTTTTTTGTGCGCACTCCTTAAGTGGCGTGAGAAGCTAGGTTGTAAACCTGACTGAAGGGTTGTAATAACCAATTATGCATATAAGTTTTGAAAATAATAATTTCCCCTGATTTCGATTTTTTGTAGCACTATGTGGCAACCCTTAGTTTAACTTACCTTGTCTTTGTCAATTCTTTTATAAACAAAAACATCGAAACAATGTTTATTTAAACAAACAAGACAAAAAAACCGAGTGTTATTGAATAAAACCAGAAGAATAATTCTCTTGATTTTGAAAACATCTTTAAGAATATTTTTTTTTTAAGAAAAACAACAACAAAAGCACGGGCCACCAATTCATTGAACAGGAACAAAACAACTGAAAACAAAAGAAAAAATATTCAAATAAAAGCCTTTAAGGCTTATAAGCCATAAAATAAAAAAAAATGAAAAACAGTTTTTGGTATTACATACGAAATAATGTGCGTTCTTTTGTTTTTTTGAAAGAAATACAGATAAACGGCTTATTTTTTTTCATATCTAAGGCCACAAGATTTGTTTCGTTTTGGATTCATTTGGAGCCTTAAACAAGATTTCAATTTTGTGTTGGCGTTTTAGTAGAAATTTTTGGTATTTTTTTAAAAGCATTTTGGAAAATGAATTTTTAAAATTTTTCTGAAGGAAAGATAAAGAAAACTTTTTGATGTTATTGACGATGTAAGTATTGTTAAATGATTTCAGACATTCACTTGTGTTAATGGATTTATCATTCATTCACTTATCATCAACTTTGTTTCTTTCCTGTAAAGGAGGCTAAAAGTTTGGTCAAACCAAATCCATTACATCGCATAGTAGGTTGGCTCCTGATTAAGCCAGATATTCAGACCTAATATAGACAGGCCTTGAAAGGAGAAACTAAAATTTTAACTAAAATTTGGCAGATATGTATTGCAACCAACTTCAGCTCGTCTGACAGCTAACAGATGTATTCCAGTGGCAGTTCATTTTATTATTTACACGCTTACAAAAGCATTTTGATCTATTGTATTCAAAAAATAAGTTATTCGTGATGGAATTCAAGCGTGATAGTGTGATTGCTTTATATTTGACTGGAAAACTATAGGTGGCTATCGTTAGAGCCCTCCAGCATTTAAATGTGAATAAATATTTTTTTTCTCGTACCATTGCTTGCTACCGTGATACTGGCAGTGTTACATCGCATCCAAAAAATGGGCGGAAAAAACGCTAATAACACCAGAAAAGATCCCAAAAGTGAAGGCCAGATTTGAGAAATTGCTCGTGAGCATATCGCGAGAACGTATGCAACACATATTGAAAAATGATGGACTAAAGCCATTGAAGTTCTAAAAAGTGCAAGAGTTCACCGATGGACCAAAAAAAGTTAGACTGGAAAAAGTCAAGAAGTTACTTCGCTTGCACGAAAGTGGTCAGTTACCAAATTTGATTTTTTCCGATGAGAAATCATTTCAAATTGAGCAGTTTGTGAACAAACAAAATGATCGGGTTTAATTGCCAAATAGGTTAGCTGAAAATTTACACGTGCGATTGGCCACCAGAACTCAAGTGCCGCCGATGGTAATGGTATGGGCCATCGTAACGGCCGATGGTCGCTCCGCGCTCGTATTAATCGACCGTGGGGTCAAAATAAATGCGGAATATTACCGGGAAAATGTCTTAAAGACAGTATTGAAGCCTTTGACAGACAAACATTTCGGCCGCAGACATTCCAACAGGAGTCCATGTCCTCCGCACTCAGCAACCAAGAATGGCTTAAAAAAGGAGGTTCATCGCTTCATTTCTATCGCACTATGGCCACCAAAATCTCCGGATCACAATCCGTTGGACTTTTGCGCCTGAGGCATTTTGGAGAGTAAGTTTCTCACTAAAAAATACCAAAGTGTCGATCATTTCAAGACGGCGCTTTGTCGGGAATGGGCCAAAATACAGCAGAGCCACTGTCGTGCAGCCTGTGATGGCTTTGTCGGCCGTTTGAAGGCCATAATTCGTACCACAGTTGGCCAATTCGAACAAATCTAAACTGATCCTTTTTAATCGAATATGGCCAGTGTGACGTAACATACCATGAACTAATGGATTTATGTGGCCATCTAAGTTATCTATCGTTGTAAGCACCGGGACATCTAGATCTTTGTGAATATTCGTAAAATTTTATTTTGGCGCCTTTGAATTGTCTCTCTGTTTGAAGCTGAGGCAGTACCACATAACACCCTAGTCCTATAAGAACTGCAATGCAATCTGACGGTTCGAATGTACGCTTAAAAATGCAGTGTCGTCAGCAAATGTGGAAGTATGTATGTTTTCATTTATTGGCATATCAGCTGTAAGTAGCAGGTATAAAAAGGACCTAGTATGCTACCCTGAGGAACACCGGACATAATTTCTTGAGTGGAACTTTAAAAATTACCTTATTTAATTACAAATTCCCTATCACTTAAATAGCTCTCCAATATTTCGTATATATTTGCAAGGAATATTTGCTTCAATTTGAGTATAAGACCATCTCGTTCCACACTTTATCAAAAGCTTGAGAGACATCAATGAAGAGTGCAGAACAATACTTTTTTTTCTTTAAATGCATTTCTTATTACATTAACCGTGGGTCCATGGGTTTGCTGAATGGTACTATGTTTCCTTAAATAGGTCGTTGTGGTCTAGTAGGTAGAGTGCTGGCTTATTAGACGTAAAGCCAGGGTTCAAGTCCTAGGCCAGACATCAAAATAAAATACAAGAAAGTATTTTTCGGCGATTTGCTCTCAGCAGATTTCAGGCAAAAACTCTGAGAATAAAATAAAATTGCCATGAAAATTTTTTCAAAAATCTGTCATTCGGAGTCGACTTTAAACTGTAGGTCCCGCCACTTATGTATTAAATTAACACACACAACATAAGTAGTGTGAGGGACTAGGTCAATAATCCTGACTGAAGGGTTGTAATGGCCAATTATGTACGCATGTATATCCGAAAGAGAATAGATTACAACTCTGTATGTATAGGCCAGTGTCTCAAACTATATTTTGAAACTTCTTGACCACTTACAGGAGAGGACGAAGTTGCCCGTTGATGATGCTAGGATATCGAACTCCATTGATTCATTGGTTCATCGTTACAATGTGGTTTGTGTTTCATTGTTTTATCGCTATTACATAACATACATAATTGGCCATTACAACCCTTCAGACAGGATTGCGACCTAGCTTCTCACACCACTTATGTTGTGTGCGTTAATTTTATACATGAGTGGCGGGACCTATAGTTTAAAGTCGACTCCGAACGACAGGTATTTGAAAAGCTTTTCATGGCAATTTTTACTCTCAGAGTCTTTGCCAGAAATCTGCTGAGAGGAAGTCGCTGAAGAAATATTTTTCGTTTTGATGTCTGACCTGGGATTCGAACCCGGGCCTTTCGTCTAATAAGCCAACACACTACCCACTAGACCACGGCGACTTATCGCTATTACGTCAAATTATTTTCGAGCGAAATAAGGGACTTGTTCCCAAGAATCATGTATTCCTACGTAACATTTGCCTTTCTCAGGGACCACATACGTATACGGTCGATTGGCCAGTGTATTGCGCACTGCATTACAGATAAAATACGCCCTTTAGTTGGACTATTCCTATGTGATTTGGTATACAACCGCAGGCAATACCTAACGCGGTAAATTAGGTGGCAAGCCTTAAGAATATATCTTAAGGTATTCGTACGAAATATTGGCTTTTGTCTGCTCAAAAAGATTTGCTTCCCACCTTTGGTTAATTAAATTAGATGCTGTTTATAATTGTTAACGCATTTGTATTCCATCTTATACATCCCTGTCAACATATCTAAATGTAAACCAGCAGTTGCTTCATTTCTTGTGTTGATCTCTGCTTCTGTTTTTTGTTTTTATTTTTGTCAAATGGCCGTGAGTTTGTTTGTTTTTTTTTTAGCAAAAGTGACTTTTAGACTTAAAGTTTCATTAACTTACAATTAAAAAAGAGTAAAAAAAAAAAATCCCGCGAAAAAAAATCAAACAAAAGAAGAACAAACGCCTTAAGCGTTTCACTGTCTTGCCACTTATGGCTTTACGCTTCAAGCTCCTCTACTACATACGAGTACAATTTGAAAAATGTCTGCTTCTTCTTTAAATGAAATTCTATTTCTTCTTTTGACTTCTGTTGAAAACAGCAGAGACAGATACTGTAGAAGAGATGGAGAAAAAAAAAATGGCAAAAGAAATGAAATGAAATGAATAGGAGAAATAACGCACATTCTATATTTGTAATGTCATATCTTAACTTATATTGAAAATCGGAATTTCCATGTTGACCAAATTTGGCTAAGAATACTGTTTTGTTTCTCTCTATCTCTTGTGTTATTTCTTTGTTATTCTTTTCTTTTTTTTTGTCTTTCCTTTTTCTGTTTTGCTGTATCACATCGGCATCATGATCACCATCATTTTCCTAACCAAACCGCTAACGTTGTGGTTGTGTTATCGTTGTCAAGCGTTTCTGGAACGCTTCCTGCGTCTGTACTAAATGAAAAGAAGTTAAAACAACAACAACAACAACAGTAACTGGAAATGGCAACAAATATGTTATAAAAGTGTAGACTAGACAAAGTAGGAGTATGGCTTACAAAGTCAGTCAACAATAATAATGAGAAAATGAGTAGAAATTAAAGGCGTCCCGATAGGCAACATAGACTACTTCCAGAAAGTTTTGTTCATATTGTTGGTGAATATTTTGAAAAAATTTTTTTGAATTAAAGGATCACTTATCTGTAGTTCACGTAGGAGAAGGAAAGACAGCTATGAAGTTAGGAAAAAAATTAATCGAATAGTCGTGCCTATAATTGAAGGCATTAAAGGATTGCTAATAAATATATCAAACGCTGCAAAAGCTTAGTAGAAAAGTCTGTAGCTCTGGATCATCTCTGGATTGTATTTTTTTCCCCCAGAGCAATCTTCAATATATCATCCCAGGGGTCTCCATAGATGCTCACAATTTTCAGATCCAAATCCGTCAAGCGTCTGATTTGAGCACAACAAATATCAAATAGAACTTGCCATAGTCTAGTAAGTTGTGTATTGGTTTATTAGACGGAGTTCGTATCCCAGGTCAGGCATCGAAACGAAATATGAAAAAATATTTCTTCGGTGATTTCCTCTCACCAGATTTCTTGTGAAAACTCGGAGAGTTAAGAAACCTTCCATGAAAAAGTTTCTCAAACATCTGTCGTTCGGAGTCGATGTTAAACTGTAGGTCGCACTACTCACGTATAAAAACAACATAAGTAGTGTGAGAAGCTAGGTCGTAATCCGGACTGAAGGATTGTAATTGGCCACGTATGTATGTAAATATCAAAATATTAACGATTATATCGCCCGAAGACCAGTTCAGTATAGATGAAAGCTACGCATTAAGCAATCAAAAACTTGGGCTATTGATCCTTTTGTTTTAAAAAAGTTTTCAAGGATAACTAGTCTGTAGTCTAGTAGGTAGCGTGTTGGCTTATTAGACGTAAGCCCAGGGTTCAAAACCCAGCTCACATATAGAGAACAAAACAGTATTTGAAGAATATTTCATCTGCGACTGCCTCTTAGCAGACTTCTGGTAAAAACTCCATAAAAAGTTTTTCAAATTTATTGTTCGGGATCGAAGTTTTAATGCACGTCTAATCACTCATATATAAAATTAACACACAACGAGGGTGCTATAAGAAGATAGGTTGCTATCCTAACTAAAGAGTTGCATTGACTTAATTAAGTTTGCAAGATTGCCCTTCTCTTCCCAAGCCTGTTGAGGCGTGATCTCCTCAGAAAAATAAATCCAAACCAAGAACATCCATTTATGAGAATTAAAAAGGCTTCAAGGAAGCAATAAGTTTCTTAACACTAAAGCCATTACATGTTCAAAGGTGTTATTTTACGAAAAGCCTGTGAATAGCTTAACAAAGTAGTAACTTCTCATTATCCTCCCTTTCATTCCACTTCTCTTTCTTTAATATCTCTCTCTATCTCCTCTCTCTCCCCTAGGACGTCTTACAATGGGCCATTTTAGCCTGAGGGTATTGTTCTTGTCCTCAAACCTAACCTCACCTAGAGCTAATACTATGCTTAGCTTCATCAATTCATCCATATTGACTTCGTAGTTACTCTACCTTAAAATGTATTAACTAATCCAGAAAGTTTGATTGCATAGTGTCAGATAGATAGATAGATAGAAGGAGTATAAGCGGTCATACTAGGGCCATACATACGGCCCTTTGCGATACCATAGTTTTCCATATTCCCTCTCGTTCAGGAACCACTCGGATCGCTTTTAACGAAGCGATGGAGATAGTTATCCAGATAGTAGGTAAGCAGGTTCCTATTTCTTCATTGAGATAGCGCCGGGCAAGTTCCTAGCTCAGGTGCCACTCAGATCGCTTCCGTTGAAACGATTCAGACTGACAATATCAATGTATGACAGTTCTTCCAGATTCTCCACATGGAAGGCATGCAGGTGTCTCTTTCTTCTTAGAAATAGTCTCGGCCAAGTACAAAATAAGTACAGAACAGTCTTATCGTCTTGATTATCTTTACAGCTTCTACAGAAATCATTTGCATGGGGTTCAAAACCAATACGCCTTGCATACGTTATTGCAAGAATGATAAACTAAAGATTACGCCATCACGCACACAAAATTAAAGCTTTCTGCGCATGTAGAATCAATGACGTCACGCATATTGTAGTTCCTATTGGCTAATGATAATGTAAATTATATTGCAGGGCTCCCAACTAATTTCATGTAGTGCACACATTTTTCAGAAGATATGTTCATTTTCACATATGAAAAAGACTTGGAAACCTCTAAAATAGTCCAACTACGGTTATCTAACGGGAAATCATGCGCAATGCGTAATCTGTAGTTTATCATTCTTGCGTTATTAGCCATTACACCCCTAAGGTTAGGACTTAACTGGGTGTGTTAATCTTATATACGAGTGTCGGGACCATTAGTTTAGAGTCGACTGCAAACCATGGGTTATTAAAAAACTTTCCATTGAGTTTTTGCTAGGAATCTCAAAGGATCTCACCGAAGATATGTTTTTTCAATCTTTCGCTATGAACCTGTTCTTGTAGTTGAACCGTGGCCGCACTTCTAGTAAACCAACATACTATCCATTAGACTACTGTGACTTCAATGCGAATCAAATGCGTGCTCATAATGCAAAACCCCGAAAAGAGTACTGATTTGGCTTCTAGTAGTTGATTCATCTGAAAGGATCTCACCGATGATATTTTTCAATCTTTCGTTGTGTTTGAAACGCCTGACCTGAGGTTGAACCGTGGCCGCACTTTTAGTGAGCCAACATACTATCCATTAGACTACTGCGACTTCAATAAGAATCAAATGCGTGCTCATAATTCAACGCCATAAAAACATGGCTTCTAGTTTAAGTAGAGCTGCCATACGCCCTCTGTACAGCCTTGGCTAGGCTGCACCCGGCCTGTGGGCTTTGTGGCCATTCATATCATGTATCACAGAAGCTTCCTTAAGCCGAGCTAGAATTTATTTCGCATAAGGTATCTGCAAGTAACCTTAATACCTTGTTTAATGGAATACAAGTTCCAGTATTTGGATCATAAGCAGTATGTTTACAGTCACATTGGTTAGTTCTTTTTTAATTTCTAAGCAATTTAAAGTCCAGTTGATTTAAAATAAGGTGGTGGTTTGTTGTCTTTGATTTCTATAATTTTTTTTTTTTCTTTCCATTTTCCAATCCATTTATTGGCCATGATGATGAGGCACTTATTGTAACATTCCGGGAGCGTGCAATAAGGAAAAAAAAGAGACAGAAGGCTCAGGGTAGTATATGGGAAGTTACTACGTAAAGTAGTAAAGATTCTAAAGAGTAGCAAAAACTATACACACATATATACTCGTATAGATATGTATGTGAGTACTATAAGAAGCATAATGAAGTGGAAAAAATAGAGAGGAAAAGAAATAAAAACTCTAAAACTGTTGTTAGCCGCGGGAAAATCTCTGTATCAGATTTTGCATTTATTGGGTACTGAGTGCACTTTTCTACGTCTTTTTTTCACTTTTTTTCTTTGCTTTTTTCTTTGCTTTTTTTGTGATTGACAAGTTGGTATTTGGTATGGATCAACATGCTTGCTTGTAAGTACTTGCCAAAACTGGTACTGGCAACTCGAGTCTCTAACATACATATCCATCCGTTGAAATATATGGTCGTTCTGATACAAAACAATGTAACTTATATGGTCGATTGGAACATTGTTTGTCTTCTTCTAAGTCATTTCTGTTTTGATCTGGTCTGCTCAACCCAAAGCACTTGATAGAAAAGAAATAATAAAACACACGAATTTATTTTTTATTCATTTTGTTTTTTAAACATTAGCAATGAATATGAATTTTTTTTAATATTTTATGGCTATTGTTAGTTTTAATATACGATCATCACTTTACTTTATCTCATTACATAAATCTTTATTATTGCCAAAAAGCAACAACAACAACTTGACTTCACTTCACTTTTTCGCAACTATTTCTTTTCCTTTTCCCAAAAATCCATCTCCAAAAAAACCAAGCAAACCATGTTAAAGTTCGTTAATATTAAAGAGAGTGAAAAGAAAGGATGAAAGAGATGATTATGATGATGATGATCATAATGATGATCATCATCATTATCATGTTCAAACGATGCACATTATGGCGTTCGTCTATACAACATTTTATTATGCTTACACACATGTCTGATACCCTTATGACCCGGTCTGCTGAAACACACAAAGAAAATCCCCAAAAAAAAAAACCTCAAGCTCAGTTAAGGAGAAAAAGGAAAAGCAAACTTTTTTTTTCAAGCTAAAAACCATAACTTAAGTAGCCACCATTATTACTGGTGATCGGACCAACACTTACCTTTCTTAAACACTTAAAAACATTGTTTGCTTTTTGGATTGAGTACGAATTATTAAGACGCTATGGCCGTAAGAGACAGAAAAGACAACTCAACAAGAATTCTTTAATTCTAATTCAATAAACCGCACGTGCCCCAACATGTCTACTTGCCGACTTTCAAAACAGCTGTGTCCAGCAGTGTACAGCAGGAAAATCTGCGAACTACTTCAGTTCGACAAGAGTACACTTCGCACTGTAATAGAAATTCTAGTACAAGGGGTCAATTTCGACCTTCGGGTACTGTACTTGTCTTAACCGACAAGTACACGTCCTCTAACCTAACCTAACCTTAATAGAAATTCTAACAAGACACTACACTTTTGGCAATTCTGCTCGGTCTGCTCCTTCAGGATTAGTGCAGAAACTGCCAGGAAGAATAATTAATTGGTACAACGCCTTTTATGTGAATGCCTTGCGCTTTAGAACAGATGTTAACGGTTTAAGGGTGATAAAGTATTTAAAGATCAGGGTATAGTGGCTAACGTGATGGCACTAAGGGAACTGACCGGTTTAATCCGTAGCGGCGAGCTAGTTCAAATCCACCAAGAATGGCTCATGACAACGGGGGCTTACTTTACACTGACTGACACAAAGGTCCATATAGGCCACCAATTGACCTTGTCTGTAAATGGTAAGCTACCCGATCATCTAACCTAACCATAACTCACTAGCAATCAAACTTTTTTAATGTCAAATATTTCAATACCGAATTCATGAAAAACGCAAAAGTTAATATCAAACGGAGATCGTTAGTAGCAAAAGGCGGCCTAGTTCGAGCTTTTTTCTGCTGTCTTACATAAAGTTATACATACATATGTACTTTTACATACATATGTACATCCTTCAGTCAGGATAACGACCTAGCTTCTCGCATCACTTATGTTGTTTATGTTAATTTTACGTTTTTATTTCATTCATATCAGAGAACAGCAACGAGTATTCAAAACGATGAGTGGATTCAAATCATACTTATAATATCAGATACTAATGCGCGTTCCTACTTATTTCGATATCATACTCATACTCATAGTTGGAAGAACTCGTCGTATTCATACTTAACAATACGCATGATGTTATTGACTTCAATTCGTCTCTACTTAACATTTACACGAAGCACAAAATCAGTATGATTCGCGTACGATTCACTACTATACCACAAGAAGATTGTGTGTGTATGCTTTGCTTGTTGTCTTTGTATTTCCTTTCTTCTTAATTTGTATATGCAACAACAACAAAAGCTGCAAAATTTTAATGAATGATTCGAGCCACTCGAATGCTACTTATTATTATAAATCAATGTAGTAGCGAGTACGAATGAATCAGAATAGTTTAATTCCGTTAATTCATTCATACTCAAAACTGCATGAGTGCTAATGAGTAGCTGAAAAACGATTCTTTGCGTACCTCTGATTTATACTGCTGTCGCGGTTGGTCTCATAGTATCACGAATGTTGGACTTCAAATGAATAATTGGCTTTAGTCCAACGATGTCAAAATGCAGCTTCTTGTCGGCCAATTGACAGCACCATTTCGGCTAATTAAAGGGTAATCAAACGTTTGACACAATATATCGATTGTGGCATGATCATGGAGTGATAAGAGTAGTATCCATCAACTATAATGGTTGCGCCATTCTCATTTTCCAAGGAATATGGGCCAATGATGCCTCCTCTTCGCATAAGCCGCAGCAAAGAATTACACGTGATGCGCGCATTGACTTCTGTTAGACCACGTGAGGATTTTCAGAATCCAAAATACGGCAATTTTGCTTATTAACGTACCTACTAACATGAAAATATAATTTCTTCATCATAAAAAACTACTTTTTTTTGGCAATTTGGCCATTCACGTTTCTCGTAAACCCATCTAACAAAGTCAATTGGCGTGCGGGTTTAACTCTTGAACCCATTGAATTTTATAAGATGCCATACAGGGATCTATTAGCAAAATTCATCGTAAACTGGTGCGTGAAATGCCGAATTCTTGAGAACTATGACGAGATGATGATTCTCCGTTACAGTTTCAATATTTCCGGCTGTACTCCCTCTACGAGCACTCTCACGTTTTGCCGTATCAACAATGAAACTAGTTTAATGAGCTTTAGCAACAAACTTGCGTATAACCAACAGTGTTGATCCTTCTTTGAGACCAAATTTTGTACGACATTTTTGGGCAAAAATTTCCAATAAATGTCAATTTACGGTGCCCAGGCGTAAATCGATTCATTATGTTCGGTTGTTGACATACTAAAGTGATAAAAGAAATACCAGATTCAAGATAGCCTATTATTGAAATTTAAACCGATAAATAGCCCACCCGATATATGCTATTTTCTAGACTCTATTTACATTTGATATCAAACACCACATTTCTAATAAACTATACTTCCCAAAAATCCAAATTGCCGAAATATTTTTTGTAAAACTTTTAATTCGAAGCCAATGTCCTATAAGTTTTCATTTACACTCAACTACCGAATTAAATACAGTCAACCCTTCTATAACGCGGTGAGTGCGTACCGCGTTATATGGAAACCGCGCTATAAGAAGCTCAGATTTCAGGTACAAACCAGACCAATTCGTAGCGCGTTCTATGGAAACCATCTACCGCGTTGTATGGTAACCGCGCTATAAGAAACACAGAATTACTACAAATCACATCCTTCGTACCGCGTTATATGGAGACCAAGAAATACTAAAGTTAGGTTGAATTATAAATAATTTTTATTAAATTCAAGAGTTCATATAAGGATTGATAAAAAATTGAAATTAAAATGAAACTAAAAGACTGATTTCCAACAAAATTAAGAAAGACTTGTAAAATAATAAAATTTTTTAATATTTATCCTCACTTGGTTAATCTTTATTTATTGTGTTTCGATTGTAGCTTTTTTTTCTAACTCCACTAAAACCTCTCTGTAGGGAGCTAAGCAATTTTTTAATTCTCTTTTAAACTTTGCGCTGCGTACCCTTGAATGATCGGTTTGAATGAAATTTGGCCTTTTTATCACATCTTGTAAATCGAGATTTGCCACCCATTCATTTTCCTTATTTTCGTTTACCAATGCATTTGAGTTGGATGCATCAATTAATTCCATAACTTCTTCCTCTGGTATATTAAACCCTCTTACAATATCCACGTAACTATTAATTCATTGGCTGTGCGGAAGGAACTTATGGGATGAAATTGAACGCAAACCGCGTTATAAGAGTACCTCGTTATAGGAGGGCTGACACAATTTCAGCCCCGTGTCCTGAGAGTACCGTGTTATAGGAGGGTTGACTGTACATCGAGAGAAAGAGAAAGAAAAAAAAAACATAACAAATCAGTGAAAACCATTCATTGTATTTGTCTCCTTTACCAAATATTCACAATAAAAAAGAGAAACAACCAAAAAAAAAAAGTTTTAAACGATTTTATACGTTTGACCCTTTTTATGTGGTGTTGTGAATGGTGGTGGTTAAGTCTTAAGCAGACTTGCAATAAGGAAGACAAACAAAAAGAGGGACAAAGAAATAAAAGCCCCATAAAAACACAGAACCTCTTGGCTTTGCAGCATTTACTGCTTTGGTCATCTCAGACGCATTGCAGTGTGGTTGGCTGTGTGCTTGGGCAACAACAGTCAACATTCAAAAATTATTATGCGTTAACATTGCATGGGCGGTTCAATAGTTCAAATGGGTTTTAATTTATACCCATCTTAATCATTTATTGCCCTTATTGTCTGTAAGACATTTATACCATTTATACCCGTGCTGAATGTATGTACTCGTACATATGTACACTGTGGTTTACAATTGTTATGCCTGTACTCGTCTCCATATTATTTTTGCTTCCTTTTTCTCATTTCATTTTATTTTACTTTATTGTGTGTCTTTTGCCCGTAAGATAGCTTTTTTTTGTATGCTGGGCTACTTACTTTTACTTTTATTTGATCAATGATGTTTAAATAATCAATTTATATGATGGCAATTGGCCTGAAGGCTCAATTTATATAATTTTTAGACATGGTTTCCCAGAGGTTCATTTTGGCTATATGGTTTGACTAATTTTTCTTTTGAAAGGGGGTTTCTTTTGGTTTTAAATGTCTCAAATCGTTTACAATAAATTTATGTGCAAAATTATTAAGGGCCATTATTACAACTTGCGTTAACTAAAGGGAGGATTTTAACGGAGAGATAAATTGTTTTTCATTATTACGAGTACCCAATAAGATAGAAGTGATCGTTAAGCTAAAGGGAAGATTATCCTAACTTTAAGATTTAAATTTAATGTTTAATTTAACATTTAATGTTTAAACTTGCCATATCATATAATATTTTCAATATGGCAATTTCAAATTTAAACAAAAAGACAAAAACGAAGTCCGTCGTTGCCACTGCGTTAAAAAAAAACTTGTTTAATTGAGCAGTTTTATCGACTTTGCTCCGGCATTGCCATATTTTTGAAAAAGTTAATTTTGTTTTATTTTGTAAGTGTAATAACGAAAATAAGTTAAAGTTAACTTTGCCGTTCACTTTAGCAAAAGGTATCCTTAACTAACAACAACTTTAACAAGAAGTTGTAATAATGGCCCTAAGTCTTTTTGGATTACATTTCGTTTTCTTTACGAAACTCTTGTTCTGTGTATTCTTGCAACATCGGTTATTGCCAACAGACAATGTTACCCTTTTGGCATCATTTTATATTTAACCTTCATTGTATTACCACCCATCAATATTAAACCCTCGGAGATCAAACATTCCCTAGAGTAAACTAATCCATGACTAAAATTATCCTTACTATTGTAGCAACAGGGGTCTCAGTCAAGAATTTCAGGTAATGTAAACTACAAAACCTCTGTCTTTTCAATGAGTTCCGAAGAGAACATCAGTATTTATTACCTGGAGATCTAATATCTCCTTGCTCTAGGAGAGTTCAAAATTATTTTTGCTTTGCAAATTTTTTGCATTCTGCGGGCCAATTAAGGATGAAAAAATCTCCGTCTTTTTATGTATAGAACAGGACATTGATACATAAGGTGCAATAGAAGTTACTCAACGAAATGCTCTTTCGTCATGCCTACCAAAAGTAAAATGATCCTTGAGGTTCTGTCGTTGTGCAATACAACAGTTTGCGTTCAGTCAGGTCCTCTTCTATATCATATGTGTCCAGGTGAGTGTTGCAATATTGCTACCAATAAAAGTAAGCCTCCCTGTAAAACGAATGTATAACATCCAATTTTACTGAGACAATTAGAACATTTATGCTCTGTAACATATAGAAGATTGCTAGATGTCATCGTCCTCTTGCTTTATTACACGTATCTTCCAGCTACCAGGAGGATTGAGTCCCTCTGTAAAACAAGTGGGTAATCACCATTTTAATAGAGACAATCGCAATACCTATGCTATGCTCTGATGCGATCCTGACCAGCTCATCAGGAAGGCAATTTGCAACCTTATCCATACGACCTGGAATCCATATAATAGCTACCTTTTCTTGAGAAAACACCGGCATTCATGGACAGGAACGATTATTGAAAATACAAACATTCAATCCAAGTCTTGATGTTTGAGTAAGACACTAGAATTTCAAGGAAACTTCCGCCAAAATAAATTCTTTTTCTATATTAAAATTTTTACTTTTATACCCCTTTCTTACTGCTCTAAATTATACTCTACATTGAAGGCCACAGTTACCCGTAGTTGGTAGTGCTTTAAGCTTCAAGTAGCATTGCGTGGATTCAATTCCCACCAGAGACTCTCTGGGTGTTTCTAATTGTTTGTCTGACATTTTAGGCGGATAACTCACAATAGGAAAAAGAAAGTGAGTATTATTATTGTAAAAAACAAAACCAATTTTTAAAGAAAAAACTACGAAGCTATCTATATACACTAAACATTAAAAGAAATTGCACCACATTACCCCCTCTCTCCTGTCTTTTATAAACTATTTTTCCTGTATTCCAACACAATGTACTAAATAATAACAATGAATAGCGGTCATCTATTGAGTATTGGTCTCAAAAAAAAAAAAGTACAGTGAGCGTCAAAAAAACTGTACATTAAAGAAATATATACATTAATAAATTACCTTTATTTTTATTTTAAAAATCATTAATTAACAGTTTTTTAATTTGAAAAAAACACAAAATTACTAAAAATTTCGATCATATTTTTTCGGACACTCTCCTTAAGTGGTAAAAGTTGAGTTTTTGTTGTTGTTAGAATTTTATCCATAGTGTACTAAGTCTTTTGACGCTTAATGTACTTACAGGGTGGCTGATATGTATTGCAACCAACTTCAGGCTGTTATCAATTGTAAACCATTCGTCTGACAGCTGACAGATTTATTCCATTTATTATTTACAAGCTTACAGAAGTGTTTTGATCTTTTGCATTCAGAAAAAAAGTTATTCGTGATGGAATTCAGTATAGCGTGATTGCTTTATATTAGGCCGGAAAACCACAGGTGGCAATCGTTAGAGGCCCCCAGCGTTTAAATGTGAATAATTTTTTTGTTTCTCGCACCATTGCTCGTTACCGTAATACTGGCAGTGTTGCATCGCGTCCAAAAAGTGGACGAAAAAAACGGTAACAAAACCAGAACTGATCCGAAAAGTGAAGGCCAGATTTGATCGAAATCCATGCCGCAGTGGTAGAAAATTTACACCTACGATTGGCCACCAGAACTCAAGCGCCGCCGATTGTAATGGTGTAGGCCGCCGCAACGGCCGATGTTCGTTCCTGCTTGTGTTCATCGACCGTGGGGTCAAAATAAATGCCGAATATTATTGGGAAAAAGTCTTAATAGCAGTATTAAAGCCCTGGGTAGACAAACATTTCGGCCGCAGACCATGAACATTTCAACAGGACTCAGCACCATTGCACTCAGCACGTGTCAGTCAGAACTGCTTCAAAAAGAGGTTCCTCTCTTCATTTCTACCGCACAATGGCCACCAAAATCTCTGGATTTCAATCCGTTGGAGATCTGCGCCTAGAACATTTTGGAGAGTAAGGTTCTCACTAAAAAAAATATCAAAGTATCGATCATTTCAAGACGGCACTCGCCGGCAATGGGCCAAAATACCGCAGAGCCACTTCCGTGCACCCTGTGATGGCTTTGTCGGCCGTTTGAAGGCCATAATTCGTACCAAAGGTGTTCAATTCGAACAAATCTAAACTGATTCTAAAATTTTATGTTATTTCCTACATTTTTTGCTTTTGAACAATAAAATTAAAAAAATATAACGCTTTACTTTGTTGCATTATATATCAGCCACCCTGTACATATATTTTTCAATGGATTTCTAACGATTTATGACAAAATTTATTAAAGCTAACGGTCATAATTTTAAAAAATATTTGTTTTTTTTTTTTGCTGTTTGAAATAGCTTCCGAATATTGAAACAAAAAAAAAGGAAAAAAAGAAAACCTTGTGGTTACAATTTAATAAACGATTTACATTATGCAGCAACACCTTTAAATTTCCATGCCATATGGTATGGATATGGCTAATGTTGCTAGTTTTGTTTCAATATATATGATGCTAAGCTATGAATATGAATCATTTTAATACATCCAATAAATAATATTGATTGCACATCTATTCTATCATAAATTCTACGATGGCTTAAAGCTTTTCTCAATTATTATTGAAAGTCAAGCGCAAAAAAACGTATAAAATTTTATTGATTTTTTGCCACAGATACTGGACAAAATAAAATAGAAAAACTTTAATTGAAAATCTAAACAACAACAGGCAAATCTATGAATGTATGTACGTACATATGCTTGGTAACCTTTATTTTTTCTGTAGATCAAAGGAAACGCTTGCTAGTGGTACGATAAATTAAATTGAAACTAAAATTGCCCACAAATGTCGTTCTACTTTAGAAATCAAGAGAGAGAATGAAAAAAAAACCTCGCAAACAGAACTTTTCAAATCAATAGGAATTACTGGTCGTACCTAAAGTATTTGGAAAGCAACACAAAAAATATTTCTTTTCTGTTTAATGAAACCCGAAAAAAGAAATAAGAAAAGTACGTTTATCTCTCTAGCCTAAGTTTGGTAAATTAAAAATGGAAAAAAATCAAAAAATCTTTTTTATAGAAACATTGTAAACGGAACGTAGAAAATGATGTCTAATAAAAGCAGAAAAAAAAAACAAAAAAAAAAGACAATGTTTCTGCCAAAATCAATTGCGTACGAATCTGAGTGAAAAGTAACAAAAATAACACAAATAAAGTTCAAATACTTTCTTGATTTTATTTGTTCCATGTGATGCTGTTAAGAAACTTTTTCAATTTTAATACGCTACCCAGAATGTAGGCGTTAGAAGAATTTGGCAAACGATAAGATCAGATCAGCATCATTAGATTTCCCATATTATACGATTGATCCAATTTATTAATTTAAAACAATAGAAACAGTAAGAATTTAAAGCTAAGTCTAGTATGGTTCTATGTTTGATTCATATTTGAACGCAGTTTGCATTTAAGGAGTGCGCACAAAAAAAACTGAACTTATATTATATACTACAAAAGTTATAGTACTACAAAAAATTAAAATCAGGGGAAATTATTATTATTATAATCCTTCAGTCAGGTTTACAACCTAGTTTATCACGCCACTTAAGGAGTGCGAACAAAAAAAACTGGACTTACACTTTACGTTATAGAAATATAACTAAGTGGCGGATTTTTTTCGTTTTATATTTCAATTAAAGTAAATAATATTTGAATTCTTTTATGTATAAAATTTTTTCTGGGCAAGACCTAATAGCATCCAACTTTTTGAGCCACTTTTCTTCCAGACATTTTAGGGTGTTTTAGAAAAATACGTATTATTTTACTTGCTTTGTTTTGGTGGGTAAATTCTTTTTTTCTTCCACTTCCACGCTTTCCCTCAATACTCAAAGACTCCTTATATTGTTATTTTCTTACCTTAGGTGTTTTTTGGTTAACTCCTGCGAACCTAGCAATCGTTTTTTGTAAGCGGCTCAGTTTTTCATTGAAAATTTCAATTATTTTGTTACAACATTCTTGTTGTGTGGCCATTTTCAAAAAACTAATTTTACTATTGCAATGAATTGCAAAAACAATGTAACGGTATTCATTTTTTTCAGTTATGTTATAAGTTTAAAAGTAGGCCTACATATTTTCGTGCGCACTCCTTAGTTGACTTAGTGGCTGAACTAGTTGGTACAGAATGCATTTATACCTACATAATCAGTCAGAATTAAGACCTAGCTTCTCCCTTAATTTTGTACATGAGTGTCAACGCGACCTACAGTTTAAAGTCGACTTCAAACTACGGATTTTGAAGACACTTTTACACTCGCAAACTTCTTGCCAGAAGTCGCCAAAGGAAACATATTTCGTATTTCATTTTGTTGGAGACATCTGACCTGGGATTTGAACTGTAGCCTCACATCTAATAAGTCAACACACTACCTACTAGGCTACGGGTACTTCCTGGCTGTCACATATATACATAATTGGTCATTACAACCTCTCAGTCAGGATTACGACCTATCTTCTCGCGCCACTTACGTTGTGTGCGTTAATTCTATACACGAGTGGCGGGATCTAAAATTTAATGATTTTTGAGAAATTTTTCCTGGCAATTTTATTTACTCTCAGAGCTTTTGCAAGAAATCTGCTGAAAGGAAATCGCCGAAGCAATATTTTTTCATATTTCGTTTTGTTGGAGATTGGCTGACCTTGGATTTGAACCATGATGTAACGTCTAATATGCCAAAACACTACACTACGAGACAACTGCTGGTACATTTTCGTTTACATACATACATAGTTGATCATTACAACCGTTCAGTCAGGATTACAACCCAATTGTGTGCGTTAATTTTATACGTGCATGGCGGGACCTACAGTTTAAAATCGATTCCGAACGACAGATTTTTCAGAAACTTTTTCATGACAATTTTATTTGCTCTCAGAGTTTTTGCCAGAAATCTGCTGAGAGCAAGTCGCCGAAGAAATATTTTCATATTTTCGGGTTGATGTCTGACTTGGGATTTGAACTCGGGCCTTCAGTCAAATAAGCCAACACACTACCTATTAGACTACGGCAATTTCATTTTGGTTTTCGTTTAAACTAAAATTTATTTGGAGATACATAAGTGGGCAAATACCCTGTAACGATATAGCGGATTCTGTCGCTGGATCCTACAACTCGTACCCGTCGATCCTAACTTTCCAATCCGCTTCATCTCTGGTCTTGTCGAAAGGTGAATCTGGTAGAAGGAACAGATAGGGTATTATATATCCATACATACATAAACGTCAGTAAAACTCTTTAGTCTGGATTTCGACTTATCTTTAAGCACCATTTATGTTGTATGCGTTAGTTTTATACATGAGTGACGGGACCTACAATTTTTAAAGTCGACACCAAACGACAGATTTTTTGAGAAGCTCTTCATTGCAATTTTATTTTCTCTCAGAGTTTTTGCCAGAAATCTGCTGAGAGGCAGTCGCCGAAGAAATATATTTTTCTTTTATTTCGATTTGATGTCTAACCAGAGATACGAACCTGGGCTTTTCGTCTAATAAGCCAAGACATTACCTACTAGACTACGGCGACTGCGTTACAACCCTTTTTAATAGGCTGTGAATCTTAGGAGCGCATCTTATCTGACTTTCAGACATCCTCGACCAAACACTCGAATAAAAAATTACTGAGTTGCAAATTTATTTTGAACTAAGTTTGTTTTCCTCTCGGGAAATCTGGGGTGATCTCCGGATTGTATATGGAATTGGAGTATTACAATGCGCCCAAATGGTGACGTCAATTTACTTTACCTGACCTAACCTATCTGCTGCATTATAATCTATGAATACACCCTTGCCGGGATTTCCAAGAAGATTAAATTAACTGAAATATTATTCCAGTTCTTAAGACGTACATATAACAGATGTATAACAGTTATAAGTCGGTCTTAACCGACCGTTGTTGATTCCTTACATGGATTTTTTTTCCACTTTTTTTTTTCTTATTTCTTGGCTATTTTATACGACATCGTAAAATTTTCATCAAATGATCATCAACATAAAAATAAATTTCAATATTGTACCATTTAACGGTGATGTTATTTGCTGCTGCTTGTTTTTTTTTTTGCGTTATTTTAGTTGGTGTTCTTTGTGTGCTATACTACTTGCAACATTTGTTGCTGCTGCATGCGCACTAAATATTGCTGCTTGCTTAAGATTGCCGTTTGCTTATTGTTGTTGTTGTTGCAGTTGCAAATAACAGTTTTTCTTTTTGGCATTAAGCCAAAAATGAGATTTTTGTTTTAAAACGAAATATGCCATACCAATACCATCATAATACCACACCATACCACATACCATCAACACACCATCCGCATCACATGCAACCAAAGTAAAAAGAGCATGAAATTTCTTGGAGATGTTGAACTGAAAAAGTGTTATTGGCAGGGAGTAATCGATTATTTGCTTCATAGTGAATTTAGATTATTTTCGTTATGTCGTTCGGAATCGATTTTAAATGCAGGTACCGTCACTCATGTATAAAATTAACACACCACAATATCACCGGAGTGAAAAACTTGGTTCTAATTCCAGCTGAAGGTTTGTAACGACCAATTATGTATGTAGTCCAAGCTGCCATTCGGAAGTGCTTTTGTATAGATACTTGAGTATAGGCCTCACAAGAGATGTGTAGAGCGATTTAGTAATAAAAGAATCGTTAAATTCTTTTGCCCACCGTTTTATAAAACGAAGTACGCTTCGAGCTTTATGTGCGGAATAAAATTTAGTTTAGGATCAAGTAAAACTCCTAAATCCAGGAAGTTATCTACAAACTCAAGATCGTATCCATCAAAATCATATTTTGCAGGAATCGTATTCTTCCTTACAAATCTCATGTATTTACATTTTTTTAGATTAAGCTGCATTAAATTTAAATTACCCCATAAATGAAACGAATTTAGGTCCTTTTGAAGTAGTTTCTGATCGGAAATTTGGCGATAACTTAGGAAAATGTTTACGTTATCAGCGTACATTAGGATGTTGGAATAGTGAATCATATCAGGAAAGTCATTAATAAACAATGAAAACTGAAGCGGTCCAAGTTCACTACCCTGAGGTAAACCAGAAAGGACATCAATACTTCTAGAGCAGCAGTTTTTAAAAAGTACGATTTGTTTTCTGTTAGTTAAATATGACTAAATCCATTTTAAACTAAGATCAGCAAATCCCATTAAATGAAAGTACTTGATTAACTTTGCTGATGAAAAAATCCTCGATAAACAACTGTTGAAAGATGAAGCAGGTTTGTTGCTGTTGAACACTTCTTCCTGAAACCGTGCTGATAAGGTGATATCAAGTCAGAAACCTGATAACATAACTTATCAGTAATCATTTTTTCAAATAGTTTGGGAATTATACTCAGTTTGCAATACCACGATAATTTATAACATCGGATTTATTTCCTGATTTGAACAAAGGAATAATCCTTCCAGGAAAATAACCACATTTAACCGATTTGTGGAATAAGTATGACAGTGGAACAGCTATGGCGTCGGCGCAATTAATTAAAATGTTACTAGAAATGTTATCAGCTCCAAAGTTATAGGAGAACTTTAGTTTTAGATTGATTGAACCTCAAAAGTCACTGTGTGGAATGGTTTTTTTAAAACAAACATTGTGATGAACGGGCATCATGTAATAAGGCATCGCCAATTACTATTTTTTCCCAAGTCTATTGAATATTTCGCATAATTTTAATCGATTCAATCGATTACTATTTACTAAACCTATTTCACTAACAAGCACATTTATTTTGGTACGCCTTTTCAGCTCAACTAAAGCAGTCAGTCAACCAGAGATGAGACGAAAAACAAACGTTCAGAGTTAGTGTGTGTGCGTTTATTTTTCCTTCAAAAATTCTAAAGATAGAATTTAAGTATCTGCTCGTTCGCCAAAAAAAAAAAAGTTCTTTAAAAATTCAGACTTTCAATACACAAAACAAATAGGTAAACATATGGGTTGCAAGCAACTTGCAACATATACACGGCAAAGTTGTCAACTTTAATATAAAATGCCTGCAAAGAAAATTTGTTTTTCAAATGTTTTTAAAAAAAAAATTTTTAAATTATTGAAAATGTAGTGCCTGGTCATGTTTTTACTCATATGTTTGAGCAATAACTTGATATTTAAGTAATAATTACTTACACTGAGAAATGAGGAATAGGCTTAAGGTAGAATTAGCCAAACATTCATGGAACGCGTACGTTCGTTTTTACTATATGAAGAGTAATGCCAATGCTTACCGAAATTACATTACGGTTCGATAATAGCCCGAAGTCACCGAAGTCTAATAGTGTGTTGACTTATTAGACTTAAAGCCAGGATTCAAGCCTCAAACCAGGTCCTAAATCTCTGTAAACGTTTGGCTAATTATAGCTTTAGTTAATATGTGGTTTTTACACCACTCTGCCACATGCATGCGATACCAAGAAATTATTGAGAAGTGAGCCCATTAGCTGCCAATATCATGCATTTTGACTTCACTTCATATTCAGACTGTTTTTTTTTTTTTGTCGCCGTAAGTAGAGTATTAGCTTATTAGACATTAAAACTCGCTTCAAAACCAGGTCTGACATCTCCAACACAAAGAAGTATGAACAAATATTACTAGGCCTCTTCGCCGTGGTGTAGTGGGTAGTATGTTGGCTTATTAGGCAAAAGGCCCGGGTTAGAATCCCAGGTCAGACATCAAAACGAAAAATATTTCTTCGGCGACTTCCTCCCAGCAGATTTCTGGCAAAGACTCTGTGAGTAAAAATTGCCATGAAAAGCTTCTCAAAAATCTGTCGTTCGGAGTCGACTTTAAACTGTAGGTCCCGCCACTCATGTATAAAATTAACCCACACAACATAAGCGGTGTGAGAGCTAGGTCGTAATCCTGACTGAAGGGTTGTAATGACCAATTATGGATGTATGTGTCTTCCCCTTAGTGGAAAATTCTTCAAATCTATATTTCGGGGTCGTTAAGGTATTGGTCCGCCACTCTTAGCTAAATTAATACTAAATCTACCGATACTTCATGTATTTCTATTCCTACCAAGGGGGGTCAAATGACTCCTTGAGGTATTTAAGCTAGTTTACATATATTTCACGGTAAAATAAAATTGACAAAAGAGGAGTAAACCTTGGAAAACACATTCGATGTATTTTGTAATAAAAGTCGTAAAGGCAAATGGCAATGTGATAATGTTGTTTTCCAGAAATTCTGACAAGAAGTACAAAATGGGGTCATTTGACCCATCCATTGTAGGTTTAGTGTTAACACTAAAACAAACTAAACAACGCCGCATGGAGAAGGATACGCGCACTATTACTAAACTCTGTAAGATACGTACGGACAGTTATAATTTTATCCTTAAACCGCATGGCCTTTTATCGCACAGTTCTTTTGGTATTCATGCTGAAAGACTTGGCATTTGGACGAATGATTTCTGCAGGAACGGAGAATCTGAGACAAAGACAGTCTACTCGTCTTCCACCTCATGTATCAGTGCCCTCCTCTTGCCGACGGTGTTTTTAACATCTTCTTTTGTGAGATCTTTGACTGAACTCTCTACAGAATGGTTTCCTTTAGGGAATGTTTAATACCCGGGTAAAATTAATTGTGCTATCACAATGGGTTTAAATTCTGGCCTTAGTGGGGCCTTTTCCTTTAAGTGGTATCAGTCAGCTTATCTATTCTAAACGAACACTAACAACAAGGGTGGCGTGAGAAGCTCGATCATAAGCCAGACTAAAGGGTTGTAATGACCAATTAGGCTGCTGGTAAGTTAATAAAAGACATCAAAATGTTCAAGAGTCTTTCGTACTCTTAATTTGTTAGGAACACTCAAAACACTATTCAGAAATGCACTGAGACTATGCACGCTGTAGCGATAATTGCCGGTGAGTACATTAGCGAAAATGTCCACTATCCGCAGCCTGCATATTTGCCCGATAGTACTCAGTTTTGCTTTCTATACAACGGCTGACATTCATTTTAATAATGGGTCAATGTGAGATCTGTAAATGGTTCTTTAAGATTGGAACACTGTGCTGAAACTTTATAAACAGAAAGAAAAATATTAATTGCCAATTTCTTCGTGTCCTTTAATGACTTGATGTGAGTTATCTGTCAATATGGTAGCCACCAGAGAGCCCCAAAAGCGGCAATTTTGGTTATTAATGTACTCACCAAGATCAAAATAGGTTTCACCCAAAAAGTAAGCGATTTTTTTTGCCAAAATCTACATAATCGTGCAGTTTGTCGTTGGCCCAACAACGTTGCTCAAGCGTAAATCGATTCATTACGTTCAGTGAAGATAATCTATTGAATTTTGCGACAGAATAGAATGCCATAAGTATTGCCACATTCGTAATAAACGATGGTTCAAATCAGAGATCAACAATGAATCGTTTTTCCGCTACTCATAAGCACTCATGCAATTTTGAATATGAAAGAAATAACAGAATTGAAATTCAACTACTCTGATTCATTCGTACTCGCTACAACATTGATTTATAAGTATAGGTTACAATGAGTATGAGTACAACGTTGACATCAAACTCACAACATTCGAAATATGTTTGATTCATACCCCTACTCATTTAGCAAAATACTTATAATACTTATAAGTGATTCGAGTGGGTCGAATCATTCATTATTGTTGCACATTCAAACAAAGAAGAAAGGAAAGACAAAGACAACAAGGAAAGCATACACACACAATCTTCTTGTGAGTATTGTGGTGTTCGTACGCGAATCATACTTATTTTGTGCTTTGTGTAAATGTTAAGTAGAGACGAGTCGAAGTCAATAACCTCATGCGTATTGTTAAGTATGAATACGACTAATAGTTCCAACTTTGAGTATGAGTAGTATGAGTATGATATTAAAATAAGTATGAATGCGTATAAATATTTGAAATTATAAGTATGACTCGAAACTACTCATCGTTTTGAATACTTATTGCTCATCTCTGCTATCCATATGGTAGCCACTCTAATGGTCTTGTATTAACAATAATGTTTGATCAAACTTAACATAATTTGTATGAATGTATGCATTTTGAATACAAAATCTTTTCTCACATTTTGCAATATGAATTCTTCTTGGCAACTCTGTTTCTGTTTGTGTTTCTGTTTTTATTTTATTTTTAGTCTTCCAAATTTATTGTATAATTTTTTCGCATTTGTTTTGTTTGAAGCAGCTTCTGTTATAAAATAATGCCTTCTTTTCTTCTTTTTTTGCTTTTCTTTGCCTCTGCTTTTGTTCTTAATAGAGGGTTTTTTTTTGGTTTTGATTTGATGCCTTTTTGGCTAACTGTTCTTACCTTATCATAGTCTCCAGAGAATTCTATTCTATTCCGTAATACAAACTGTATACATAACTGTGACTCACATAAGTGTGTGAGTCTTTTATAGAAAACAAAATTTACGGAATAAGAATCTTAAAAGAAAAGAAATAGAATTTCAACTTCAAACTCCATAAAATACATACGCTTGAGATGCTTGCTTAAAGCATCATGATCAGTCATCATTGTCAAGCGAAGAATGTATGTGAATAAAGCGCTTAAAAATACACAGCTTGACGCGTTTGTCCTATTAAAACTAGGGTTAGGTAAAGCCTTAGTTTGGTTTGATTTGGTTTTGGGTTGATCGAACGCGGACCATCAGAGGCAGACAGTTAAATAGTCAGTTATAGTCATACATACATACATATGTCCATGCATACATATGTACATACTTAGACAATACAAGATGACAGTAGTAAATTTGGCGCGTATCAAAAACAAAAATCAATTGTCATGTTGTATGTCAATGACGGAAGCTTTTCTGGCCAATTTGTGTCTGAGTCTTTGGGTATAATTTTTTCTTGTTTTTTTTTTTTTTTGCTCTTTAACAATTTATCCTCACACAAAAAGCAAAAGAAAAAATAAATAAAATGTACAGCTATATACGGTACGGTCCTGTTTATATCGGTATGTAAAGGGTGGACCATTTAAAAGTTTCAATTTAAAAATTCAATCAAATAAAACCGGTTCGAAATTTAGTCAAATTCAATTTTTTATTGTGACGTACAATTGTTTTGGTTAGAAATGGAATATTATTTCTTTCATATGGTTGCCTTAGAGTGCTTTAATTTTTACTGCATTTTTGTGTGCATTTTTTCGAGTGTATGGGAGTGTATCTCGGCAATGGCATCACAAATATTGGGCTTCAAAAGCGAAATTGTCTCTGGTTGTCAGCATGATACTTTTCTGCAACCAAATTTTATACAAAATTTTCGTGCAATTTTCGATCAATTGCCTTTGTTTGGGAAATAAATTTCCAATCAATCCAAACTTTGCGCAAGCATAACCCGATTCATTACGTTAAATGGAGATAATATATTGGATTTTGTGACAGAATAGTACGACATAAGTATCAGAGATCAGCAATAAATCGTTTTTCCGCTACTCATAAGCACTCATGCAATTTTAAGTATGAATGAATCAACAGAATTGAAATTCAACTACTCCGGTTCATTTGTACTCGCTACGACATTGATTTATAAGTACAAGGAGCAATGAGTATGAGTACAACGTTGACATCAAACTCACAACATTCGAAATGTATTTGATTCATACGCTTACCCTATTCTAATTCATAAATTTAGAAAAATACTTAAAAGTGATTCGAGTGGCTTGATTCATTCATCAAAATTTACAGTCAAACAAAGAAGAAAGGAAAGACAGAGACAACAAGCAAAGCATACACACAATCTTCTTGTAAGTATTGCAGTGCTCGTACGCGGATCATACATATTTTGTGCTTCGTGTAAATGATAAGTAGAGACGAGTAGAAGTCAATAACATCATGCGTATTGTTAAGTATGAATACGACAAGTACTTCCAACTTTGAGTATGAGTAGTATGAGTATGATATCAAAATAATTATGAATGCGTATAAGTAGCTGAAATTATAAGTATGACTCGAATCTACTCATCGTTTTGAATACTTATTGCTGATGTCTGATAACGAAATTGCCGATAGGTGGTTCATATATTTAAACCGATAAATGGCCCACCCAATATAATGTTATGGGTGTTTTAAAGCTTTGGCTTTGACTTTGGCTTTGGCTTATCTGCTGCCATGTTACAGCTGTATGTGTTTAATTCCAAAACAAAACAAAAAATTATGTTCCAGGGTCGTATAGTTTATTATAAACCAGCTGATTATTGTTTGGTGATAAATGTTAAGGTTAATCGTTATGGTCTTTTGTTACATGTTTCCCTCAAAAACAAAAAAAAAAAAAACAAACGTCGGTTCTTTTTTGGCATTTTATTTTAAGGCTTAAATATTTTTTTGTTCTGCCTACCAGATATGAATCAGGTTAAGTACTTCAAACCGCTTTCAGTTGGGAAAAACACATACACAATAGCACTTATGCGTATCCAAGAAATTAAAGTGTCATTTTGGTAACAAAAATGATCATAAATTAGACCACAAACATACACGCTTTAGTTTTGGTAACCACAAAACAACACCAAACCAAAGGATGTTGAAAGAAAAAATAAAATTTTTACACTTTTTTTTGGGGGGCTTTGTTTTACTTTTACAACAGTTTTAGGAAATATTTATAATACCTCCTGGCTAAGTGTTATGGTTGTTGGGGGCTTTGATTTTAAATTTTCTTATGAATTGCGGGTGATTTGTTAAACATTAAGACTTAAGGGAATTAAATTAATGGATTAACATTAACAAAAGTGTTACAGGTTTTAACGAAGGTAAATATTTACAGAAAACGTTAAGTCCTGATTTCTTTCAAAGCTCTTTAAATTTTTTTGGATGAGCTCATACAATGACTCATTTGTCCAGTACACGGTAATGGTCGTACATGGCACCCTCTTAGTAGGTAGCTGTTTTCATTCAATTCTTATTGAATATGCGATATTGGAACAAGAAAATTGGATAATTGCAATAATTATCTACATCCTCCTATCTATTGTTTGGTTTATTGTTGCACAATTTGGCCAACTGATTGTGAATTTACACGATAAACAGACAGGGGGTTACTGCTTTACTGGTTTATTGTAGTACAGTCAACCCTCCTTTCTCTCAACAAAGATTAGTAAGACTTGAATGTTGAAGTCCCTATGGAATAATAGATAGCGGTTTGGGTTATTAGACGTGAGGCCACGGTTCAAACTGCTGGTCGGACATCTTCAACAGATTTTATTTTATTCTAAGGAAAAATTGCCATGAAAAAGTCACTCAAAAAATCTGTCGTTCGAAGTTGACTTTAAAAAGTAGGTCCCACCGTTTAGGTATAAATTTTACACGCACAACATAAGGAACTAGGTCGTAACACTTACATAAAGGTTGTAATGACCAATTACGTTTCTACCATTTTAAAAATGTTTCAAATATGAGTACATTGATTGCAAATAAAATAAAAAAAGTGTGTATTTAGTTTCAATTAAACTCTTTATTGTTCGCACTACTTTCGTATGCTACCATTTACAACTTGACGAATACAACAATAAATGCTTGCTCGCTATTCTCCTTTGCATAAAACGCAGATCTTTTCAGTAGTATTGTTCAACAACGCGTCTCCACACAAGACTGACGGAATTCTTACTACTCGTTGCTTGCTTTGTTATGCCTTTGGCATATAGCCCAAGTAATCAGTCTGATAAAAGTTCTTAAAGTCGAACGTTTGGGGGTTTGCCTTCTTGATTTTGTGTATTTTGTTCACATTGCTTGTTGTTGTGTTCTCGTTTACTTGTCCATTCACTTTCCTTTCATACTGATGTTAGTGGTTTACTTATAACAAGTTCGTTGTATTTGTTTGTGTAACTTTTGCTCATTTTAATGTTAAACAACGTACAGTCAACCCTCCTATAACGCGGCGAGTGCGTTGTATGGAAACCGCACAATAAGAAACTCAAATTACAGGTACAAACCAGGCTAATTCATAGCGCGTTCTATGGAAACCGTCTTCCGCGTTGTATAGAAACCGCGCTAAAAGAAACACAGAATCAATACAAATCACATCATTCGTACCGCTTTATATGGAGACCAAGAAATGCAAAAGGCAAGTTGAATTATAAATTATTTTTATTGAATTCAAGAGTTCTTATAAGGATTGAATAAATAAAATTAAATAAAAACTAAACTAAAAGACCAGTTTCCAACAAAATTAAGAATGACTTCTGAAATAACGTAATTTTTTAATATTTATCCTCACTTGGTTCATCTTCGTTCATTGTTTTTCGATTGTAGCTTTTTTCTAACTCCACTAAAGCCTCTCTATAGGGAGCTAAGCAGTTTCTTAATTCTCTTTTAAACTTTGCGCCGTTGAATGATCAGTTTGAATGAAATGAAGTTCCAATTGTTTAGCTAAATTTAACCCTTTTTTCACATCTTGTAAATCGAGATTTGCCACCCCTTCATTTTCATTATTTTCGTTTACCAATGCATTTGAATTGGGTGCATCAATTAATTCCTTAACTTCTTCCTCTGGTATGTTAAACCCTCTTATAATATCTAGTTACTATTCATTCATAGGCTGTGCGGAAGGAACTTATGGGATAAAGTTGAACGCAAACCGCGCTATAAGATTACCGCGTTATAGGTTGGTTGTCGCAATTTCAGCTTCACGTTATATGGAAACCGCGTTCTGAAAGTACCGCGTTATAGGAGGGTTGATTGCATAAGTTTGATCAAGTATTGTCACATGATTTTAAATTTTCAAATAATTAAGACTAATTTATATAATAACGGTTTACGTATGTAAAACCAAAATTCATTCTTATTTTAAAAATGAGTTTGGAAATTTTGCGACCGATTTTTCTCTTTGACAGAATTTTATAAAACACCAAACCATGTATAATTGTATATGATATGCCTGATGTTTTTTTGAAAATTAAAAAAAAAAACGAAGACAGTCATACCGTAGGCTCTCAATATATATTGAGTTAGAGTACCATAAACCTCTGCTCCAAGTCTATTGACCTGACAAATTCCGGAGTGCTGCTCGGTGTTAACATTTCCAATTCCCTGCCTTACATGCTGTATGTTATGCATTAATGCCTCACAGTTTCCAAGAATGTGATTTGATGACTCAGTCTCATAGTCAGAGTATCCATATACTGTACATGAGACATCTCGGTTTTTAAACAAGTGTGGTAGTGTGTTGACTTATTGGACGTAAAAGCCAGGGTTCGTGTCCCAGGCCAGACATCAAAACAAAATACAAAAAGTATTTCTGCGGCGACTTCCTCTCAGCAGATTTCTGGCAAAAACTCTGAGAGTAAATAAAATTGCCATGAAAAGTTTCTCATAAAATCTGTCGTTCGGAGTCGACTTTAAACTGTAGGTCCCGCTACCCATGTATAAAATTAACACACACAACATAAGTGGTTTGAGAAACTAGATCAATAATCCTGACTGATGGGTTCTAATGACCAATTATGTATGTATGTATGGGTAGACTTCGTCTACACTTTAAGATGACCTTAGAAAAAAATAAGGTCAATTCTAAATTAACTTCCATACACAATATACATGCAATACATTATAATTCATCATTTAATTCATTCGTTTCAACACCACCATTAGTCATATCCTTATGCAACTTTAGTTTTTGTTTTTCTTCTTCCACTTTAATTTGAAACACTGTGATACACTTTTTTTTTTCTTGACAATTATGGTGCATAACACCATAAAAACGGGCAAAATATTGAATAGTTTTTCCAACTAATTTTCCACCTCTTGTTTAATGTTTCTCTCATACAATACTTTATGGTTTTTTCGAAATATGCAGTAACGAAACCGGTACTAAAAAATAAAATCTCATTCATAAATTTCTAGAGTCTCTGACAGTGGATTGGATATTGCGATGGATTTTAATTCATGACTACATTCATTCACAGTTTCATTCATTCAGTCATTCATTCATACAATGTATTTTTATTTGTAGTCATTTTTGTATGACCATAATAAAGTTTTAGTTCGTAGACGTTTTTCTTTTTTCATTCCATTTTTATTCACATTTAATGTGAAAAAAAAACTGTAAAATGTGTAAGAAAAACATGAAGAAAAACGACTGTTACACCAAACCAAATGCAATATCTTAGAAAATTATGGCTGGATACTATAAAATGCCATAATTTACAACAACAACAACAACAAAAAAACATCACAATTAAATGTTCTACTTTGTTTAAAATGGCAATAGATATGAAGAGGAAAAACAAAAGCCATAGAAATGGTAGAAAAAAGAAAAATCGATATTTTATTCAAAAGGTATTAAACAAGTACAGTGTCGGCCTTTAGTAATCGATCTGGCAAACATTCTGAGGGTAAACAAAAGTTTTCAAGAAAAGCTTCTCAAATTTGTCGTTCGTAGTTCGGCATTTAAACAGTAGATCTATCCACAAATGGATACAAATTAAAACAAACAACGTTGGTGACATGAGGAAGGCTATTACTGACCCATTAAATAATGGCATATGACTTATTTCCCCAATCTGGAAAGCATTCGAAGCTTCTGAAGCGCCCATTTGCTTAATAGTTACAAATTGTTGACCTCTACTCGTAACTGCGACTCCTAAAAAGTCGTTGGTCATATGACCAACATCAATTCGTCAAGCATGAATAATCTGAATGCAATGTCCACAACAGGCTTGCAAAAATTTTTATATCAAAGAGCTCATCCGAAGATGACAGGAAATTAGGAACCTCCATCTTTTTTTTTTTTGACGAAAGTAACGCATGCGCTCATCCAATCCACAGCTCCTAAAGTAATCCTCTTTAGAAATCCTGACAATGACAATGATCCGCCGGAATTGCTATTTTTTGATGGGTGGGTATCAGAGATCAGCAATGAATCGTTTTTCCGCTACTCATAAGCACTCATGCAATTTTGAGTATGAATGAATCAAGAGAATTAAAATTTAACTACTCTCATTCATTCGTACTCGCTACAACATTGATTTACAAGTATAAGTAGCAATGAGTATGAGTACAACGTTGACATCAAACTCACAACATTCGAAATATGTTGGATTCATACGCCTACTCATTCTGATTCATAAATTTAGAAAAATATGCATAATACTTATAAGTGATTCGAGTGGCTCGAATCATTCATTAAAAATTTACAGCCTTAGTTGTTGTTGCATATACAAAGAAAGAAGAAAGGAAAGACAAAGACAACAAGCAAAGCATACACACAATCTTCTTGTGAGTTTAGTAGTATTAGTACGCGAATCATACTTATTTTGTGCTTCGTGTAAATGTTTAGTAGAGACGAGTTGAAATCAATAACATCATGCGTATTGTTAAGTATGAATACGACGAGTACTTCCAACTTTAAGTATGAGTATGATATTAAACTAAGTATGAATGTGTAGCTGAAATTATAAGTATGACTCGAATCTACTCATCGTTTTGAATACTTATTGCTGATCTCTGGTATGAACCACGGGATTTCGTTTGAAAAGCTGACACTTTACCAATTAGCCATGACGACTTCATTTAATCGTTATTCATTTGATGGTTTCTAAACCGCTGAAGTGCCATTTACTAGCTAAAAGGTTTTCCATTCACGAATATGATCTTTCAATAAGCGGGTATCGTGTAAATATAGCTCCAAGAAAAGAAAATGGATAATAAGATATTACTTCTGAGGAATTCGAATGTTTGACGGAAAATTCCTAACGCATACGTATACATAACATATATAATTGGTCATTAGCACTCTTCAGTCAGGATTACAACCTACTTTATCACACCACTTATGTTGTAAGCGTTAACCTTATATATGAGTGGCAGGACCTACAGTTTAAAATCGACTCCAAACGACATAGTTTTTAGGAAGCTTTTCATAGCAATTTTATTTACACGCAGGGTTTTTGCCAGAAATCTGTTAAGAGGATGTCACCGAAGAAATATTTTCATATTTTCATTTTGATATCTGACCTGGGATTTGAACTCGGACCTTACGTCTAATAAGCCAACACACTACCTACTAGACAACGGTGAATACAACATAGACTACGTCATAATTATATTACTTTTAAATCGAAAGCGACACCTTTTTCAATTCATCTCGTGGATCTTTTATAACTCATTATAGCATGGCATCAAAGTAATATTCTTTTAATGCTTAATACTATATATACATACAGTCAACCCTCCTATAGCGCGGTACTCTCAGAATGCGGTTTCCATATAACGCGGAGCTGAAATTGCGACAGCCCTCCTATAACTCGGTACTCTTAATACTATGTATACATACAGTTAACCCTCCTATAATGCGGTACTCTCAATAGCGCGGTTTGAATTCAACTTCATCCCATAAGTTCCTTCCGCACAGCCAATGAATGAATAGTAACTGGATATTGTAAGAGGGTTTAATATACCAGAGGAAGAAGTTATGGAATTAATTAAAGCACCCACCACAAATGCTTTGGTAAACGAAAATAAGGAAAATGAATGGGTGGCAAATCCCGATTTATAAGATGTGAAAAAAAGGGCTAAATTTCATTCAGCGCAAAGTTTAAAAGAGAGTTAAGAAATTGCTTAGCTCCCTTTAGAGAGGTTTTAGTGGAGTTAGAAAAAAAAGCTACAATCGAAACACAATGAATGCAAATGAACCAAGTGAGGATAAATATTAAAAAATTACATTATTTTACAAGTCTTTCTTAATTTTGTTGGAAACCAGTCGTTTAGTTTCGTTTTTATTAAATTTTTTTTATCAAGCATTCATACAAGGATTCAATAAAAATAATTTAATTTATGTTTATCTTGGCTTTTGTATTTCTTGGTCTCCATATAAGGCGATACGAATGATGTAATTTGTACTAATTCTGTGTTTCTTTTAGAGCGGTTTCCATAGAACTCGCTTCGGATTAGCCTGATTTGTACGTGAAATCCGATTTTCTTATAGCGAGGTTTCCATATAATGCGACACGCACTCACCGCGTTATAGGAGGATTGTCTGTATTATATTTTGAAAACCGTTTTTTAAAACGATGTCTTAATTTTAGAAGACAATTTTGATGTCATTATTATGAGCAACTAATCCCAGCTTAAAACATTTTCAAACTTTTCTATTTTATTGATTTGTAATCGTATTTATTTACTTACTATTTACAACTCCCCATTGTAAAATGTTTATTTTTAACTTAAAGTTTCTCTTTTCTTTTATCTCTTTACAGGTAAGCCTTTGATTTGAAGTTTTAAGCCTAATTTTTTTCCATATGACACTTGTGGTAGGTAAGCTTATTTTCATTTTTATTTATTTTCTTCGAAACTCATTTAGCATTTATTTAGTTGTTATTATTGTTGTTTGTATGTTGTATGTTTAACAACAAAAATCCCCAACTTAATTATACAATTTGTTAATGTCACTTTAAATTTCCTTAGAAACCATTTGGCATTCAGACGTTCATTCATTCATAAATTCATAAACATTGAAAATTATTGGCTTGACAAGATTCGTTTTCTATAATCAAATCAACCTTAATGATGTAGAAAAGATTAACGTCATTATTATCTTGGAAATTTCATCATAACTAACATTAATTTGTTGTTGTTGTTGTTGTTGTTTTTCCATTATTCTGCCAACAACATCCAACAACTAACATTCAGAGTCATAGTCAGCATCTCTAATAAATCTGATTTCAAGTTTTTACTTTCACTAAAATGTCACATTGACAGCTTTTGTAAAGTTTTTCATCATTTTGTTAAATCGTTTTTGTTTTTCTTTTTCTTTTAATTTTATTTTTTTAATTTTGTTGTTGTTGTTGTTTATTATATCTACGTAAATAGTAAAATTGTTTTGGGTTGTTTGACTGTTTGTTTTATGACAATCATCGATCGTCATCTTAAATTGTTGTCAGTGTTGGCATGTCTATTTATCTTTTCAGTTTTTATTTTTCTCCTCTTTTTTTTGGCATTCATTGTTTGCTTTTCTTTCATTTTTTATTTTATTTCTTTTCTTCTCATTAAAGCCTGTTGTAAAGTTTTGTTTTTGATTTTTTAAGCTTTGTTTTCGTCGTGAAAACAAAAAAAAAAAACATCAATAGGGAAGAAAATCAATAACCACCAGATACATAACTGTGAGTCAGTTTTTCATTTTTTTCATCGTAGTTTTATGGCATTTTTGTGACATTCAAGGTTCATTGGCATTAACAACTATTAAAAACAGTTTTTTTCATATTTTTTTTCTATACCCTACATCAACCATGTTTATAAAATTCGTTTCGTTTAAATACTTTCAGCTTTTTTCCACTTTTCATTCAATTTATACGTCATTTACTTTCGGTTTGACAACTTCTAGAATCTAACTGTTGAATTGTTGTTGTTTTTTTATTTCCTTATGTTTACATAATAAACAAGTTTTTATTCGTTTTTTTTTTTTATATAAAAGGATGGCCCCTACTCATGCAGTGCATTGTATAGGTTTAGGAAAATAGTTTATAAGAAGGTGGAAAGAGGGAGTAGTGTTTGTGGATATTTGATTTAAACTTGCCAATATCGTAACTAACGGGAAAAATTTCCGCAGGAAAATCATTTCACAAGCGAGCAGTGCGGGCAAAAAATGAATATTCCCTGTAATGCATTGTGCGGTTCACTGGACAATCAACCACAAAAGGATGTGCGCTGCGAGAAGCACGAGTATTAGGTAAAAATATGTGTTTATCGGGAACGAAGCCCCTTATCTCTCGAGAACACCACCCATTATAGTACCGATAGTAAAATGAAACACACGCCACATTGCGATTCAATAGAGTTGGATACCCTACTACCATTAATAAACACCTTCATCCTCTCCTGTACGCGGTCGAGAAGCTTCAAAATAGACTTTGTAGCACTGGCCCATACAAGTGATTTGTACTCCATCCGAGGTCGGATAAAGGTTCTGTAAATAGTAAGAAGGTCGGATGGAGTGAAGTATGTTCTGCACCGTTTTAAAAAATCAAAGCACTTGAATGCTTCCTTCGACACACGAAAAATGTGGTCGTTCCAACGAGCATCACAAGTAATTCTCATGCCCAGAACATCAACAGCATCCGCCTGCTCAATATTTACATTACCCATAGATACAGATGACAGAACACACCAGCACCAGCATCATGCCGGTGTAACAAAAAACAATATTAGGCCTTTCGCGCATTAAAATCGACCCTGCTCGCGCGGCCCCACTCAAAGATTGTTATCAGGTCTCTTGTGAGTGCATCATCCATGTTCGACCACCTTGCCCCAATCTCCAAAAGGCTCGGCCTCCCATCAAATGGATATGAATGACAAATGTTGCTGTCATCCGCAAAAGAGTAAATAGAATTCGAAGTTATTTTCCTTATATATTGGCAAATCATCTGGTAGACTCCAATACAATAATTGTAAAGGCAGAATAAACATCGATGTAGTCAGCGAATGCAAGTTACTATACATTTTTGTAAAAAATTCTATTATTGTAATGCCTTGTCTGAAACCTCCCACCTTGTCGAAGGTTCCCATTCTTATTCTGTACCGTCTAAGCAGCTTCTAAGGAATACCGAGCTCTGGTATTGCGTTAAAATTGCGATTCCTTATATAAGACTATAGAAGGCGTAAAAATTCATGGATTTTCTCCAGGATTTGGCATAATGTGAAATAGATAGCGGACTTACCAAGTCTGAAACCGCACAGCCTTAGTTCAATCGTACTGATTTGTTTCAATTAGTGCTTTGACGTGCGGTTGCAGACTTTTACACAATACGCCTGAAGGAACTTTGTATGAGATAAAGAGAACGGGTACGGGAAGGGGTATTTTATCCTCTCATTGTCGGTAAATAAGCTGGTACTTACCTCCAGCCAAGATCAATACAGTAAGAAGCCAATGATGGCTTGAAGCTTTGGATTCGTTACATCATAATCCCTAATGGAGAAATTCGTACAGTCATTGCTTTGCTGTAGAGTAGTGAAAAGTTTTGCCTCCATAATCCTTGCAGGAAACTGCTTCTGACTGTGAACTTGCTGTCAGACGTCTAACCCATCGCTTTGCAATAGAGCAGAAAAGTTTTGCCTCCATAATCTTAGAACTTCTCTCGAAGTTTCCAATTTTTTCCTTACAGGAAGCTGCTTCTGACTGGTAACTTGTTGTCAGACGTCTAACCCTTTCACAAAATTTTCAAGCATTGTTCCTACAGTTGCCTAAGCCGAATTGCTTACGCTATCTACTGTTCCCTTTTTCAGCGTCTGAAAAGCAATAAATAATCTTTCTTCTATTAGTCTTGAGAATGGTTCGCTTTGCAACACTCCTACCTCGTCGTACTATTGGATTCGTTAGGCAGGGCAATAAAAACAAGAGAATGTTATTGCAGGCATGCGTAAGGACTAGGTGATGTTGAGTCATGATCTACCAGTATTTTTGAACTTACATGGGTATCGATTAAGCTCATTCAAATTCTCAATGAAGACAGCTTCTGGCGTCCAGCTTCCGCAATATACTAGGCCGAATAGGCCTTGCAGCACTAATGCGTAATGATCCGTGGCGATATTTGGACCTCTGAATGTGCGCATGCATACAACACTGGAGATGTGCCTCAGATAGATGTGTAGATAGTGCTACTTTAGTTCTTTATTACCTACCCAACCATCATCTTAACTTGTTATTTCATATCATTACGTAGCAGCATTACTAGCTTTTTCCCTTACCGTATGATGTGGTGTAAAGTAACATTTATTACCAATTGACGGTTTTTGGTGGTAACGGTACAAAAAAAAAAAGTTTTTTACATTTTTCCACCATATTTGATTGAAGTTTTCGTTTTTCTTTTTTTATTGTTGTTTTCTTTTCGCTGGTATTGAAAATGAAAGTGTATTTTAACTGATTTATTAGCATTTTCCTTGGCAGTCGTGCAATTATCTGCTTGTTGGTAAGCACTTCACAGCAAGCGACAGGAGAAAAAAATATAAAAAAAATATTTCCTCTAACTGAACATAAAAATTTTAAGGAAAAAGTTGAAAACGTTTTTCAACAAATTTCCAACAAAAAAATGTTTTTTTTTTGCTTTTTTGTTTTCCCAGTTGTTTGTATTGCCTGTAAGTCAAGTTTTGTTGTTGTTGTTGCTGTTGTAGTGGCTTTTATGATGAATAACTTTACGAAAATTATGTCCCAAAGCGTTGACATTTAATGATTGATTTGACACACAAGGGCATCATGACAAAACAGCAACAACTGCACAGCAATTGCTTTTGTTGCTGGTATCGTCTGAAACGCCGTTGTTGCAACAATGAAATTGTCAGTAATCGTCTTGTTAAAGACGCTTTTTTGAAAACGTTTATAATGCCAAAATGAAATTTAAAAAAAAAAAAAATTTTTTTTTTGGTGGAGATTTTTGTTGTTTTTTTTTTTGGTTTATTTGTGACTTGACTTTAAAGCAGGGATTACCATTTCATAGCACAATTGAGCAGAGAGAATTCATTGCTGATCTCTGGTATACATCCACTAGGTATACTAGGCAGAACGGTCAAAGACATTTTTCCTATCCCAACACAATTTTAGTGTTATGGACTATCCACTTATCGTATATTTCTTTAATATTAGCACAGAAGAGACCTTTAATATTTAATTGCTTATGCTCTTTTGTTTAGTTGTCGATCAGACTTCAACAAGCACACATGTAAGCGGATGCTATAATATTTTTTAGGTTTACACTCAAAAAATATTTTATGTTAAAAAAAACCTTTTTTAAAATTGAAAATCTTAAAACACATTTTATTTGTTCCAATAGTCACGTAAATAATTCAGATGATATGGAAAGAAAACAATTTTTTTTATATTTTGGAAAATTTAAAAGGTCAATTATTACCAGGAGAGGAAATTTATGAACCAAAATTAGTGCCCAGCAAATATCTAAAAAAGATTACCTAATTATTAATCAAACATGTATTACTTTGAAATCGCCGTGGTCTAGTTGGTTGTGTGTTGGCTTATTAGACAAAAGGCCCGGGTTCGAATCCCAGGTCAGACATCAAAACGAAAAATATTTCTTCGGCGACTTCCTCTCAGCAGATTTCTGGCAAAGACTCTGAGAGTAAAAATTGGCATGAAAAGCTTCTCAAAAATCTGTCGTTCGGAGTCGACTTTAAACTGTAGGTCCCGACTTCATGGATAAAATTAACGCACACAACATAAGTGGTGTGAGAAGCTAGGTCGTAATCCTGACTGAAGGGTTGTAATGGCCAATTATGTATGTATGTATGTATTACTTTATGTATGTTGATGAAATGAAAATCGAAATATTGTATTTTACTAACATTTTTCTATGACTGTAAGCTCTCAACTTATTTTCTCTCTCTTACTCACTAATACACAACCAAAAAAAATTTTGGTAACCCCTGGTTTAAAGGTTGTTAAACGTTACGTTTTATTTTTTTTCTCCCTCTCTTTCTATCTCTCTCTCCATTTATAATCGATTCGTTGTAATTTAATATTTTCTTTCAATTTATTTTTTTTAATATCTTTTATGCTCCACACTTTTTTTTATTTTTTAACATAATTTATTAAAAAAATTTTTTTTGTTTATTTATTTTTATTTCAATATAACCTTAGGTCATGTTTATTTGTTTTAATTTTTTGTATTTTTTTTCACCTTTTCCATCTCCTTAAATATCATTTTCAAAACGTAGATAAAATTGACTGACAGTTTTCGTTTTAAAATTTCTCATGAGATGTCGCCCGTCAATTTACGTGTATTTTTTTTTTATAAATTTTCAATTTTATTTGTCAATACTTTCTTGGCATATTTATGTAAATTGTTATTAGAATAATAAAGTCGTTATTAAATTTTTAATGAGCAGCCTAGCGTAGCCGCTATTCGTATATGTTAATTTGTAGAAATTTAGGCCTATGGTAAGCGTCTGTAATTTGTTCACATTTCATTTCACATTGTATTTATAATTAAAAAATTCTACGGATGAAATTTTTTAAAACAGAAATGAAAGTTTCAAAAATAAACTGATCAGCTTTAAATACGACATTCCAACATAGGAAAAATCTTCTTCAATGCTGTTGGGCCGCATATAAAATATTTATTCTTTTTGATCTAAGGAGTGCGCACAAAAAAATGGGCCTATTTTTAAGCTTATAATTTTTATCATAATTGAAAAATATGAGTACCGTTACATTGTTTTTGTTAGTCATCTGTTTCAAAATCTACGTGCTAAATGTCATTGCAATAGCAAAATTAGTTTTTTGAAAATTGGCAAGAATGTCGTAAAAAAATAATTGAAATTTACAATAAAAAACCGCGCCGCTTACAAAAAACGATTTCTAGCTTCGCAGATGTTAACCAAAAAACAGTTTCTAAGGTAAGAATAAAACAATATAAGGAGGTTTTGAGTATTGAGAGAAAGCGAGGAAGTGGAAGAATAAAGGATTTGCCGATCAAAAGAAAGCAAGTAAAATAAAACGTATTTTTTTAAAACACCCTAACATATCTGGAAGAAAAGTGGGTCAAAAATTTGGATGCTCTAAGACCTTTATCAGAAACAAATTTTATACACAAAAGAATTCAAATATTATTTACTTTAATTGAAATATAAAACGAAAAAAATCAGCCACTTAGTTTTATTTCTATAACGAAAAGTGTCCAGCTTTTTTTGTGCGCACTCCTTACAAATTCACTCTTACCTCAACGAAATGCTGGATCTATCGAAAACATCTATCCTGTTAATTAAAGAGTGCAAAAAAATTGAAGTCAACTGATATTGCATCGTTTACATGCATACATGGTCCTTACAATCCCTTGGTCAGAACTACAACCTAGCTGTATCCGTGCATCATAGTGTCCATGGCTCTGTGCCATAAAGAAGCACGGGGAGGATGAGCGTCTTGTAGAGTATTAGTTTTGTTCTAAGGGAGAGGTCTCTTGATTTCCAGACAGACATCGTTTTTGGTAGTCACAACGGAGCCAAGAAAAATAAATTTCTTCACTATATCGAAAGTACAGTCAATCAGATCAATGAAATTCATGAAATACCAAGAACAGTCAAAATTCGCATGTAAATAACATAAAGCAACATTCGTTATTGTGCTGGGAAATACAGCAAATTTCTTTTCATGTCACCTCATATGGTTTTCAACGCCTTCATAAATCATCGACCTGGCAATATAATTAAAAGCAATTTTTTTTTTTATAATTTTTGCTGACAGTATGTCTGTCTATACATTATAACCACTTTTACTACAGGAAGTGTTTTATTGGTTGCTTTACACACTCTTTTTATTTTCTGCCAAACTAATTGCAAAGCAATTTTGCCTACAAAAAGCGTATAAAAATTACTTCATAACTCATGGTGGTCCATGAGTACATGCATATGAAGTTATAAACAAAAATATGAAAAGAAAAACATGCAATTTCCTTATGAAAACTTTACAACCCAAAATCAACAGCAAAAATCTTTAAAATTATAATCTTAACAGGCGGCAAAACTGTATTTAAAAACACAATTAAAAAAATTTAAAGAAAAAAAAACTCATTTTAATGAAAGGGAAAACTCTTAAAATGCATGACACATCATTTTTTTCATTTTTTTTTTTTCATTAAAAATTCAGTAAGAAACTCATGCAAGTAAAGCAGCAGTAAAGGAATAAACGGTACATATTAAAATGGAATAAATAAATAAATTAATAAACATACCCACACTGTCTGGTAAATTTGTGAGCAAAAAAAACGTACCGAAAAGTCAGTCCTCCCCAAAAAAAGATAAAAAAAGTTGAAAAAAACCAACTGTTAAGCATTATGTTGCAGCAACAGCTTGCAACATGCCATATTACATATGGCCAGTCGTTTACAGTTGATTGTCTGGGCATATGAAACTGTATCGAACGACCGTTCGAACGACCAACCGACCGGTCGCAGCAGTATTAAATGAGACAAAAATCGCAAAAGTTGAATGAAAGAGAAAAAAAAAACACCGAAAATAAATTATAATCTTGAAAAAGTTTAATTTCCAGAACAACAACAACAACACCAGCAACAGCACCAGCAAGAGCAACAATATTCAACGAACAACTTTCCATTTCATGAAAATTACAACAAGACCAGCAATTGCATTAAAATCTCTAGCCGTACTTTAAAATATATTCAAGGGGACCATAAAGGGTTTCCGAAAAACCGAAAAAAACAAACACCAATACCAGTGAAATTCATTGGATATTTACCGTTTGTTAATAGGAAAATAACAAAATACTCCACCATATTAACAATACCAGTAAACAACCCCCCCCCCCTTCTTGGAACCAATGGAATTAAGCTTGTTTGGCTTACTCACCGCCAAACATTGTCGAACATTTTATTTCATTGACTCCATCCATACAGACCAATGCATGCATTCATGCATGTTGTAACTCTATGCATACATAGTAGGTTCATTGATTTATTCAGTCTTAGTCCGTTCATTCATATCTCTTCGACATTAGCTTTTGCTTTGAATTAAATGAACTTTTGTTTCGTTTTTTTTTTTGGTTTTTGGTTCACATTTCCAATGATTTTTTAAAGTTTTTTTTTTATTCGTTTTTCTTAAGCAGAAGAAGAAAAAAAATCATTGCAAATGATCATGCACAACACTGAACGGATTTTTCCTTTATTAGCAATACATGTGAACAAACTAAGCATGCAGGGATGTAAATAAATGAAATCTCTGATGTCCATGGATAATATTTTCTAACTTTGTTTGGTTTTAAGGAACCTTCTTTTTAAGCCATTCTTGGTTGACGCCTGCAGAGTGCAGTGGTGCGGAGTCCTGTTGGAATGTCCATGTCTGCCCACGGCTTTAATACCATCTTAAGACATTTGCCCGAAAATATTTGGCATTTATTTTAAACCCACAGTCGCTGAATATGAGGGGGGCGCGACTATCGGCCGTTACGGCAGCCCATACCATTACCATCGGCGACGCTTGAGTTCTAGTAGCCAATCGCAGGTGTAAATTTTCAAATGACCTCTTTGGCAAGTAAACCCAATCATTTTGTTTGTTCACAAACCACTGAATTTTGAATGGCTTCTCATCGGAGAAAACCAAATTCGGTAATTGGCCACTTTCGTGCAAGCGAAGTAACTCCTTGGCTCTTTCTTGTCTAACTTTTTTTTGTCCATCGGTGAGCTGTTGCACTTTTTGGTAACTTCAATGGCTTTAGTCCAAGCTCATTTTTCAATATGTGTTGCATCCGTTCTCGCGATATACTCAGCTCACGAGCAATTTTTCTACCACTGCGGCGTGAATTTCCATCAAATCTGGCCTTCACTTTTCGGATCAGTTCTGCTGTTGTTATCGTTATTTTTCGTCCACTTTTTGGACGCGTTGCAATACTGCCAGTATCACGGTAACGAGCAATAGTACGAGAAACAAAAGATTTATTCACATTTAAATGCTGGAGGGCTCTAACGAGAGCCACCTGTAGTTTTCTAGCCAAATATAAAGGAATCGCACTATCACGCTTGAATTCCATCATGAATAATTTTTTTGTCTGAATGCAATAGATCAAAATGCTTTTGTGCTGGTAAATAATAAAATGAACTGTCACTGGAATAAATCTGTCAGCTGTCAGACGAGCGATTTACAAATGATAACAACCTGAAGTTGGTTGCAATACATATCAGCCACCCTGTAGACACAAAGAACATAGGATTTCAACAGAATGACGCTATGGGCCTCACAGATCATAATGTATTTCATATTCCAAACAAGCGATTTAAGAACATCGTTATCTCACATGGAGATTATATGGACTGGCCACCTAAATTTTGCTATTTGAGCTGACTTTATTGATTCTTCTAAGATAGTCTTAAGTCGTAGATCTATGCTATCTATCTATAGTCCATTACGTCCATTATGGTCTTTTGAGCATAGATTTTGAATTGACCTCATATACTAATTTGAACGAGTCTTATGTTTTCATTCCTTTAAATTACTGTGTTTCACTTTCCGTTCAAAATTTAAATAGCACATGTGTGCACTTGCTTTTACAGGTATTTGTTATAGACATTAACGGGGGTAAACAACACATTTCGATCGCTGTTATGACTCCAGTTTGCGGCATGATTAGCGCACTCAGGTTTTTAGTTTTAAATGCGGTTTTGTTCATATTTTTTTTTCTTCTCTTATTTTTTTTTTCGTTCGTTTGTTTCATTGTCTTATGTTTTTAACTTTTATTTTTCGTTTGTTTTTTTCTTCTTTTCGTTTTTGTTTAAGTCATGCTGGGCTTTTGGATTTCAAAAAAAAGCGCCCCATAAATATGTACGAATGCATGTACAGATGCATGCATGTTATGGCTAACAATTGAATGAATGAACCAACAACGTACGACATACATTTGTGGCAACAACATTTCGCTTTCATTTGTGGCGGCTTTTGTTTGTTGCATTGAGTTGTCGAATTGTTTGTGTTTTACTGTTGCTGGTCACTACTCACTACTCACTTGTTGCAACCGCTTTACGTTAACTGCGTTTCGTTTCGTTTTTGTTTTTTCTTCTGTTATATTGAAAGCCGGATTGTCTCTGATTATTTTCGCTAAACATTGTTATTATTGTTGTTGCTGTTGTCGTTTGTTTTAAGGTTGTTGTGCTAAAGTTTACATCTGCTTTAATATTGACTCGTACGTTGGTTTTTCACTTTTAAATCATAACGAAATCGAATTCGCATAAAAAAAGGCCATGAAAGACAAACAAAAAAAAAAACTTCAAGTTGCACTTGTTTCCTCTTTATGTGTGTCCGTATTCATGTGTTCGTATGTTGCTATTTGCAACACTACCAGTCTCCATACATTTTGTATTTATATGCACGTTATTGCACTTGAGCTTCACTTTCGTTTTCTTTTCAGGGTTTTTCATTTTTTCATTTTACAATTTACAAGCCAAACAAAAACTATAAATAAACGTATTAAATTAAGAGAAATAAAAATTTACAACAAAAAAAACAAAAAAATGGTAAAAAAAAATTGAAGAAAAATTCAGTTCATTTCCTTATTTGGCATTTTGGCATTGTAACTGGTCTCTGTCATGCATTTCCAAATAAATGTGATTAATTAATGTGCTTGGCTTTCATAAAATTTCAGATACTTGCACCACCACCAACCACACACTGTATGTTCCCTTCTTTTCATAAGAAATGAAATTTTTATTGAGAAAGAAAGAAAGAAAAAAAAATACATACTGACTGACTGACTGCTTTCATTAGCAGTCACAAATTAGTTACAAGTGGCAGTCACTTAATTAATAGTCCACATCAATGCCAGCCCAACTTATGGCACGTAGGCTGATTATAAATAATTGCCATGAAAAATGATTTTCAAAAAATAATAACGTAAAGTACGTGTAGTTAAAAAGTGAAAATATTATTCTGAAAATACGTATATTTCCGCCATATACAGGTTAGCTGATATGTATTGCAACCAACTTCAGGTTGTTATCATTTGTAAATCACTCGTCTGCTAGCTGACAGATTTATTCCAGTGACAGTTCATTTTATTATTTACAAGAGAATAAGCCAAAATTCCTTAGATCCACTTTCGTGCAGCCTGTAATGGTTTTGTCGGCCGTTTGAAGGCCATAACTCGTACCAAAGGTGGCCAATTCAAACAAATCTAAACTGATTCTAAAATTTTACGTTATTTCCCACATTTTTTGCTTTTGAACAATAAAATTAAAAAAAAAAATTGAAAAATTTAGCGCTTTACTTTGTTCCATTATATATCAGCCACCCTGTCTACAGACCATGATAATTTTCAATTTAAAAGAAAAAGTGTTTTATGCTATAAACACAATAAACGCAGCCCAGCACAAGCACAATAATTTTGCAATTGCATATGCTGCAATTGTAATAAAGATAGCTGCTAGCTTATTAGACGTAAAGCCAGGATACAAGGCGCAGGCCAGAAAAGTTTCTTAAAAAAATCTGTCGTTCGGAGTCGACTTTAAACTGTAGGTCCCGCCACTTATGTATAAAATTAACACACACAACATAAGTAGTGTGAGAAACTGTGGGCTTCTTGGAGACGATTACTGTAGACTGTCTAATGATGAAGGTATGGCACTGGCCATTTTATAGTCACCTAGCAGCAACTATTTTCCTTGCCGTTCGCATCTACCCTCTTTCTACGTTTCCTAAACGTGCACAATGCACTGCATGAGCAGGGGCCATCCCCTGAGTGCTGGATTTATAAAAAAAAAAAACATAGAAATAAAATCTAAAGAGTTCATTAATTCTTTATCGATGGTAACACTAAAACATTTTTTCGTGTTATCTTTCATAGATCGTATTCTTAAAACCTCGATTTCATGCATGTTATTGCATTACCGGCACAAATCTGCTCACTGTGAGCACTAATTCTTTCATTGCTGCGAATAAAAATACAAATTATTCTAAATGCCAAGCAGCAGCATCGTTGCTTGTTATCGCTCTGCCTTTAAAGTATACTTTCAGCTAAATTTCTCGTTTCGTTAATTCTTGAAGGCATTAACTCTTAAGGAAGAATTTATTCACAATTTTGTAAGTCCACTTTAGTTTAATTTCGTAAGTGCGCATAGCTTTGATACAGGGTCTCTTAATGATGTCAACACTATTTCAAAACAAATCGGGGCAAATCGAGTATGTTTGGTAACGAAAACCATGATGAGGGTTTTCCTGGAATGCTTGAGCCATTTAAATGACACCCAGAAACTTTTTTCGCAATTCCAAGAATTTTACTTCTTGTAAATGACTTCAAAATAACACTTGATGCACTTAATCAAGATAATTTTTGTTCCAACTGTCATGCTATCTACTGCAGAATCATTATGCAAAGAAGAAAATTATGAAAAAATCGTCTACAAGCTTATAAACTTAGAGACTCCATAGGTTAAATAGAAACCACTCCTTTTTTCCATATTGAATGAATTTCTGAAGAGCCATGATAATTCGGATTTAAAGAAAAAATTTTACACTTTCGAAAATCATTTGTTTCTTGAACGTTTTAGTTGACAATACCAATCCACAGGAGAACAAAGGGCTTTCAATCCATCCGGATCTTTCTCTGAGAAAGATATTGACCTGGCCATCACAGCCAGTGGCTACCACAATAGATCAATGATGGCCAAACCTCCCTTGGCCTAACAACATGTGGTTTTAACCTGACGTTGCTATGTCACGCATATCATTTCATGCCACATTTGATATCCTGCATGAGCGATTTGAATGAAGCCTTGTTCAATTCACTTGGAGGTCTTTTGAACTGGCAACCGAGATCCTGAGATTTTGAATATTTCTTCAGGAGAGAATTCCAAGTGCACTCAAATAAACAACAAGTCACAGCGTTTCTCAAAGCTAATGTCAACCACTTTAAAGCATAAACTAAGTCTGATTTATGAGCTTATAACAGTTGCCATGGGTACTATAATGTACCATTTAAAAGCCAATAGTACCGATGCCATCATACAATTATAACTTCTGCTTTCTATCCCGATATTTTCTGAAGGTGTAGATTCTATAAATTTAAAAAGCTAATCCGGAATACTGATTCCAGATTTGAACAGCAGAAGACTTCACAATCGTTATTTCAGCTCGAATAGTTCAATTGTAATCGAGTAGTGCTACAGATAATCTGCAATTGTAAACGCCGTATTCCAATAGATAGTGTGTTGGCTTATTAAACTTGATGCTAGGGTACAAACCCCAGGTCAAACATATCCAACAAAACGAAATACAAAAAAGTATTTCTTCGATGATCTCCATTCCACAGATTTCTTACAGAAAATTTAATAAAAGAAAATTTGCCAAGAAAACATTCACAACAAACTCTGGCGTTCGGAGTCAACATCAAACCGTAGGTTCGATTACTCGTTTAAGAAACTAGTATACACAACATATCGACGCCTCCGTTTTATAATATTCTAAATCGAAAAAGTGTGTTTTGAGTTAAGAGCTCTCAAAGTTTTCACGTGCCATAAGATTGTATGGGTATTCTAAGTAGATTTTTCCCTATAACTCCGGAACAGATTAGTTAGAGAATGTAGAATTTAAAGAACATTAAAAAGGGAGGCGTCGATATGTGGTATGAGAAGCTAGACCGTAATCCTAACTGAAGAATTGTATGTATGTAATATAGAATTCAATTCAGTTCTGAACAGAAACCGAATTAGAACTTTTTTTCCTGATCTGGATCCGTTAGTAAATATTCGATATTTTTGTTATAAAAACCGGAGAATTTACGCCTGATCATAACTTCTATATAAAAATAAGTATTTTCTTTATTGCCATAAATGTAATGGTTGACTTCATCACACTTGATCTTTCCGTTGTTCTGTTGGTAGTGTTATTGACCTTCTATAGCATATCCTAGAATTGTTGAGTTACCAACGGTCTTTGCCTAAATACAATGTTTTCAATGAATGTGCTTCAAGTTTGATATAAAGCTTACGCTTTCAGAATTTCGTATGCTGTTAGTTAAGGAGTGCGCACAAAAAAAAACTGGTCAGGACACTTTTCGTTATAGAAATAAAACTAAGTGGCGGATTTTTTTCGTTTTATATTTCAATTAAAGTAAATAAGATTTGAATTCTTTTGTGTATAAAATTTTTTTCTAACAAAAGTCTCAGAACAGCCAACTTTTTGAGTCACTTTTCTTCCAGGCAAGGTAGGGTGTTTTAGAAAAAATACGTATTATTTTACTTGCTTTGTTTTGGTCGGCAAATCCTTTTGTTCTTCCACTTCCAAGCTTTCTCTTAATACTCAAAGACTCCTTATATTGTTTTATTCTTATCTTAGAAACTGTTTTTTGGTTAGTACCTGCGAGCCTAGCAATCGTTTTTTGTAGGCGGCGCGATTTTTCTTTGTAACGACATTCTTGTTGGGTGTCCATTTTCAAAAAACTATTTTTGCTATTGCAATGACATTTAGCTCGTGGATTTTGAAACAGATGACTAACAAAAACAATATAACGGTATTAATTTCTTTCAATTATGATAAAAGTTTTAAGCTTAAAAGTAGTCTCACTTTTTTTTTTTTTTTGTGCGCACTCCTTAGTTAAATCAAGAGCTTCTGGATAGATTATTTGAAGAGGACATAAGGCTATTTTACTCTTTTGAAAGTTTAAACAGCCACGATAAATAGCTACTGTATCCTGAAGTATCAGGTCAGACATCAAAACGAAAAATATTTCCGCGGCGACTTCCTCTCAGCAGATTTCTGGCAAAGACTCTGAGAGTAAAAATTGCCATGAAAAGCTTCTCAAAAATCTGTCGTTCGGAATCGACTTTAAACTGTAGGTCCCGCCACTCATGTATGAAATTAGCGCACACAACATAAGTGGTGTGAGAAGCTAAGTCGCAATCCTGACTGAAGTGTTGTAATGGCCAATTATGTATGTATCCTGAAGTATTTGAATATGTAATATTTGATTTTATAGTTTTGCAAGTACTTCATCCATTGCAACAATTATTTCCAAATTTTTTTATATTTTTCTGATTTAAAAAAATCTCTGAAATAAACGCTTAAAGGTTTGACACTACTGCCAGTAATATATTGGAAAAAACCAAAGTTCTCATTAAAACCTTAAAGACAGCAGCTATTTTTATAAGTTCATCATCATTAACTGGTACTATCATACCTTGGCTCCAGTTAAGAAAAACAAAAGAAAACAAAAGCAACACGGTGGCAAACAAAGTGAACTTTCTTCATAATAAGCGTGTGAAACTTATTTATGGTATTTAAGAAGCGCGCAACAAACAACAGCAACAAATTCCTACACTTCATGCCACATTATAAAACATTTAATAAATTACCTGCAGTTGTCAGTTGGTGGTGGTGGTTGATTTTTGTTTCTCTTTTTTTTTGTCGTTTTTATTGCTGCTTGAATTGTTGTATTGTCTATAGGGGGGAGGGGGATACAAGAGGCCTATGCTTTATGGTATCAAGCAGCATAAAAATCTTATAAAATATTACAACAACATTAACAAATTTACAACATTTTTATGTTTTATTTTCATTCAGTTTTATTGCTGTTTTGTTAAGCAAACAACAGCAACAACAACGAAAAAATAAAATATCCATCCACCCAAATACTGGGTCATGGTTTTCACGGTTTTACGCTTTTTTGTTGTTCAACTTTAATTTTTTTTTCTTGTTGTTTGTTGTTGTTGCCACAACAATTGAAAGCGAAATTTTTTGTATTTTTTTTTTTTTTAACAAGAATCTTTATTTTAATACCTTTTAGTAGTTTTTGTTATTGTTGTGTCATTGGGTCTTGACGTTTACAATTTTTTCTTTGGTTTTTTGTTTTCATAAGATTTTCGTCATTGTTTTCGGTTTTATTTGCAGTTTTTTGCTTTGATTAAAATTCTGTTTCGTAATGCTTTTAAAATTCACTTTTTTTTTAGTTAATTCAACTGAAATGTTTTTTTGTTGCTTTTGTTTAATTTGTTGTACTTAATTTTTGTATTATTTACGGTAGTTTGTTTAAACAAGACAATAAATAATAATTATCGTTAATTGGTGACAGTTTTAAAGTCAATAAAAATGTTTTTTTTTATTATTTTTTTATAAAGAATTTTGTTTTTTTTTTGTTTTCAATAAATTTTTAACAAATTGGGAGCATTATATGGAATATCACATCGTTACAATGTCCTTCACGGTTTACCTAATTGGAGTGCCTTAAAAAAATCCTATTCACCATGATACAGTAAGGATTACGGCTTAGCTCTCATACTACTCATGTTGTGTCTGTTAATTTTATACATGGGTAATGGAACCAGCAGTTTAAAGTCGACTTCGAATTTCTCTGGTAATTTTTGAGAAACTTTTCATGGCAATTTTATTTACTCTCAGACTTTTTGCCAGAAATCTGCTGAGAAAAAGTCACCAAAAATTTTTTTGATGTCTAACCTACTAGACAACTTCCATTTTACTGACCCATAAATCATGTTAAATTTATTTACCACAACAGGGTAATCATCTCTATTGATTCGTTGGAGCATCGTCGCAATGTTGCTTGTGTTGCATTGTTCTATCGGTACTATAATGTGAAGTGTTCTCGAAAGATAAGGGGCTTGGTCAGCGATAATCACATATTTTTACGTGATACTTGTACTTCTCGCAGAGCATATCCTTTTGTGGTTGTGGCTGTCCAGTGAACCGTACAATGCATTACAGGGAAAATTAATTTTTTCCCGTACTCCTCGCTTGTGGAATAACCTTCCTGCGGAAGTTTTTCCCGTCAGTTACGATATTGATAAGTTTAAATCAAATGTCCACAAGCACTACTCCCTCTTTCCAGCTTCCTATAACCTATTTATCTAAGCCTACACAATGCACTGCATGAGTAGGGGCCATCCCCTGAGTGCTGGTTTTATAAAAAAAAAACGAAGAAACATTTGTTTATTATGTAAACACAAGGAAAACAACAACAATTCAACAGTTAGATTCTAGAAGTTGTCAAACCGAAAGTAAATGACCACCTTCCTATAACCTAATTTCCTAAACCTGCACTGCACAATGCACTGCATGAGTAGGGGCCATCCCCTGAGTGCTGGTTTTATAAAAAAAAAAAAAATTAAACGATGTCAAGGTAACCCTTATGAAGGCTTTAAGCATCGCTTTCGTCATCAAATTATCCCCGACTTAAGAAAACTACAAAAGAAAAAGTCTGATGTGGTTAAATGACTTACAAAGAATATCCAAAGTGGCACGTAGTGCCGTCCTTTTGAAATGACATATCATTTGTAGCCAAATCATCCAATCCAAACCAAAAGAAGTTTGTGAACATCCGCTTATAGAGCTTGGCGTTGATAGTTATGGTTTGATTCACGTCCTTCTCAAAGAATTTTGAATCAATTTGCACTACTACTCCAAAATCCTCACCAAACAGCAACTTTTTAGGGTTCATCGATATTTTTTATTCATTTTAAAAACCTATTAATATCATTATATGGCTAGTATAACATGCTTCTAATATCCACTAAGACGTATCTGAGATATCGGTGGAGCGTATACGAAATGAGCAATTTTTCATGACGCCGAAATCAAGCTAAATTTGATCGATGACATATGTTATCTTGACTTTTTTATATCTGGAAGTTAAGAAAGCCTCACAAGAAAAAATGTAACGGGGTCCGATCGCTCAATTGCAGTGGCTTGCTGAGATGACCATGATCTTAAATCTCTCATGCATTGTCAGGCATTGTCCTATTGAAACCACATGTCGTTGGTGTAGAGATAATTCAATTCAGGCCAAAAGAAGTGACTTTTTTCGATCTTACCAAATGTTCGACCAAACCAAAGACAAAAAAGAAACACTGTTGCTCCAAACATTTAGAAAAAAGGAAACAAACAAAATTAAAATAGTTCCAATGTTTCAAAATAGTATCAAAATTTATATTCATTTTTATTCTTTCTTTCTTTAACATAAAAATAAATTCAAAAAAATTTTTTTTTTCTTAAAATTATTAATTTCTTTTGGTTTTTAGTTTTCACAAAAAATATCACTAATTTTTAAAATAAGTTTGACATTTTGCGTCAAGGTAAATTAGTTGCATCCTTGTGGATGTTACAAAAAATCGTTCCCAATTCGGCAATTTTGTTTCTTCCAATGCATTCACCCATAGGCCTCATTTGTTATCAACCGCTCCAGAGTGCACTCAGCTAATACACATCTTTGTCTATGATACGGTGTAACGGTATTCATTTTTTTTCAATTATGATAAAAGTTATAAGCTTAAAAGTAGACCCATTTTTTTCGTGCTCACTCCTTAGTGTAGATCAAATGGAATTTGCCCAAGTCGTAGAAGTAAACGTGAAATTTTAATTTATCTTTAGTAACGAGAAACATTGTACGTTTTCATAGTATATTCGACTTGTAGAATCCTGATCAGATAATTAAAATATAGTACAAGAGTGTAATAGTTTTTACTGAACTCTTATGGCTTATTTAACCGCAGCACTTGCGCTGCGAATTTCAGTGTAAAAATTAGTCAAAAAGCTAAAATAAAATCAAAAGACGAGAATTATAGGGTCTATCTTTATACATAGATTATAAGAATTTTGTACATTTTTTATTATAATAATTAATTGAAGTTTTAGAGCAATTTTCGAACGTTCTCACCAGAATCACTTAGCAGTCAACCGGTTAAAGTAGCTCTCATGGTTGTCTGTAGTGTCAGTTTAAAGGAAATCATATCCTTGATATATAGCTATAAAGGTATATGGATTATTTTAAAAGCTTTTGCACATTGAATCAAGTTATAAAATTATAATAACTACAATTTGTTTGTTTTCTTCACCTGAATTAATTGGAAAATCCCTTGAAAGATTGATTAAAATTCTCCAAATAAAAAATTTTTTTTCCATCTTCTTCAATGGAATACCCTTATGATCACAACACTTTTTAATTCCAAGCAAGTTCGCTCGATTTAACTTATGTCTTACACACTTGAGTAAATCGAAAGCAAAATGAAAATGAAAAAAATAATATTCCCACCCTGATTAATCTGTAAATGAAATTTCCAAATCTTAATTGTATCTTTAAAAATTCCATTTTCAATGAAAACTATAAACAAAAACCCAACAAACAATAACAATATTTGCAACAGCAACAGTATACAAATAAATGATATCAGTTCGCTTTTAAGGTGGTCACCGCAACAAGTTGCACATCCACTTTCATTTTTCATTAAATACGACACAAAAACCGCAACCAGCAAGCAAACCGAAAAAAAAATCCATACCGGACACAATCATAATCGTCATCTTCCAAAAAAAAAAAAAGAAAAGTAAAGAGAAAAAAATGAACAAAAAAGTAATTGACGTCCCATGATCCATCCATATATTCATACATCAATTGGTATAAATATTGTATGATCATATGAATGAAATGTGAATTGAGGTAATGGCACTATCACCACCATCACCATCTCCATCTCCCCTACCATTGGCTTCATTATACCCAATACTGCGAATATGTTCATCATCTTTTCTTTCTACTTCTACTTCTTTTTCTTTGTGATTCTTTTCGGTCTTTATTTCGTCTGCCACTTGAACAAAGAAAACAACAAAAAAAAAAAAGACCATTATTGGCCAAAATACTTGAGAAAGAAGCAGAAGAAGAAAAAAAATCTCAAAAAGAAGCAAAACAAATACAATTTAAGTTCCCCAGCAGGTGGAATGTGTATAAACATTTTTTCTGACAAAGGTCTCAGAGCATCCAACTTTTTGAGCCACTTTTCTTCCAGACATGTTAGGGAGTTTTTAGAAAAAATACGTATTATTTTACTTGCCTTATTTTGGTTGGCAAATCCTTTTTTCCTTCCACTTCCACGCTTTTTCTCAATACTCAAAGACTCCTTATCTTGTTTTATTTTTTCTTTAGAAACTGTTTTTTGGTTAACACCTTCGAGCCTAGCAATCGTTTTTTGTAAGCGGCGCGGTGGTTTTTCATTGAATATTTCAATTATTTTTTACGGCATTCTTGTTGGGTGCTCATTTTCAAAAAACTAATTTTGCTATTGCAATGAAATTTAGCACATGGATTTTGAAACAGATGGCTACCAAAAACAATGTAACGGTATTCATATTTTTCAATTATGATAGAAGTTATAAGCTTAAAAGTAGAGCCATTTTTTTTCGTGCTCACTCCTTAGATCAAATGGAATTTGCTCAAGTCGTAGAAGTGAACGTGAAATTTTAATTTATCTTTAGTAACGAGACACATTGTATGTTTTCATAGCATATTCAACTTGTAGAATCCTGATCAGATAATTAAAAACTAAACTCTTATGGCTTATTTAAAGTAGCAGTCATGGTGATATGTAATGTCAGTTTAAAGGAAATCATATATTCTTGAACTATAGCTATAAAGATATATGGATTATTTTAAATTCTTTTACATATTGAAAAAAGTTATAATAACTACAATTTGTTTGTTTTCTTCACCTGAATTAATTGGAAAATCCCTTGAAAGATTGATTAAAATTCTCCAAAAAAAAAAAAGACCATTATTGGCCAAAATACTTGAGAAAGAAGCAGAAGAAGAAAAAAAATTTCAAAAAGAAGCAAAACAAATACAATTTAAGTTCCCCAGCAGTGGTCTTGGTCTTGGAAATTAAAGAAAGTTTTTCACTTCTTTCAATAAAAAAAAATTTCTTTTCATATGTTCAATGAATGGAAATAAAAAAACCTAAAAAAAATATCTGAAGACGGGTGGCGGATGTTAGAAATGGATTTTATAGAAGAAGCATCAATTGTTTATGAAATAAAAATAAAAACAAAATAAAATTAAAAAAAATATTAAAAAAACACGTTTCGAATTACTTTTGCGTATCATTTATTATATATACGAGGGTGGTATAAGAAATTTTCTTTATACAAATACAAAAAACACGTACACCCGTACACGTTGAAATTAGTTGTGCGACTTAGGGCCATTATTACAACTTCCCGTTAACTAAAGGGAGGATTTTAACGGAGGGATAAATTGTTTTTCTTTATTACGAGTATCCAAGGGATGATCATCCTACCATACATAATATTACATAATTGGTCATTACAACCCTTCAGTCAGGATTATTGATCTAGTTTCTCACACTACTTATGTTGTGTGTGTTAATTTTATACATAAGTAACGGGACCATATTTAAGTTTCTAGTCTGCTGAGAAGAAATCGTCGAAAAAACACTTTTTTTGTATTTTATTTTGATGTCTGGCCTGGGACTCGAACCTTGGCTTTACGTATAATAAGCCAGCACACAACCTACTAGACCACGGCGACTTCATGATCATCCTACCATACATAATATTAGATAATTGGTCATTACAACCCTTCAGTCAGGATTATTGACCTAGTTTCTCACACTACTTATGTTGTGAGTGTTAATTTTATACATAAGTTGCGGGACCTTCAGTTTAAAGTCGACTCCGAACGACAGCTTTTTGAGAAACTTTTCATTGCAATTTTTATTTACTCTCAGGGTTTTTGCCAGAAATCTGCTGAGAAGAAATCGTCGAAAAAATACTTTTTTTTTGTATTTTATTTTGATGTCTGGCCTGGGACTCGAACCTTGGCTTTACGTATAATAAGCCAGCACACAACCTACTAGACCACGGCGACTTCATGATCATCCTACCTTTAACATTTAAAGCTCACTTTATATTAGAACTTGCGGGAGCGGGTATGTAACTGCAAGGCAATGCCACTGTTCGGTTTTAACTTGGCAAAACCCAGTGATATCCTTGCAGGTACATGCCAAGCAGCTCACAGCCTTCGTATCTTAGATCAGGCGCTTCCCGGGTACTGGTACTCAGCATTCGCTGGGTATTTGCTAATGTGAGAAGGCGAGATTCACGATTTGGCGCGATCTTGGCTATGTTTGGAAGATCGATTGTGAAGACGACGCAAGTGGACTGACGTTTGTTGCATTCTGTTACCTGAGTACACCGGGTGAAAACTGGTCGAAATGGCTATCAGGCTAATGCTGCAGACGCCTCCGTTCCGTTATACCCTTGGCAGGGCTTCAAGTACGTTCGATTATCGTTGCCATTTAGTTGGCAATATAGGTTTAGTTGAGATGACTCCTAATTAATGTTCGACCTGGCTCCGAACGCAAACTCCCATGAGGATTTGCGTCAACCCTCGCGAGTACCTCACTGATTACCATAGGCACCCTCGGGGTCTTTAAGGGACAACTGTATATTCGATATGAGATAGATTTTTTTTTGAGAAACTTTTTATGGCAATTTTATTTACTCTCAGAGTTTTTGCCAGAAATCTGCGAGAAGGAATCGTCGAAAAAACACTTTTTTTGTATTTTATTTTGACGTCTGGCCTGGGACTCGAACCTTGGCTTTACGTATAATAAGCCAGCACACAACCTACTAGACCACGGCGACTTCATGATCATCCTACCTTTAACATTTAAAGCTCACTTTATATTAGAACTTGCGGGAGCGGGTATGTAACTGCAAGGCAATGCCACTGTTCGGGTTTAACTTGGCAAAACCCAGTGATATCCTTGCAGGTACATGCCAAGCAGCTCACAGCCTCCGTATCTTAGATCAGGCGCTTCCCGGGTACTGGTACTCAGCATCCGCTGGGTACTTGCTAATGTGAGAAGGCGAGATTGACGATTTGGCGCGATCTTGGCTATGTTTGGAAGATCGATTGTGAAGACGACGCAAGTGGACTGACGTTTATTGCATTCTGTTACCTGAGTACACCGGGTGAAAACTGATTGAAATGGCTTTCAGGCTAATGCTGCAGACGCCTCCGTTCCGTTAAACCCTTGGCAGGGCTTCAAGTACGTTCGATTATCGACGCCATTTAGTTGGCGATATAGGTTTAGTTGAGATGACTCCTAATTAATGTTCGACCTGGCTCTGAACGCAAACTCCCATGAGGATTTGCATCAACCCTCGCGAGGACCTGACTGATTACCATAGACACCCTCGGGGTCTTTAGGGGACAACTGCATATTCGGTATGAGATAGATTTTTTTTTTGAAACAGATTTTTTTTGAGAAACTTTTTATGGCAATTTTTTTATATCTCAGAGTTTTTTGCCTGAAATCTGCTGAAAAGAAATCGCTGGAAAAATACTTTTTGTATTTTATTTCTGGCCTGGGGCTCGAACCCTGGATTTACGTCTAGTAAGTCAGCACACTACCTACTAGACCACGGCGACTTTGTCTATGATCGTATACTTTAAATTCTTAAGTTTTCACTCGTATTCATAATCGTTTTATTCCTACAAATGTTTAATGGCCGTTTAATTAGGCGAAATGGGAATGTCAACTGTCCTCCAAGATGCTGGAATATAACATCGTTAGACTATTTTCTGTGAGATGCCGTTAAAGAGCAGTGTTATACCGACAAATCAGAGACAATTGAGTATTTATAAGACAACATATGTGATGTCTGTTGTTGACAATATACCTTCTGTGGCAACTCTGAATTCTGAATTTATTATTTACAGGAAGAACGAGAGCTTCTTACATTTTGAGAGATTTCTTTAAGTTCGACTCATTGTACATTTATATATTGTATCGGATCTTCCGTTAGGGACTTGCAACTTATTGAATGAACGATAGGTTTGCGTTCAATTTTTATCAAATATTGTACCATTATTTAGCTCTTTTTTTGAGGTCCTATGCTCCCTTGAGGAGTAAAATGAACTTATAAATTTGGCTTCATTGTCTTAGTTTGAAGCAGGTTAAGATGATTATTTTTAGCATAAGCATTTAATTTGTATTAAAATCTTTAAAATTATAAAATCCACAACATGGCAACACTGTCTTAATCGTAATGCTTATTTACATGTTTTTCGCTTTTGGGGTGTTGCCCAAAAAAAAAAATCTCCAATGTTGGACATCTAAATAATGCACAATAAATTGTTGTGAATGAAATATGAAAAGAAACATAAATTTTACTTTGCTTTGATTGATGTTTATTAAGCGATGTCTCGGAAATGTTTCATTTCAAAAAAAAAAAAAAAAGTGAAATAGGCCCCCAAATTATAAGTGATTATTGGCAATTTAAAAGGAAAATATAATTCTTCCTTAAGTGTTCAGGTTTTCTGTTTTGTTTCTGTACTTCGATTATTTAATAATTGAACCATCAACATACTTCAATATGCCAACCTTTCAATTTCACTTAAATGAGTGCTGCATAGTTTCAGAATCGTTGGTTAGACAGTTGCTCATAAGAGCACGAGTGAAGTACGTTTTTTGTATTTCTTTAATTTGGCTGAAAAAGTTATGATGTTGCCATGCAACAGTTAATAAATCGTTTAACAAATGATTTCTTTTATAAACATTTTCCCTTTTTCTTCTTGTCCAATTCTTGGTTTTTTCTTTTTTGTTTTTGGCAGACTTTCATGTCTCGAAAAAATGGTAACAAAATACTTCAAATTGTTGAAAGTAATTTTGTTTCTTTTGACATACAATATGTTGTTGTTAGCAGAGGGTCAATTAAACAACAACAACAAAAAAAATCGAAATTTTATTAACAAAATTGAAAGAAATATCGTGTGCACGATTTATAGGTTTTCTTATTATTGGTGGTGTCGCTCTAACATCAGAGTCATATTTGCTAAATTAACTCCTATCACACGTAAAGTGGGTTGAGTTTTGACTTTTTATAATTTCATCCACGTGCGGATTGATGTTTTAATCACGCTTTTTAATCAATTTATTTGGAATATTTTTTTTTGCTTTTAATTTAGAAATTATTGATCAAAGGTATGCGGATACATATCAGAGATCACCAATGAGTATTCAAAACGATGAGTACATTCGAATCATACTTATAATTTCAGATAGTTATAAGCATTCATACTTATTTTAATATTATACTAATACTCAAAGTTGGGAGTACTCATCGTATTCATACTTAACAATACGCATCATGTTATTGACTTCGACTCGTCACTATTTAACATTTACACGAAGCACAAAATAAGTATGATTCGCGTACGAACACTACTATGCTCACTTTGCTTGTTGTCTTTGTCTTTCCTTTCTTTTTTGTTTGTATATGCAACAACAACTAAGGCTGTAAATTTTGATGAATAATTCGAATCACTCGAATCATCTATAAGTATTATAAGTATTTTTCTAAATTTATGAATCAGAATGAGTAGGCGTATGAATCAAACACATTTCGAAGGTTGTGAGTTTGATGTCAACGTCGTACTCATACTCATTGCTGCTTATACTTATAAATCAATGTTGTAGCCAACTCATTGATTCACTCATACTCAAAATTACATGAGTGCTTATGAGTAGCGGAAAAACTATTCATTGTTGATCTCTAATACATATAAAGGCTAATTTGCACTACGAGTATAAGTGGGAAAAAAGATTATAGAATTCCATTCGTATTTTAAAAATGAAAGTAAAATTCTTAAAAACGAATCCGTTTTGCATTTACACGCTTATCAATACAAGAAAGTAAAGCAACAAGAAAGCGTTTTCGATCTAGTGAAGTGTAATGGTTGTTATAAGAATTCAAAAATTGAAAAGACCCACGAATATTGTCCTTTAAAGCGTTAATTGTCTCTGGCTTGTCGGCGTAACAGTTATCTTTGACGAAACCCCACAAATCGCAGCTCCGAGGTGGCCAAACCACTTCAGCCCTGCGGCTGATAAAGTCGCATTACATATCTCAAAAGTATTTATTAATAGATGCTTAGAGAGAAGTCGCTGTAGTCTAGTAGGAACCTAGACATAAGCTAGGGTCCAAACTACACGATGAAATAAAAAAAAATACTTCGGCGATTTCCTCTCTCAGTAGATTCCTTGCAAAAGCTTTGAAAATGTAAATGAAATTGCCATGAAAAAGTTTCACATAAATCCATAGCTCGCAGTCGACATTAAACGGCAAGTGCCGCCACTCATATACAAAGTTAACGCACACAACATGAGTGGTATGAGAAGCTAGGTTCTAATCCTGACTGAAGGGTTGTAATGACCAAATTATGTATTTATGAATGTGAATCGGCATAGTTGGCAAGCAATTCGTGCAGTTTTTAAGCATTAATATACACAGCATGGGTGATTAAAGAAGTAGGAGCATAATCCTGACTCATTTAAAACTATTCGAAACTTCTTTTCAGAAATGTTCCTAATTATTAACTACCTGGTTTGGGCGATTTAAAGTTTTTCGATTAAAAATTGCCATGAAATATTTCTCAAAAATATCTGTCGTCCAGAGTCGTCTTTAAACTGTAGGCTCGGCTACACATGTATAAAATTAATACACGCTACACAAATGGTGTGAGAAGCTAGGTTATAATCGCGACTATAGTAATATGTTTGGTAGAAATAATAAATTAAAGAAACAACTTTTTTTTGCAAATTCTTCAGTTGTTATATTGGTCACTGTGGCTCAATAGCCTTCATAGCTGGAGGTACTACTTTATAGCAACGAATACGATTTTAACATCAATAATTAATGCCTATACTAAACTAGAGAATCTCAAGGACATAAAATTAAAAAAAAAACGAAACTTTATTTGATTGCATAATAATTATAGGCTTTGATTGCTTAGCTCTTCTTTACTGGGTATTTTATTCATTTTTTTCTATTTTAAGGAAGAACCTTGCACATGGTATCATAATAAATTATTTAAATTTTTATGAATCTCTTTATTTTTTCATATTTTGTTGAAATGTTTTATTGTATAATTATTTCATCGATTTTTTTAATGGTCATTCATTATCATAACATTTAACAAATTTCTCATAAACGTTATGAAATCTACGGCCCTTAAGGCTTAACCACTAAATACTTAGCTTGTCTGACTTTTTAAGTTACCTATGTATACTGTTAGATAACAACAACATTATATTACCAAACGTAAATAAGTAATAGTAGTAGTAGGTAGTATACATAGTATGAAATTTAGTTAAAATATCTCTTGTATACGGTGGGCCATCTATAGGTTTAAATTTGATTCATCGCTTTATTTTAAATCCGCCAATACTTTTGTCATTCTATTTTTTCACAAAATTCTGTATATTATCTCCACTGAATGCAAGAAATTGGTTTAAGCTTGAGCAACATTGGGATTTTTTGGAAACTTATTTGTAAAACAAAGGCAATTGATCTGAAACTGCACGAAAATGTCGTACAAAATTTGGTCACAAAGAAAGGCTACCAGTGCCCGGTATGTGCAAGGTTATCGCCAAAGTTCGTGAAACTGGTTTCATTGCTGATGCGGCAAGACGTAAGCGTGCTGAGAGTATGCGTGATAGTCCATCAACATCAACACATCTTCATTCTCAAGAATTGAACATTTCACGCACCAAGTATTTTGCAAAAAGATTTCGGTATGAGGGTTTACAAAGTTCAATTGGCTCAAGGCTTGAAGCGACATGAATATTCGTTTCGTTTTCGCTTCCGTAGATGGGTCAAACACAAACTGTCTGATGGTGTCGATGTTGCAAAAATAAAATCTTCTTTTCGGATGCAACTCATTTTCACCTTGGTGGATACGTTAATAAGCAAAATTGCCATATTTTGGGCTAAGAAAACCCGCACGTGGTCTTACAGAAGCTAAGTCAACTATTACGAGAGGCTGCTCCGTGCGGCATGTGGAGCGAAGATAGCATTGGCCCTCATTTCTTTGAAAGTAGGGACAGCGCAACCATTACGGTCAATGGAGATATCTATCGCACCATGATAACCGATATTTTTGTACCAGCTTTTCATAATGTTGATGTAAACGATGTTTGGATCAGAGATCAGCAATGAATCGTTTTTTCGCTACTCATAAGCTCTCATGCAATTTTGAGTATGAATGAATCAACCAATTGAAATTCAACTACTCTGACTCATTCGTACTCGCTACAACATTGATTTATAATGAGTATGAGTACAAGTTGACATCAAACTCACAACATTCGAAATATGTTTGATTCATACGCCTGCTCATTCTGATTCATAAATTTAGAAAAATACTTATAATACTTATAAGTCATTCGAGTGATTCGAATCATTCATTAAAAATTGACAGCCTTTGTTGTTGTTGCATACACAAACAAAGAAGAAAGGAAAGACAAAGACAACAAGCAAAGCATACACACAATCTTCTTGTGGGTATAGTAGTGTTCGTACACGAATCATACTCATTTTGCGCTTCGTGTAAATGTTAAGTAGAAACGAGTCCAATCCAATAAGATCATGCGTATTGTTAAGTATGAATACGACGAGTACTTCCAACTTTGAGTATGAGTAGTATGAGTATGATATCAAAATAAGTATGAATGCGTAAAAGTATCTGAAGTATGCCTCGAATCTATTCATCGTTTTGAATACTTATTGCTGATGCCCGGTTTGGATACAACAAGATGATTATTGCGTCAAACGTTTGATGCTTATTTAATTAGACGAAATGGTGATATCAATAGGCCGCCAAGAAGCTACGATTTGACACCATTGAGCTATTTTCTGTGGGACACCATTAAAAAAGTGTTATGCTGACAAACCAAAGACAAAAGAGCATTTGAAAATCAATATTCAGGATGCAAATTCCCAGATACGACATACACTCGAAAAAGTGCACGAAAATTTGAGCGATCTAACGAAATGCTGTAAGGACAGCCGCGGACAGCCAGATGAATGAAATAATATTTCATTTCAACCGTTTAGTCAGGATTGGGGCCTAGTTGCTCAACACTGCTTATGTCGTGTATTTTAGTTTTATAAACGAGTGGCGGGGCCTACTAAGGAGGGCGCACAAAAAAAAAGTTAGACTTACACTATTCGTTATAGAAATAAAACTAAGTGGCGGATTTTTTTCGTTTTCAATTAAATTAAATAAGGTTTGAATTCTTTTGTGTATAAAATTTTTTTCTGATAAAGGTCTCAAAGCATCGAACTTTTTGAGCCACTTTTCTTCCAGACATTTTAGGGTGTTTTTGGAAAAATACGTATTATTTTACTTGATTTGTTTTGGGTCGACAAATCCTTTTTTTCTTCCATTTCCACGCTTTCTCTCAATACTCAAAGACTCCTTGTATTGTTTTATTCTTAACTTATAAACTGTTTTTGGTAAACACCTTCGAATCTAGGAATCGTTTTTTGTAAACGTTTTTCATTGAAAATTTAAATTAATTTTTTACGATATTCTTGTTGGGTGACAATTTTCAAAAAACTGATTTTACTATTGCAATGAAATTTAGCACATGGATTTTGAAACAGATGGCTAACAAAAATAATGTAACGATATTCATTTTTTACAATTATGATAAAAGTTATAAGCTTAAGAGTAGGCCTATTTTTTTTTCGTGCGCACTCCTTATTTAAAGTTGACTCCGAACTAAAGATGTTTAAGGAACTCTTAACGTTTTCGCCAGAAATCTACTAAGGGGAAGTCGCCTTGGCGTTTGAACTGTGGCTTTACATTTATAAAGACTTTTGAATTTAAACTTTTAAATGGCCCACCCTATACAATAGTGTGTTATGTTATTTAATTCTTGTACTTGCTATAGTATTTGCTTGAAATGTTTGGCTCAACCTAAAACAAATCGTGACTTTTATGACATTTTCCAATTTTATCAAATGTTTTTGGGGGCTCTTTTTTTCTCTCTTCTCTTACTTCTGCTGTAACTTCTTCTTCGCTAGCATTGTTTGCCATCTATTACTACATAATCATCCTCATTGCTTGGTTTCATTCATGTAAAGCTAATACAACAAAAATAAAAAAAAAATCACAATTTCGCCTTTAAGTTCAGCAGCTACGATTATTACTACACATTTTCTTCTATTTTTTGTTTTTGTAATTCTTTTTTCTTTACGTTTCGTTAGTAAACTTGTACGCCAAAGCCCAAACTAGTTGCCAGCCAATGTATGCTTTATTGTTTGTTATTGTTTGGAGATGCCAATCTCCAATAATACGAGATTTTGTTAGTTTTTCACGTTTGGGTTTCCATTTTTTTTTTTCATTTTTCTTACGTTACATGGCCGATTGTTATTTTCGCTCATCGTTGTCGCGTATTAATGTCAGCTAAATGTCATCTTTAAATTAGCAAAAAAAAAAAACAAAAACAATACAAAAATTAATTTTTTTCTTTTGTTGTTTTTTACTATTATAAATGTAGTTGGCAATACTATCGTTTTCGTTTTTCATTTTTTTAATTAAATTGTAACATTTGCGTGTCATTAAACCAAACTCGCGTTGCATTGTAAAGTTCAATAGTTTTTTTTAATTTCTATTCCCCATAAAAAAAAATTTTATAAAAAATAATTTTTAAAATGATTTTTCTCTTGTAAATCTTTTTTTTCTTCTTCTTCTACATGCTTTCACTAAATTATAAACAAAAAAAAAAAAAAACAAAAAAAACAATTTTCTAAACAGCCGGTGATTATTAAACCAGTAAGTAACACAGAAAAAATATTCATATTCATAGTCTAAGATTTTATGTGATTTGCTTTTTAGATAAGACCTATGCAATATGAAAGACACACAAATCTATATACAGTGGACAGCAAAAGTCTTAGTACTTCAATATATTTTGACAAAAACATGGCCCCACAGGCTTATTACTCTTGCACAGAGTCCGGATATAACTTCAAGATAGTATTTGGGAGATCATTTGAAAGATCAGTTGCGTAATCGCTAAATCTCTTCAAACAAAAATCAACCGAATAACTTGCTCATTGGTGCCACCAGAAAACACTAAACAAAACTTGTACATTCAATTCCAAATCGATTAAATATAGTGCTTGACCTTAAAAGATATTCTACTAAATACAAGAGATAACATTTCCATATATTAGCTTAGGTTAGGTTAGGTTGGTGTGGTAACTTTGATATCAAGAAACTCACTTGAGCACGCATAGCAAGCAGCCCGTTGTGATGCCACGGGTGAACGCAGTCACTGTACTAAACAAGTTCCACCAAAATCAGGGAAGAGGCAGAGTTTGGTCAGCGCAAGGGCTGCATATCAAAAGCACGACTACCATCCACTGGAAAACCAGCCACAAAATGTGATAAACGAAGCTCTATCTTTGATATCAATAGATGATAGCTCCATCAAGCTGTCAAGAAATGGAGAGCCAAATAGCCAATATCATAGCATAGCTGCCCATGATGATGCCACAGGTGAACGCAGTCTCTCTACTGACCAAGTGCCACCAAAATCAGGAAAGAGGCACAAGGGTTGCACATCAAATGCACAACTACCTTCCACTGGAAAACCAGCAACAAAACCTGATAAACGAAGCTCTATCCTTCACATCAATAGCTCCATCAAGCTGACAAGAAATGGAATGCCAAATATGCACCCACGGCAGAAGTCGTTAAATGGGAGCCGCTTACTTTACGCATGTCTACTCATAACACAATGACTAGTAAGCTTAGCAAGCTGACAAGAAATGGAGAGCCAAATAGCCTATATCTGCATCTCACCAGAGGTCAGCACTGACAAAGAAAGTGTATAACAGTCTCCTCTTTCTCAACGGATCTGCACCCACGGCAGAAGTCATTAAATAGGAGCCGTTTCCTTTCCGCGTGTCTATCTATAACACAATGACCAGTAAGACTAGAAATAATGATTGACATGATGCCACGACCAAGTCCAAATAAGTGGTTGGTACGCCTTTTATCCATCAGGGACCAGGTGAGTCTAGCGGTGGTGCAGGACTCCTCATTAACCCAGGAGTCCTAGAAAGAATTTTCCTGCAATGGCTAGCTTAACCGAGAGGTGTGGCATACCCAAGTCTACTGAAGAGGATTCCGGAAGGAATGCACCAGCTCTGGTGAGCTCATCGGCTCTGCAGTTCCCCGGAATTTACTCTGCTCAGACCAGTGAGACAATACAGGGTGGTTGATATATAATGCAACAAAGTAAAGCGCTATATTTTTTTTTTAATTTTATTGTTCAAAAGGAAAAAATTTTGGAAATAACATAAAATTCTATAATCAGTTTAGATTTGTTCGAATTGGCCGCCTTGGATATGAATTATGGCCTTCAAACAGCCGACAAAGCCATCACAGGCTGTATGAAAGTGGCTCTGCGGTATTTTGGCCCATTCCCGGCGAAGCGCCGACTTGAGATGATCGACATTTTGGTATTTTTTAGTGAGAACCTTACTCTCCAAAATGCTCCAGGCGTAGGTGCTGGAGGGCTCTAACGATAGCTACTGTGGTTTTCTAGCCAAATATAAAGCAATCACACTATTACGCTTGAATTCCATCACGAATAATTTTTTTTTTAATGCAATAGATCAAAATGCTTTTGTAAGCTTGTAAATAATAAAATGAACTATCGGTGGAATAAATTTGTCAGTTGTCAGACGAGCGGTTTACAAATGATAACAACCCGAAGTTGGTTGCAATACATATCAGCCACTCTGTAAAGCGCCCAGAAAGAAGGTCGAGACAGCGACGATATTCAATAGCAATCCTTGAGTTATTCACAACACACGACAGAGATCTTATGGTGGCCTAACTGTCAGGGAAGACCGAAAACTACCGTTGAGCAGCCCGTTAAACGGATATCACCTCGAAACGCGCTACACTAAATTTTCATATATTAGACCTTTGAATTATAAATTTACTCAGGGTTCTCTTTGGGGGACCTATGTAGTCATCTAAAATTTCTCCTTATTTTTCTTTTGTTTTATGAAAAACATTAAAAAATTGTTTTTTGTTTTATAATAAAATAGAAATAAATTAATAAAATAAATATAAAAACAATAAATTTTCTTTACAAACTTTTGTTAAAAATTCATACAATTCCTAAAATATATTGCTATCGTAAAAAAAAAAATTAAAAATTCATACAATTCCTAAAATATATTGCTATCGTACCAAAACTTTTGCTGTCCACTGTACATACAGAGAATTTGTTTATTTGTGGTCAAAACTCAGCATGTTTTAACACTTTACGTTTTGTTAGGAAAAAGTAAAGAGAATTTTAGAAATTGGCAACACCTAATGGTACAACACCTTATTGGTTATATAGGCCAACTCTCTAAATGTCTTGCATGAATTGGCATGAGTTTTTTATTTTTTATTTTTATTTTTGTAATAAAATAATAATAATAATTTTGTTGGAATAAATAATAAAAATATATGCATATGTACCTAATTACGGCAATAAAAATAAATAAATAAAGGAAAATAAACATATAAAAATAAAATATAAAAATATTTACAAGATATGAATACAGTTCATAAGTTCATAATAACTGTTAATATTCCCTTTGCCTTAATTCGTTTTTTTTTTTCTATGGAATTACTCTATAAAAATCTCATCTATAAATTAAGGTTTACGATCTACTGTGGCTGCAACCCGGATTTGCAAATTAAAGAATTGAATTATTTATGCCTGTAAAAGAAAAGAGGTATTGAAGACAATTAATGTTAAGGAGTGCGCACGAAAAAAAGAATAGGCCTACTTTAAGCTTATAACTTTTATCATAATGGGAAAAAATGAATACCGTTACATTGTTTTTGTTAGACATCTGCTTCAAAATCCATATGCTAAATTTCATTGCAATACCAAAATTAGTTTTTTGAAAATGGGCACCCAACAAGAATGTCGTAAAAAAATAATTGAAATTTTCAATGAAAAACCGCGCCGCTTATAGGTGTTAATCAAAACACAGTTTCTAAGGTAAGAATAAAATAATATAAGGAGTCTTTGGAAGTGGAAGAAAAAAGGATTTGCCGACCAAAACAAAACAAGTAAAATTATACGTATTTTTCTAAAACACCCTAAAATGTCTGGAAGAAAAGTGACTCAAAAAGTTGGATGCTCTGAGACCTTTGTTAGAGAAAAATTTTATACACAAAAGAATTCAAATATTATTTACTTTAATTGAAATATAAAACGAAAAAAATCCGCCACTTAGTTTTATTTCTATAACGAAAAGTGTAAGTCCAGTTTTTTTTGGGCACACTCCTTATATTATATTGCCAACATATCGTTTTATTCCTATTATTACCTATTACAATAAAAAATTTTGGATTTAAATGATGTTTTAATATATTTACAGTCCATAGCTTTCTATTTACATCTGTTTAGTTTACACCTCCTTTAACATGCTGAAGAGTAACAAATTCAAAGAAATAAGCCACTCAAACGACAAAATTAAAAACTTTTGTTGTCGAAAGACATTTATTTACGATTTTAATTTTATTATTGCAAAAAATGCAATTCAATACACCGCTGGTGGTTCAACCCATACCCTTGTCCAGCAGAGGACCGCCAGGGAGAGCCAGGGAACAACTTGAGTTCGCTAAGAGAATGGTTCGTATTTTAACGAGACAGTGTGCTATTTTTAATGTAGCTGCAGTATTACTGCAGATGCTGCCGTGTTGTAGAGGAAACAGAATCGGTAGAACCTCTTTTATGCGAGAACAGACGGCGGTAGTTTTTGGTGGGTGACAGAATATGATGGCGAATATGCCACTGAGGCAACTGGCAGGTTTCATCTAGAGCTCGTGGTGGTACAAGCCCACTACAAATGGATTATGACAAGGGGGACTTACCACACAATGGGCAGTAAGGGTCTCCGAGTGAACCTGCCTGTGAACCTATGGACAGAATCAATAGATCGCTCTAAAAAGTGGATCCATTACGACAAAGCAAAATATAATAATAGTGTTCAAAACCCGTACAGCCAGCCGAATCAAAGCAAATTAAAAACACTGAAGCCAAGGTAATCAATTAGATTTGCTACAATCAAATGAATAATGCTTTAGGCATTTGGTCGTATTATCCTATCAAGAGAAGGTTCATTCATTGGCAGAGAAGTTAAAAACTATATACTGGCCATCCAAAATGATATACTAGCCAGCCGATACTGTCTATCATTAACTAATCTTGTGGGATTTGTATCGAACTTGATATTTTCGTAGAACGCGAACATCGAGCAAAATATGCATTCAGACTTAATCGCGTAATTAAAACAATTCTTCGGCTATATGTATCAAGACCGGTTAAAGCTATTTAGAAGATACATCACTTATGTTGTGTGTGTAAACTTTTGTTTACTAAAATTTCGTTAACTTTTCTTCTTCAACACATTTTCTGCCATTGCAAGAAATCAGAGATGCAATCTGGGAGTGAGGCTGTCAACGTACTAACGGAGCACAATTATATTCATGGGGGTTTTAAGGAATCCCCCAATTAAGCCTAAGATTCAAGACACTATTGTAGCCAATCAAGTATTTGTTCAAAAGTTAATCAACATTTCTTAAAGGCAATTGACAGGACATTGTATTCCACACGAAATAAGGATTTCTTAAAGATATTCTCCACATTTTATTTAAGACTCCATTAATTATAATTAAACATGTATTGAAGAATGTAAAAATATATTTTTTTAACAACTCGTAACTCCTTTCTTTTGAACATATTTCGTTGCAGTATTAGCATCACAAATTATTACTCTCTTCGAGAGAACTTATTTCACTTTTGAAGGCACATGAAATTTGTAATTCATTCTCAGTCAGATATAGCATTGAGTGTGTCAGAATTTCTAGTAGGTTTTTTGACGATTAATAATTCAGCTTGATTAGAAGGCGATATTTTTCTTTATAATCTCTTGATTTACTCAGACACCTAGGCCGTGATTAAAACCGTAACAAATTCAGTCTCAATGTTTATCCTTGTCCTTGAATACGGAGAATTTATCAGTGAAATCATTCAAAAGTAACACTTAGTAACACAATGGGTCAATTTCGACCTCCGGGTAGTGTACTTGTCTTAACCGACAAGTACATATCCTCTAACCTAATACTTATATGAGTCACGAGTCGTAGGTATATTGTTTCAAATTGGATTATTGATGAGTTCGTCAGGGCCGGTACAGTTTCCATAATCGCCAATGTGTTACAAGATATCGATATTCCGGTTGCTTCTGTTAAATTGTATATTATACCGTCATTTTATAGAGACTCCCAATTTTATTGATAACAGGAGGGTATAAGCAATATTGCAGGACTGTGTTAAACCCGTCTAGTTAAGATGAAGACCGATTCTCTTCTATCGTTAAATCAAATGGCTAGCCATTGCACAATAGTGATATCTTTTGGTAGGCATTACATTCCATAAAATGAATTTTGAGGAAAAGAAACATAATGCCTTTCAAGGCTCTATTCTCTTATCCTTAACCGATCTCTTAAATATAAAGATTAATGTAATAATAAGATTTCTCTTGAACGTGGGTTTGTTACCTCTAAGGAGTATTTGATTCAATGGGCTTAAACGCTAGAAACCTCTTACACATTACCTTAAATGGATTTTCTCTCCAGAAATCTGTAGCCAACAAAGCTCTCGCCAGTAAATCCGTGTGTGTACAATTGTTATGGACTGAAAGGTTTTAATGTGTAAAGGAGTCGCCTTAGTCTAGTAGATAATATGTTTTCTCATTAGACATGAAACCAAGGTAAAAATCCCAGTTCAGATAATTGGAATTAAGAGAAAATATGTAGAAAAATTTCTTCGGCCACAGCCCTCAATAGTCTTCTGGCAAAAACAAAAAAAAATTGCCATGAAAAATTTCTTAGAAAAGTATCTGTCGTTCAAAGGTGACATTAAACTGAAAGTCCCAGCACTCATGGGTAAAAGTAATACAAACAACATGAAGCTAAGTGAAGCTAAGTTGTAATCCTGATTAAAGGGTTGTAATAAGACTAATTGAAGTCGCCGTGGTCTAGTAGATAGTGTACTGGCTTATTAAATGTAAAGCCAGGGTTCGAGTCCCAGGGCAGACATCAAAATAAGTATTTCTTCGGCGATTTCCTCTCAGCAGATTTCTGGTAAAAACTCTCAGAGTAAATAAAATTGCAATGAAAAGTTTCTCAAAAGTCTGTCGTTCGGAGTCGACTTTAAACTGTTGGTCCCGCTACTTATGTGTAAAATTAACACACACAGCATAAGTGGTGTGAGAAACTAGGTCAATAATCTTGACTGGAGGGTTGTAATGACCAATTATGTATGTATGTAATGAGACTAACGGTGTTCATTTTCTTGCTAATTTATGAATTTTTTTTTCTTTTTTTTGAAATAAATTCTTTAAAATATTAAACAAAAAAAAAATTTATTTCAATTACCCAAATAATAACACATGTTATAAATAAATTACATATCAATACGAGTACAAGCAAATCAATTCTGTTTAAATTTATTTGTTTCCATGTCTTGTACAGCAACAATATTTCTGACCATATTTGTTTGAAATTCTTAGAAATTCTCCCACCAAATAAAAATTCATAGCCGTTTGCTACTGTTCATGACCCAATAAAACCACACAACAGAAAACAAAAATATAAAAAAAAACCAAAATTATTGATACGAAAGACCACTGTTAATGCCTTTGGTGGCTGGCGCCCATTATTAGCAATCATTAAATGAAATTTTATTTTATTTTTATACGAATATCTCTTACCAAAATAAATACAAATAAAAAATCAAAAAATTATTACGAGTATTTTTTTTTTTTTGGCAAAACGTTTAAAAATGTTTATGGCTAAGAAAACCAACCGCAACAATGACTCAATAGATGTGGCTTTTATACAAAAAATTTTTTTTATTTTTTTGGGTATTTTTTTTATTATTTTATTTAAAAAAACAAACACGTTTATATAGTAACGTTTGTTTAACAAACATATTTAATGGGTAGAGCCATGATAAATGTATGGAAAAGCCATGTAATGAAACTAATTAGTTGGGCCAATAAATTTAAATTCTTTAATGTGGTGAAACACTCTCTCTCTCTTTGTCTTGGATTTTATTACACGTGCCAGCTTTATATGTTAGCCTAGTCTGTTACACCAACAGTTTTTTTTTAAATCTAGGGCATTAACATGTTAAGAAATCCATGGCAATAAAATATCAAGTGTTTGCTATTTAAAGTTTTTTCTTTTATTATATTCACACCATAATTTCTATAATTATGTTTCACATTTTCCTTAACTTTAAGATAATATGGTGTGAACTTAATTAATTGATAAAAAATATTTTTTTTTTTTTGTAATTTAAGGAGTGCGCACGAAAAAAACTGGACTTACACTTTTCGTTATAGAAATGCATGCCGCACCGTACATAGCCTAAATATATCCAAGAACTTAAATCTCACATTTCTTTGAATTGTGAGTGGTTTTGAATCGAAAAAAGTATAATTAAGGAGTGCGCTACAAAAAAATCCTGGACTTACACTTTTCATTATAGAAAAAAAACTAAAACTGTTGCACTGTACATAGCCTAAATATATCCAAAAACTTAAACCCCACATTTCTTTGAATGAGAATTTGAGTGGTTTTGAATCGAAAAAAGTATAATTAAGGAGTGCGCACGAAAAAAATCCTGGACTTACACTTTTCGTTATAGAAATAAAACTAAATGGCGGATTTTTTTTTCGTTTTAGATTTCAATTAAAGTAAATAATATTTGAATTCTTTTGTGTATAAAATTTTTTTCTGACAAAGGTCTCAGAGCATCCAACTTTTTGAGCCACTTTTCTTCCAGACATTTTAGGGTGTTTTAGAAAAATACGTATTATTTTACTTGCTTTGTTTTGGTCGGACACGCTTTCTCTCAATACTTAAATACTCCTTATCTTGTTTTATTCTTACCTTAGAAACTGTTTTTTGGTTAACATCTGCGAGCTTAGCAATCGTTTTTTGTAAGCGGCGCTGTTTTAGATTGAAAATTTCAATTATTTTTTTTGGACATTCTTGTTGGGTGGCCATTTTCAAAAAACAAATTTTCCTATTGCAATGACATTTAGCACGTGGATTTTGAAACAGATGGCTAACAAAAATAATGTAACTAACGGTATTAATTTTTTTTCAATTATGATAAAAGTTATAAGCTTAAAAGTAGGCCCAATTTTTTTCGTGCACACTCCTTAGATAAGCAATAATAATAGCAATTTATTTTTTTAATATTTTTGTATAATTTTTTATTAGTTATTATTTATTTTTCTTATTATTTTTTTTATTATTTTTTATATTATTTTTTATATTAAAAAACAATATTATTTTTTAATAGAGCTTTAAACAGTTGTTGAAAAACAAAAAATTTCAAATTACCCGTAATTATTTTCTTGAATATTTTTTTAATTGTCCGTTAAAAAATGCTTATGCCATAAAAATGTTTTCTGTTTAAAAGCTTTTTTTTTTTTAAATGTCAAATAAAATTTCCAACACGATCTTTGGTTGGCTGTGATTTAATGTTCAACTTTAAATACATATTCGAAGTATAAATATCTGCTTCTTTTGTAATTCTGTGCATGATTTATGTGGTACATGACTCATTATTGATAAATTGATAGAGATTAGGGCGGTAATTTTCATAGTTTTTCGGTCAGCCCATTTAACATTAATTGATATTCTCAGGCTATAAAAAAAATAAGTGTTAAGTACAAAAAAACAAAAAAAAAAAAGAATTAAAAAAAATTACCACAAATTATCAAACTGCTAAGTAAAGTAAAATAATACAAAAAGTATTAAAAAATAATAATGATCTCTTGTTTGTTCATTTTAACAAACAATTTCGATTTTATTAAAGTTTTCGTAGTCTAGTAAGTAGTAAGTGTTGGCCTATTAGCCGTGAAACCATGGTTCAAATCCCAGCTCAGCTATCTCAAACCTCTGTGGTTTGTGGTTTATTCGTTTACACCGTACGCAGCTTAAGATCAGCCCACATGAAAAAGTCTAACTTGGTCAAATCGAACAATCATATCTTCTTCATGTGAGATAACTGCGTCCTCAAATCGCTAAAATGGAATTTTTAATGTCTCATGAGCTGTTGTGCGCATGTAGCACTATTGTAGGTGAGCAAAGCATTCAATTCTGTTCAAAGAATTTTGCGAATCATTAACCGATAGAATTCTCTGTTATCAGCGATAGCCTTGTGAACGTTGTTTATCAACGAAATATGGGCCGATGCACAAACTTCACACAGTAACACTTTTGGATCTTATGCGGCTTTGTTCACGTTCCTGATGTTGTTCACATTCCCATTCATCTAGAAAGAAATCTCTTTACCAAAAATTTTTTGATGAAAACTAAGTTGAGTTGCTAACTGCTCCAAAGCCCCTACAGTGAACACAGATCGTTGTCTGTGCTCATTTGCCTTCAGTACCTGTTAAATGGAGGAAGCGCTTGCCATTTTATTAAAAACAATTGTATTATAAATAAGAAATAGAATTGGAGATAGAATAGAACCTTTAGCCATTACAACCCTTCAGTCGGGATTATTGACCTAGTTCCTCACACCAGTTATGTTGTGTGCGCTAATTTTATACATAAATTGTGGGACCTACAGTTTAAACTCGACTCCGAACAACAGAGGTTAGGTTAGGTTAGGTCGTAGTGGTAGCTCTGATATCACAAAGCTCACTTGAGCACGCATGGCGGCCCGTTATGATGCCACGGGTGAAACGCAGTACCTGTACTAACCAAGTTCCGCCAAATCAGGGAAAGGAAGAAGTTGATCAGCGCAAGGGCTGCACCCGAACGACAGAATTTTTGAGAAGTTTTTTCGTGGCAATTTTATTTAGTCTCAGAGTTTTTACCAGAAATCTGCTGAAAGGAGGTCACCGAAGAAATATTTTTATATTTTCCTTTTGATGTCTGACCTGGGATTTGAACTCGGTCATTCGTCTAATAAGTCAACACACTACCTACTAGACTACCTTGGTTTACTTCTGAGTTTAAACTGAACTTGTAGGATGTGGTCCCATCTATTACATCCCATAGAGTGGGATCCTTGACAAAGTTCGATATAAATGGAGAGAAGTGACTACTAACATCAATAGCAATATGTTTTGTCGAATGCTTTGGCAATATCTTGAGCCACAACCTTACATACATAAAATTGGTAAATACCACCCTTCAGTTATGGTTACGACCCAGGTACTCATGCCACTTATGCTGAGTTTGTAAATTGTATGCATGAATAGTAATGGGACATACTGATAAAGTCGACTCTGAGCAAAAGATTTTTGAGAAACTTTTCATGGCTGTTTCATTTACTGTCAGAGTTTTTGCCAGAAATTTGCTGAGAGAAAGTCACCGAAGAAATTTTTGTTCATATTTCGTTTTAAAACAAGGCCTCACATCTAATAACCCTGCATACTGCTGCCTATCAGACTGCGGCGTCTTCTACTGCTTATGCCGGAGTATACGTATGGAAAACTCCCTACCTGCAGAGGCTTTTCCTGGCACTTATAATGTAAAAAGTTTCCAGTCTAATGACCACAAACACTACTCCCTCTGTCTTCTTTTCCATAATCTATCTTCCTAATTACAATAAGATCCCGCTTAACGCTGTTTCAGTACTAGGCGGTAGTATTGGGATTCCCCTAAATCACTCATTGTATTGATACTTGTAATTCACTATATAGCGATGGTGTACGCTATGTATCTTTATCAACGCTCATTTGTTACCCTGTACAGAATAAAGATTCAAACTGTATTTTCTGAAGGTTGCCGTGGTCTAGTAGGTAGTGTGCTGGCTTATTAGACGTAAAGCCAGGATTCGAGTCAAAATAAAAAATACAAAAAAAGTATTTTTTCAGTGATTTCTTCACAGCAGATTTTTGGCAAAAATTCTGAGAGTAAATAAAATTTACATGAAAAGTTTCTCAAAAAATCGGAGTCGACTTTAAACTGTAGGTACCGCCATTTATGTATGAAATAAACATACACAACATAAGTAGTATGAGAAACTGCGGGCTTCTTGGGGACGATTACTGTAGACTGTCAAATGGTAAATGTATAGCACTGGCCATTTTATAGTCACCTAGCAGCAAGTCTGTTTGCATCTTCCCTCTTTCCACCTTTCCTAAAAGCATGCACAATGCACTGCATGAATAGGGGCCATCCCCTGAGTACCTGTTTCATAAAAAAGTTGCAATATATTTACATATGTACGTGTTAAGCTGCCTCATTTAACAGTGTTTTGTTTAGCGCTGCAACTTATTGGAACGTATCCCCCGCATTAAGTGGGGTCTTATTGTACAATACAGTAAAGCCTGCATGAATACAGGCTATCCTGTTGATCTTATAAAAATAAAAGAACAATGGAATGCTTTGTAATCACTGTGACTTCTAACATTACTTGGTTGCTAATCCAATACTCATTACCTTTATTGCTGGCGGTTCAAGGTCTTTATTTAAATTGATTTCAAAGCATTGCATACAACTTTTTACAGATAATTCAGTTAAAATAACTTCACAAAAAGCAATGAATTTCTCTTCTGTCTTCCTTTTGACATTTTTGCTGCAGCATGTGGCCTTTCTAATGCATGATAAATTGCCTTTAAATAATGCAATTAAAATAAGGGAATATTTTCTTTCACTTTGATTTCCCTTCAAGGGAAACATGTTGGCAACATGTTCAATGATTTCCCAAAGGGCCTGAGAGTGTAGCAAATTGTTAATTATGTTTGAAATTTTTTTGTAAGAAAAAAAAAACTGTTTTTTATCTTTTTGTTAAGCATATAATTACCAATAATTATTACCACAACTGCTGGTACTGCTACCACTATTACTTTGGTTTTCATTTGTATTTTTGCTACAAGAAACCTTTTCTTTTCTTATTTTGCCTCCATTGTTGCAGCATTTTAAATGATGTGAAAATCGTTTAAGCGGGTCTATTAAATGTAATTTACGCTGCTTTTTTTTTGAATCTTTAAACTTCGAAAGAAACAGAAGCAACTGCCAAAGCAAAAAACCAAACAATGGAGATAAAAAGCTACTACTGGTGGTGATGGTGGCGCTGATGTTAAAACAGTCAGTCGTCAGTAGCCAAAACATCTGTTTTATGCACTTCTTTTTAAAGTGATTTATGAAATGATGAACAAATAAAACAGAAAATAAAACTGAACTACACTGCACTACTGATCTGCTTTAAGAAATTAATTATAATTCTGATAATTGTTTTTAAATTGCTAAAAAGCAATACAAGAGAAAACAGTATTACCAGTGCCAAAGAAATCATTCATTTATGATGGCCATAAATGGAAAACAGCCGATAGGTATTATGCTTAACAATATATTTCAAAAAATATAGGGTGAGTGATTTAAAAGTTTAAATTAGAAAATGTAATCAAAAAAGTCGTCGTAGTCTAGTGGGTAGTATGTTGGCTTATTAGACGAAAGGCCCAGGGTTCGAATCCCAGGTCAGACATCAAAAGAAAATACAAAAAGTTTTTCTTCGGCGATTTCCTCGCAGCAGATTTCTGGAAAAAACTCTGAGAGTAAAAAAAAATCTGCCATGAAAAGTTTCTCATAAAAACTGTCGTTCGGAGTCGACTTTAAACTGTAAGTCCCGCGACTTATGTACAAAATTTACACACACTACTTAAGTGGTGGTGGCGTTCGCCAGTTGTCCACACCAAGCGATGAAAGGGCTTTCCCAATTCAGTTATTCCAAATCCAAAAATCAAGTACGTGTCTTGTCGGAACATCCTCTCCATCCGAACGACATGGTCGAGCATCATTAATCCATGAAATATAATCAAAGAAATTAAGTTGATAGTCTTAACCAGAACAGCGGGCCATCATCGAGCAGCCATTAATTCAAGAAAATTGTCCAATAGTAGATTGTATTAACAAGAATAACGGGAGATTATTGAGCAGCCATTAATATGAGAAAATTAACCAATAGTAGATAGCATTAATAAGAATAACGGGACATTAAAGAGCAGCCATTAATATGAGAAAAATAACCAATGGTAGATATTATAAACCAGAATAGGAGGCCGTCATAGAGCAGCCATTAATTCAGGAAAATTTACCAATAATAGATAGCATTAACAAAAATAACAGGTCATCATCGAGCAGCCATCAATCTGAGAAAAATAGCCTATAGTAGATATTATAAACAAGAATAACGGGACATTTTTGAGCAGCCATTAATCTGAGAAAAATAACCAATAGTAGATAGCCTTAATAAGAATAGCAGACCACCTTGGAGCAGCCATTAATACCAGAAAAATTAACCAATAGTAGAAAGCATTAACCAGAATAGAGTTAAACTATCGAACAGCCATTAATCTGAGAAAAATAACCATCAGTAAATAATAGAGGTGTGCACAAGAGATATAAAATTACGCACTATTGCAATTTTCTGAAGACCAAATATTGATGGTAGCTGTATATATAAATAAGTGTGAAGCAAAGATAGAGTACAGAAAAACAACTGCACTCGTATACCATTGTACAACAGTGTAAAAAAGAGTTGTGCCAAGAGCGCAACAAAAATATTGTACTGCTCATAGAGTCACAACATGCACTTCTTTTTTTGCTCTCGGCAACTGAACATCTTCGTCGACGCCAGCATTGTCAGTAACTTTTTTAAACTTTTTATGTCTGGGGTAAAACCTTTTTAACACTACTAATTTTTTTACACTGCTGATATTCATATAGCAATACTGAAAATGTAACTTCAGTAGTAAAATATGCTTTTACAACACAAACCATGGTTCCGTTACTTCACAGTCAAACGAATACTGTTGTATACATTGAGTAAATGAGAAATACACATTTCAGTGCACTCGTAAAATCAAGAGCAACAGAAAAGAGTACACTACAGTATTGCATTCGGTGAAGGGTAAGCTAGCAGAATGTCTTGTGCACGCCTTTAGTAAATAGCATTAACAACAATAGTGTGAAGTCACCGAGCAGCCATTAATACCAGAAAAATAACCAATAGGAGATAGCAGCGTTGTCAACCATTAATTTTCAAAAAGCACCAAACTCGTTAAAAAAAGCTCGTAATTTTGACGAAAAAGCACTAAAATATTATAAGATTTATTTCAATTTTATCATCAATTTATACACACATACATAATTGGTCATTACAACCCTTCAGTCAGGATTGTTAACCTAGTTTCTTTAATTTTATGTTGTGTGCATTAATTTTATACCATGAGTGACGGGACAGTTTAAAGTCGACTCCGAACGACAAGTTTTTGAGAAACTTTTCGTGGCAATTTTTATTTACTTTATTCTCACAGATTTTGCCAGAAATCTGCTGAGAGGAAATCGCCTAAGAAATACTTTTTGTATTTTGTTCTGATTTCTGGCCTGGTGCTCGAACCATGGCTTTACGTCTCATAAACCAACACACTACCTATTAGACTACGGCGACTTAATCACCAATTTATATAATCAGTTAAAAAATGTACAATTTACTACAAAAGCCTATAGCCTAGCCTATTGCTAATCTATAGACTTTTAGAATAGTTTATAGACTAATTTTTAGTCTATAGTTAAATGTACATACTAATTCGATATATTAAGACTGTAGTTTTACATTTAAATGAAAGTATTCATGTGTGAAATTTAACGTACATTAAAAATAAATTTTTTTAGACATATAAAATGTAAATGATTTTACCTTCGGAAATGTATCTTCGCCCAAAATTGTTTTTAATTTCCAAAATATTTTCTTTAAATTTTTGATTTGGTGTCACTGACATGAAAAGAAGAGCACTAAAAAAAGCACCAGGCACTGACTCGAAAATTTTCCGCGTCGAAAGTTTTAAAAAGCACTAAAAACAGTGCTAAAAGCACTGAGTTGACAACACTGGGAGATAGTATTGACAAGAAACACGGTCCATCACTGAGCAGCCATTAATCCAAAAAATTGACCAATAATAGATAGCATTAACAAAAATAACAGGCCATCATCGAGCAGCCATCAATCTGAGAAAAATAGCCAATAGTAGATATTATATACAAGAATAACGGGACATTTTTGAGCAGCCATTAATCTGAGAAAAATAACCAATAGAAGATATTATAAACCAGAATAGCAGGCCGTCATAGAGCAGCCATTAATACAAGAAAATTGACCAATAGTAGATAGCATTAATAAGAATAACGGGACATTATTAAGCAGCCATTAATCTAAGAAAATTGACCAATAGGAGATAGTATTAAAAAGAATAACGGGACATTGTCGAGCAGCCATTAATCCCAGAAAAATAACCAATAGTAGATAGTGTTAACAAGGATAGCGGGTCATCATCGAGCAGCCATTAATCCAAGAAAAATAACCAATAGTCGATAGTAGTAACAAGAATGTGGTCTCCAAGAAATATAATCAAAAAAATAAAGTTGATAGTCTTAACCAGGACAGGGGGCATCGAGTAGCCATTAATTCAAGAAAATTGTCCAATAGTAGATAGCATTAATAAGAATAACGGGACATTGTCGAGCAGCCATTAATTTGAGAAAATTGATCAATAGTAGATAGCATTAATAAGAATAACGGGACATTGTCGAGCATTGAGAAAATTGACCAATATTTGATAATATTAACAAAAATAACGGGAAATCATGGATCAGCCATTAATCTTAAAAAAATAACCAATAGTAAATATTATAAACTAGATTAACATTATTGAGATAGACATTATTGAGCTGCTATTAATTTGAGAAAATTTACCAATAGTAGGGAGTATTATCAAGAATAGCGGGCCATTACTGAGCAGCCATTAATCCAAGAAAATTAACCAATAGTGTTAACAAGAGTAGCGGATCATCATCGAGCAGCCATTAATCTAAGGAAATTAACCAATAGTAGATAGTGTTAACAAGAATAGCGGGTCATCTTCGAGCTGCCATTAACACTAGAAAATTTACTAATAGTTGATAGCATTAACAAGTATAACGGATCATCATCGAGCGCCAATAGTCGATAGTAGTAACTAGAATGTTGTACGAGTGCAAGCCTAAGTAATAAAGCATTCACCAAATTATGATCTGCGAAAGGTCGAATTCTTGCGAGAAACGCGGAATAGACTGCTTGTGATTCTGTTGCATAATAGAAAGCACACCGCCCCTGTAGTCGTCATATCTTACGTCGCCATATCTGCGTTCATTTTGCTATCGCCATAATCGTTCTAACGAGAGGACTATTATGATGGATGGATGCAATTTCATTAGTTCAGTAAACGATCGACTAACATCCGCATTATGGTGAACAAATGGTGCTGAAGTTGCCTTAACTTACGTCGCCATATTTTACTATTTGCAATATCGTGGAGAAACGCAAGTTAATTAGTTCAGTAAACGATCAACCAACATTCGCATTATGGTGTATAAATGAAGTCGCCTTACCTTACGTAAGATATGGCGAGGTAAGATATCTTACGTAAGAATTTTATATTTACAATTAAAACGTGTTCTACAGATTTATTAACATTTTAATTAAACGCTTAGGACTTTCTATTACAATTTTTACTCATCCTTAACATTTTTTTAAATTATTTTCCTTCCTTTTTCCAGGCTTCCCGTAAAGTTTCCAAATGTGGTTATTTGTTTGTAGCACCAGACTGGGACTTTAGTAATCCTCTTTACAGAACCAAGGTAAGTTGTGTTGTAAAAATTCTTTTAAAATTTAAATGTTAAAATTTCATTGAAATTATGGCACTATCAAATGATTTCTAATATAATTAAACGAACATTTAACTTAAATTATTGAAATAATTCAGAAGAAATCCTATTGTATGAATAACTGCTATTGTAGCAAAGTGTTTTAGAGACTGAACCGAAGAAGTTGGGGAAAAACGTTACGTTACGAAATTTTTTAAGGAAATAAAAAAAGGACTCTTCAACATATATTTTTTGTTTTCTTTTTTAACTTCTTTAAATTCTTTGTATTTGCAAAGTTTCGGTTTAATTAATCATGTCTTTCCATCTATTTGGGTGAATAGTTGCAGTTGACCATGTAGAAGGAATGTTCTCAGTGAAAATATATGAAATTGTTGTAACAAATGTAGTCCTTATGGCCTGTTTCTCCCGCTGTCAACTGCTGGGCACACCCTTTTGATATTTCCCAACCAATTATTTTGGATATCCCACGGTTTGTTGAATTCCATGTTGCTTTTTCCAATTTGAAAAAGTATTCCTGTTGGGGCGCATATATCCCTCTATCGTCTCTTTCTAAGACATCTTCGCATTTCCCTCTATGAAACAGTGGACCGGAACCCAGTAGAAACGGATGTAGTGTCAACGTGTATGGTGTAGAGGGACCATGCAACTCGGTGTAGTCATTCATCTAGACGTCAAGAACGTTGTTCCCCCAAGCGCAACTGCACCGATAAAGTCCTAGCACCTTTCGACACTGAGTTCAAGCTTCCAAAGAAGGGCCAGCCAAGGATCTCAATCTACCAAGGGTTAGGCAGTTACAGAGGAGGTGTTCGATAGTCTCCAACTCTTCCTCATCGCAAGATGGCCTGCAATAGTTCGGCTGAGATCTGGAACAATCCGGTCCCGTCAGCGACCTAATCTCGTAGTGCTCCGTGATAAAACCGACAAACAACCTTAAGCTGACCTTAGCCAAGCCCAGCAGCCAACCTGTTCTCTTATTGTCTACAGCAGGTCCTTAGACATCTAGAGATACAACAACCCGATCCGTTCCCCCAGCGCCTCTGCTCTTTCTTCATGACCCTATCCATTGATAGAGGCCATTGAGGTGGTAGACTGGAGGGTCAGAACCAACTATCAAATTACATTAACCTGTACCGCGTTCAAATATCAAATAATTTTCAACATTTCGTTTCTTTGGAAATGTCTGAGTTGGAGTTTAAGCCGTGACCTCACGTCTAATAATCCCACATATTACCTACTAGAATACGACGACTCCATATCCCGCTGCTTAACTTTCTTAAATCATGCAGTTTATTGGTTTTATTCGAGGAGCACTTAATAAGGAAGGTATTAGGAACTCGATTTATTAAGTCAGAATGTCTCAGATTACATTACCGAAATGCCGCTGCTAAGGCAGATTTTTACTGTCTGTTAATGTGGAAGCCAGTCTCCAAACAATGTAATGTGAAAAACTGCTAGGTAAGGACCCCAATACTAAAATCACCTAATCAATGATAAGCTACCTTCTTCATTTAGCCTCAAGTCAAACAATAAATAATTTTATTCAACCAATGAATTTCTATTGAGTTTGATTACTTGGCCAAAATAATTGCTTACAACCATCCATGAGACTACATGATATTGCTTCAGGAGTTATGGATGTATGTACAGATATAAAAAGGCCTTGAATCTTGTTAAATTTAAATTTGAAAGTGGAATTCTTTTTGCCACTTTGCCACAAATAATGTAATTTAATATAAAAAGAAAAAAAAAAATAAAATAATTCATAGAACTATTGGAAAATTTTCAAATTATCCAGCACACTTAGGCCAGCCAGCCAGCCAGCCTATGGATGATGTGGTATAACCCATGTGGCAAACAAGAAAGTGGTATGAGCAATAAATGTTTAAAACCAATATTCATAAAAACAAGTTTATAATTTATGGTTGTTTTTGCGCGAAAAATTTGTTTTTCCTTTGCTACAAAACAACAAACTAACCGCAACAACTAAAAAAAACAAAAAAAAAGTAGAAACACCTTAACAATCTTCATGTAGAGTGATCAGGAGGAGGCTGTGTACATCATAAGCATGGTCACTGGCAAACAAATACCATGTATGACCATAAGCTTTTAGACAATATGACAAGGAATTTTACAGTTGTGTAAAAGGAAATAGGGGTTCTTGAATACAAAATAAAAAGTCTAATAAGGTAGTGCTATTTACATGACCTTGGCTGTATAAAAAATAGATGTAGGAATAAAAAATATTATTTTGTATGTAAAAAAAAATTGAAAGAAAAATATCATAATCGACAACTAAGATGGGATGGGATGGGGAAGAAATGATGAACGAAAAATGAAAAAAAAAATACGAAATTCTGGCATGCATATGAAGAATGAAGAAATTCATTTAAAAAGTAAACACTTGTCATTTAAAGCAATGAAGAAGAGGGGAAAAAAACAAAACTTTTTGTTAAAATACATGATGGATATAAAAGCTAGGAGGCTGTCTGTCTGTCTGTCTCCGTTCATTTCTGTAGAAAAACTTGAAGAGACAGAAGAAAAACAAAACCAAACAAGAAAATAAGCGACACAAAAATTATTATACCATCATAATAATCACCATAATAACAATAAAACTGAACTGAACTGATGCTTATCTGGGGTACGTGCAACATAAACAAACCAACTAACCCAACAAACCAAACAGACAGTCAGACAGACAAAACAAAAATAAACATAAATTCTGTTTTAAATGTGTGCTCTTACAGTTAAGCAAATTCAAAGAAGCACAAAAAAAAACTTTCTTTAAAAACAATTCTTTCCCAAAAAATTGTTGAAAAATGAAAAAAATTCCACCAGAACTGTAAGAAAAAAAAGAGCACAAGAAAAATGGGTTGACAGCTTATGTCAACACGCTTTTCATGTAAAAAACACTACAGAACAACAACAGCAAAAAAAATGTAAATAAAAAATAATTAAAATTTCAAATAAATAATAAAAACGTTGTTCAATTTTGAACACAACAATAAAAAACATGTGTTGCGATAAAAATCTCTCCAAAAAAAAAGATGAAAAAGAAATGAAATAAAAAAGAAAAATGTAGAGCACATAACTTTGATCATATCGTTGAAATGTGTTAAAAAAAAATTGTTAAGAAATTTTTTATTTTTATTTTTAAAATGAAAACAAATAAAGGAATAAAACTTTAAAACAAATTTTAAATGTAATCCACTGGCCCTATAAGAAACTGTTGTGTTAGTTAATTGGATGAGTTAATTTACGCAGTAGCTGCTTGGAAAGCAAAGAATAACAACTCAACCCGATATTTTTATCTTTCATTTCACAATTGAGTTACAATTTGTCATATCTGACGCCTACACATATACAGTCAACCCTACTATAACGTGGTGAGTGCATAGAGCGTTATATGGAAACCGCGCTATAAGAAACTCGGATTACAGGTACAAACCAGGCTAATTCGTAGCGCGTTCTATGAAAACCGCGCTATAAGGAACACAGAATTAGTACAAATCACATCATTCGTACCGCGTTATATGGAGGACCAAGAAATACAAAAGGCAAGATAAATTATAAATTATTTTTATTGAATTCAAGAGTTCATATAAGGATTGACAAAAAAAAAAATGAATTAAAAACGAAACTAAAAGACTGGTTTCCAACAAAATTAAGAAAGACTTGTAAAATAATGTAATTTTTGAATATTTATCCTCACTTGGTTCATCTTCATTCATTGTTTTCCGATTGTAGCTTTTTTTTCTAACTCCACTAAAACCTCTCTATAGGGAGCTAAGCAATTTCTTAACGCTCTTTTAAAATTTGCTCCTGTACACCATTGAGTGATCAGTTTAAATAAAATGAAGTTCCAATTGTTTAGCCCTTTTTTCACTTCTACCAATGCATTTGAGTTGGGTGCATCAATTAATTCCATAACATCTTCCTCTGGTATGTTAAACCCTCTTACAATATCCAGTTACTATTCATTCATAGGCTGTGCGTAAGGAACTTATGGGATGAAGTTGAACGCAAAGTGCGCTATAAGATTATCGCATTATAGGACGGCTGTCGCAATTTCAGCTCCGCGTGATATGGAAACCGCGTTCTGAGAGTACCGCGTTATAGGAGGGTTGACTGTACTTAAATACACTGCTTATATGCAGAACTCTATGACATCTTGCTATATGCTTTAGGTTTATTAGATAGTTAGCTGACAAATCGTATATAGTGTGGACAGCAAAATACTACTCCAATATATTTTGACAATTTCATGAGTTTTATTAACCAAAAGTTTGTATAAAAAATTAAGGTTTTTATATATTTTTTTAATTTAATTATAAAACAAACAATTTTTTAATGTTTAATAATGAAAAGTTTCAGATGACTTTAGAGGTACCCCCAAGGTGAACTCTAAGTAAATTTTATAATTCAAAGGCCTAATATATGAAAAATGTTATCCCTTGTAGAATATCCCCATGTAATCCATTTGGAATTGAATATACAAGTTTTGTTTAGAGTTTTCCGGTGACAGCCGACGAGCAAGTTTTTCGGTTAATTTTTATTTGAGGCTTAGCGATTACTTAACTGTTCTTCCAAATAATGTCCTAAATACTCTCCTGAAGTCATATCGCGACTTTGCGCAAGAGTAAGACTGTGGGGTCTTTTTTTTTTTTGATTAAAATACATTGCAGTACTAAGACTTTTGCTGTCCACTGTATATCGTTTTTAAATTTTGCCAGAGTTATGTATATTCGCTTCGGCTATGTCTTTCAAATCAGTTATTGAAACTAGGTTATGTTGCAACAGTTTTTCCCAAGTAAACCTTCTGTATCTAGGTACACTAGGTTTACTAGTGAAGTCGCCGTAATCTAGTAAGTAGTGTGTTGGCTTATTAGACACAAAGCCAGGGTTCGAGCCCCAGGCCAGACATCAAAATAAAATACAAAAAAAGTATTTCTTCAGCGATTTCTTCTCAGCAGATTTCTGTCAAAAACTCTGAGAGTAAATAAAATGCCATGAAAAGCGCATCTTTAATTTACGCCGCCTTTTTCCGGAAACATTCTACGACGTAGGTTAGGTTAGAGGACGTGTACTTGTCAATTCTGACGAGTACAGTACTCGGTGGTCGAATTAACCCATTGTACTACGTCCTAGCTTCTCACACCACTTATGTTATGTACGTTAATTTTATACATGAGTGGCGGGACCTACAGTTTAAAGTCGACTCCGAACGACACATTTTTTTGAGAGGCATTCCATGGCAATTTTTTACTCTCAGAGTTTCTGTCAGAAATCTGCTGAGAGGAAGTCGCCGAAAAATTATTTTCAATTGATGTCTGACCTGGGATCCGGGTCTTTCGTCTAATAAGCCAACACACTACCTACTAGACCACGCCGACCTCAAAACGACGTAAATCGAGGGAATACTGTAGAGCATATCATGGCGACAACAACGGCGTTTATCCACCATATTGCAGATGTTGAACGATCATTTGCTGAGCCAATGAACTTACGTTAATCCACCATATTGCGAATAGCTTTCTCGTTAGAAAGATTATGGCAAAATCGACGATTCACATAGTACCTTGTCCTATAAGAAAAACCATTTTGTTTAAAAAAAATTTTTTATTTACACGTGTTCAAACAAACGACAAAAACTTTAGGTGAACAAATCTGTTTGATATTCGCCAGACAGAAATAGGTTTCCCCGCATGTGACCATTTTACAGTGTTAGCAAAACATGTATAAAATAGTTGACATGCTTATCTCATCTAAGATCTGTAAGGAACAATATGCCAAAAATGGTTTTAATTTTTGAAACCTTTTTTTATCATTTGAATGAATGAATAAATGAATGAATAATTCAGTGTTAAAAACTCTTTTTTTTTTTTGGTTTGTTACTTAAAATAATTGAAAGTTTTTTGTTTTTTTTTTTTGTTTTTTTGACGTTGACCAACACCTTAACCTTTTTCTTTTTTTGTTTACCGTTTTATATGCTGCAGTCATTATTTGAAAGTCGTTGACAACTTAGTGTTGTGGAAACCTTTTGTGAATAATAAAAATTTTAATTTTTATTAGATTTCCAAATAAGAGGTGTGTTGCTACGTACATATGTACATATATTGGCTTAACAGAGTGTAACTCCTTTTTATTTTTTCTGTTAAAGAATTTCCAACAAAACACCTTAAAATGTTCAATTCAATGCATTAATAATACTCGTAAAAATATTAAGGAAACAGAGCTGCAACATGATCCATTTTTTATTGTCGTTTATTATGAGTTTTTTAGAGCAAAGGAAATAGAAATTAAAGCGGGTTAAGCTGAATTACACTATACCTTGCAACGTATAGTATTTCCTGAAGTTTTTATTTTCCTTTACCGGCTATAGCCATTGGAATTTTCTATTTACAAAACTTAATGGAATGACGTTCCCCAAGTAGCTGAATTCCAAAGCTCTATGCAGGCTACCACTGCATATCTCTATCGGGCTGTAAACTCACAAATTATGGAATCATTTATCATCACTTCTCAATATCTCTATGGTGGTGTACTCATATCTACCGTATACGGGTTATATAAAGTCTACGTGGTCTAGTAGGTAGTTTGTTGGCTTATTAGACGGTAGTCCCTAGTTCGAATTCCATGTACAACATCACAACGAAATATGAAAAATAATTTCTCATTTTCCATGATTCCACCTTAAAAAACTGGACTAAATTAGAGCGATGGCATTAATCATGTAAAATTTTATGAACCGCTGTGTTTAAGAACGTACCACAAGAAGACGTCTAACTAAGTCAAATTGCATAATCAGGTTGGCCACAAATGCCCACAAATCGCTAAGGTAGAATATTTAATATGATATGGAGCTGTAAGCCAATTGAAGCTACATGTCGTAGGGGACCATAGCATCCAATTCAGTCCAAAGAAATTTGCTGTTGTCACTAATGGCCTCACCAACATCTTTTTCAATGAAATATGAAGAACCGACGCATAAAATCCATAGTTTACAGTGATTTTTTCTAAAATGCATTCTACACTCTTGGCTCCCACGTAAATAGGTATATTGTTCATGTACCCATTCGTCTAGGAATGGACCTCAACGCTGAAAATGATTTTTCTATTAAAATTAGGTTTAGTTGCCAACTGCTTCAAAGCACTTACAATTAATACACGTCGCTGTCCATGATCGTTTACCTTTAGTTCCTAAGTCAGTTGAATTTTGTACGAGTGCAGGGCTAAGTTGTAAAGGATTCGTTGAGTTGTGGTCTGCGAAAAGTCGAGTTCTTGTGAAAAACGAGAAATAGACTGTTATTATGTACAGCAGCGCTATTGTCGCCATATTTTACACCGCCATATCATCGTCCATTTTGCTATTGCCATAATCGTTCTAACGGGCGAACAGTTCGCAATATGGTGGATAAACGTAAGTTCATTGGTTCAGTAAACTATGGACCAATTTCGCATTATTATGGAAAAAAGGTGATGAAATTGCTATATCTTACTCTTCGGAATATGGTTAATAAATATAAGTTTATTTGTTCAGTAAACTATCGACCAGCACCCGCAATGTGGTTAATCAACGGTGCTATTTCCACAATATCTTAGGTGAACAACCGCAATATGGTGGAAAGCCCAATATGGTGGATAAACTGTGCTATTATCGCCATATCTTACGTCAGCATATCTTACTTTATATCTGCACAATATCACGTACAGTGGCGCTATTGTTGCCATATTTTACATCGCAATATCATAATCCATATTGCTCTCGCCATAATCGTTCTAACTGAAATACTATTCGCAATATGGTGGCCAACAATCCGAAATATGGTGGATATACGGCGCTGTTGTCGCCAAAGCTAACGTAGTCATATCTTACTTCTATATATTCTATATCATTGGTTCAGTAAACGATCCACAAACATACGCATTGTGATGGATAAACGGTGCTGAAGTTGCCATGTCTTACTCTTCGCAATATGGTGGATAAACGCAAGTTTATTGGTTCAGTAAACTATCGCCCAGCACCCGCAATGCGGTTAATCAACGGTACTATTCCTACTATATCTTAGGTGGAAAACGAAATATGGTGGAAAGCCCAATATGGTGGATAAACGGTGCTATTGTCGCCATATCTTACGTCGCCATATTTTACTCCATATCTTACCATTCCCAATAATGGTGGTTAAACGCAAGTTCATTGGTTCAGTATACGATTGACCAATGTCCCCAATATGATGGTGGAACGGTGCTGTTGTCGCCATATCTATTTTTTTACTATCACTATAATCGTTCCAAGGAGGGAACTATTCGCAATATGGTGGATAAACCCAAATTTATTGGTTTAGTAAACTATCCACCAACATCCGCATCAGAGATCAGCAATGAATCGTTTTTCACTCATGCAATTTTGAGTATGAATGAATCAATAGAATTGTAAATTCAACTACTCTGATTCATTCGCACTCGCTACAACATTGATTTATAAGTATAAGTAGCAATGAGTATGAGTACAACGTTGACATCAAACTCACAACATTCGAAATATGTTTGATTCATAAGCCTACTCATTCTGATTCATAAATTTTGAAAAATACTTATAATACTTATAAGTGATTCGAGTAATACGAATCATTCATCAAAATTTATAGTCTTTGTTATTGTTGTTGTATATACAAACAAAGAAGAAAGGAAAGACAAAGACAAGATGCATACACACAATCTTCTTTTGAGTACAGTAGTGTTCATATGCGAATCATACTTATTTTGTGCTTCGTGTAAATATTAAGTAGAGACGAGTCGAAGTCAATATCATCATATGTATTGTTAAGTATGAATACGACGAATACTTCCAACTTTGAGTATGAGTGGTATGAGTATGATATCAAAATAAGTATGAATGCGTATAAGTATTTGAAATTATAAGTATGACTCGAATACTCTTATACTTATCATTTTGAATACTTATTCCTGATCTCTGATCCGCATTATGGTAGTTAAATGGGGCTATAGAAGCCATACCTTAGGTTCAAGAATGATAAACTAAAGATTACGCCATCACGCACACAAAATTCAAACTATCTGCGCATGTTGAATCAATGACGTCACGCAAATTGTGTTCCTATTGGCTAATGCCAATACTTTCACGTCATGTCATGTAAAGGGAAATCATGCGCAAGGCGTAATTTTTGTTTATCATTCTTGCCTTAGGTTGTTACGTCGCTATAAGTGAATAACTCCAATATGGTGGAAAACGCTTATGGTGGAGAAATGCTGCTGATGTTGCCATATTTTACTATAATAATCGTTAGAACGATTGTGTCAAAAGCAAAATGGATAATGTGCATAGTGCGTTGCTTTAGTTGCTGAGAGTAAATCCACGAAGGATACATTTCTTGTATTGCGTTATGATCGCAAAGTTCCAGCAGGATTTTGAAACACATTGGTTCTGATCTAATCAGCTAAGATACTATCTGGCGCCTTAAATTGTGAGTTACATTTTGTGAGTTAATTTTACTGCTTTCATTAACAAAAGTGATACAATAATTGGGTCACGTTTTTGTAGACATCAGCTTCATATGGAATATATTCTATCCTATGGGGGTGTAGGGTAAAAAAACAAGTGATTTGACAGAAACATTTTGGAATTGAATGCAAAGAAAATATTATTAAAAATCCATTCATCACATTTAATGTTTTACAAACAGTGGGTGGCGATGGTTGATGGGGTGTGTCCCAGCCATATTTTTGTGTTTCTATTACTTTTTTTTTTTCAAAGTCAAATAAATCATAATAAATAAACAAACTAGTTCAAAAGGGAAGTAGAATAGAAACAAAACAAATATTTTTATTTTGTTTTGTTTTTCAATGCAGTTGTTTAATTAAGAGAGAACTATTCAACAGGAAGAGGAGGATTTCAACTTGTGTTGTGTTTTTGGCCTCAAAGCTTAAGAAAATTATACAAAAATTTTTTCCATTTAAATAGGCAAATAAAAAATGTAGTAAACATGGCTGGTTGTTGGCATATGTACTCACATGATGACTTTTATCAAGACTTGACTGCATAAGTCAACAAATTAGCCGCACATAATAAAATAAACAATTTAAAAATAAGCAAATATGTGCGTTAAAACAAAAACAAAAAAACATATAAAAATAGAAAATTAACATTAATTTCCTTGTTTTATCAAATTTAAGTATAAAACATTAGAGATGAGAAAAAAAATTAAACAAAATTCCTGCAAGATTTTAAAAATTTATCGTTTTGCAATTTACCGCAAGAGGATGTGAGTGTGTGTGTTAAGAAAACTTTTCTTAATTAACTTTTCCTAATAAACAAAAATTGTCGACAATAAAAATAACTTCTCTTAAATAAATTTCTGATAAGCAGCCTTGCAAAAAAAAGCCCAAGAAAAAACCTAACGAATCAAAGTAAATTGTTTGAAACTGGATGTTAGCAACAGCCTTGGCAGCAACAGCAAACATTGCTTGCAAACGTCATGAGCCCATCAAGAGGCGCCCAAAGTCATTTGAAAAGCGGCAAGCCTTCAAAATAAAGTGTTTTAAGCCGTTAGAGTGGAAAAAAAAGGCTTTTTAAAAAGCATTTTATCTTTAATGCTAACTGACCAATTACCGTTCATAAAATAGTCCAATTACGAAATTTATTTGCAATAATATGGAGCATAAATTCAAGATGTTGCCTATTGCAGTCATTCATGCATGCATTGGGCAATGGGAAAATTTAAGTAAAGGAAATACAAAAATAATGCATTAGCAAATGCTATTTAAAAGCAAGGTCAATAGCCTCATCTCTAAACACAATTCTTTGATAAAAAAAAAATCCCTCATTTTCGGCCAGATTCATGCTTTCGATTGGACTTCTCCCATCACCCAAGTGTAACGGGGATGGCCCCTACTCATGCAGTGCATTGTGCAGATTTAGGCAAAATAGGTTATAGGAATGTGGAAAGAGAGGGTAGTGTTTGTAGGACATTTGATTTAAACTTACCAATATCGTAACTAACGGGAAAAACTTCCGTAGGAAGATCATTTCACAAGCGAGCAAAAAATGAATTTTCCCTATAATGTGGTTCACTTGACAATCAACCACAAAAGGATGTGCACTGCGAGAAGCACGAGTACTATGTAAAAATATGTGATTATCGGGCACCAAGACCCTTAGCTCTCGAGAACACCTCCCATTATAGTACTGATGGAACAATGAAACACACGCCACATTGCGACGATGCTCCAACGAATCAATAAAGTTGGATACCCTACTGCCATTAAAATCTACCCTTCGCTATGCAAATTTCTTTGTAGTGTAAATGGTTTTGAAATGAAAAACGTAATTGCAAAGACGCCAAACAACTGCACGAATTGCTTGCCCACAATGTCTCAATGAGATGAAGGGATGTTTGTATTACATGGGTACCGGAACATAAGGACATTCCCGGCAACTGCAGACTGGATGATTTAGCCACAAGGGCACGACCGTCGAGCTCTCTACTTTGGGGACCCCTTTCAGTACCTGTGGGCTGATGATTGACAATGCAATCGTAGACCTTGTCTAGTATGTGGGCAGCTTTGGATAAAGGCAAAGCAGCGCATAAATTCTGGCCACGGCTGGATTAAAAACGCACGGCGACTCTGCTTAAACTCCATAGAAACAGCTCAGCGCTGTTATCGGGGTTATTACGGGACATTGTATTATAGCAACACATGCAAGGCGTATTGGTATTGGACACCTCGCAAATGATTTCTGCAGAAGCTGTGGAGATGAGGAAGAGGATGAAAGTCTGCTTAAGCTCCAAAAAAGCAGCTCAGCGCTGTTATCGGGATTATTACGGGTCATTGTATTATAAGAACACATGCAAGGCGTATTGGTATTGGACACTTCGCGAATGATTTCTGCAGAAGATGTGGAGATGACGAAAAGGATGAAACTATTCTTCACCAACTGTGCACACGCCCAGCACTTGGTCGGAGGAGAAAGAAACACCTTGATGCCTACTACATGGAAGACCTAGATGAACTGCCATGTATAGATATTGGCAGTCTGAGTCGCTTTATCGAGTGGTTCCTGGAATAGGGGAGAGGATGAAACTGTGTTATCACAATGGCCCTTTTTGCGGCCTAGTGTCTCCGCTCATCGGGTGGACAGCCACTTTTACCTATCTACCTACCACGCCGATCTAGTTTCTTATACCACTTATACATTGTGTATTAATCTTATACATGAGTCGAGGGTCCTACAATTTAAACTCGATCCCGAACGACAGATTTTTTTTAACAAAGATTTCATGGCAATTTTTTATTTGCTCTCAGATTTTTTTCCAGAAATCTGTTGAGCGGAAGTCGCCGAAGAAATATTGGTTTAAAATTTCTTTTTGTCGGAGATGTCTGACCTGGAGTTTGGGTACTTAAACAAAGCTATACCGCAAACGGAAAAAAACTAGAAGTTTAAGTGAAAACAGCCCGAAACTAATGTGTTAAAAATGGGCCAACAAGGGTTGAGAGCGATGATTGTAAATTGAAAAATGGCATAGGGGAAGTTTTTGAGCCCTGGTTTGTTGAATTCTATGCTGATTTTTCAATTTGTATAAAGTATGCTTATATGGCCTTATATATATATATTCTCTATCATCTCCCACTAAGGCATATTTGATTCCATCCGTGCCGGTTCAACCGGTTTTTTGCTCATCTGTAGGCTACAGGAACGCGGAACCCAGTAGAGGCGAATGTTGTGTCAATAAATATGGTGAAAACGATCTATGTAATTCCTGATTCACGATATCACGAGGTGATATCCTTAGATTTATCATAATTATGACCTTATGTGTAGCTTGTTCAAATGACAAAAAATCTTCGCGTGAAATCTACTGGTCAGGTTAGGTAAACTGTATGATCTGTTTAGTGCCCAAATCCAGTTCCAGATCCATTTTAGAGCTACCGTTCGTTCGATCGTTACATCGTAGCTTCAGCAATTCATTCTTCCCGTGTAGGAGTATGAGTTTTGCATGTTTCTCCGAAAACAACCTCTAAGGCCATGTAGTCGCGTCTAAAATCTGGGTGTTTCGGTAGTACTTCATGTAGTATTAAAACGTGCCTCACCGTACATATCCTAAACATATCCAAGAACTTAAGTCTCACATTTCTTTAAATTGTGAATGGTTTTGAATCGAAAAAAGCAAAAAACCTGAGTAATTCGGTTCTACTTCATGCAGTGTTAAAGCTTGCCTCATTGTATATGTATTAAACATACACGATAACGAAAGCCTCAATGCAGAACTAGTAGCAATGTTTAGGAGGAGGATTTATAATGGTTGCAGAGATAAAACTATCACGAGGCCTATCTGTTGCATGGACTTCACAGCACCAATGATGTTCAAGCATGCTTACCTCTGTACTTTGTATTCAAACGGTATGTTAGTTCAGATATAAATTTCTATGAGAATTTCTTCCCTATCTCTGGGATTGTGGTCTTTATATTAAAAAAAAAAACAAAAGTGTCCGTTTAAAGTCAAGACTGTAGAACGAAAATAACAACTTCAAGGTACTGTTTTCCTAAAAATTATGTAACAACAATATAATGTACTGGTACTCTTAAAATATTTTCATTCATATGATTTGAATTAAAGTTATATAAAGAGTTCCTGATGCGAATACAATTAATTACTTATTTATTGTATTATTTTTTCCGTTTTTTTATACAAGTTAGCTATGTACAGTCACAGAAAAAAGTCTGCATACACCGCTGTATGTAGATTTTTTACTGGTAATTTTTTTTGTAGTTTTCTAATCATTTCTGGATGATATTTTTTTTTATATTCTTTATTGTCTTCAAACATTCCTAACTATAACTGGCTTAGGCAATATTTACGGATGTATGTAGACTTTTTTCTTTGACTAATTATCGATACCATTCATTGCAATTCAATTGAATTAAATAATTTAGCATCAACACCCAAATATGCAAATTAACAGAAATGTTCATTCAATCGTTCATTCATTCAAAATGTATGAGGCTTAGCGTAGGTGTTGATTAAATGATTTACAAGCATTTTGCAACAAGTTTTAAATCATTTTTCGTTATTTTTTTTATTTTTCTGTCTTTCTTTCTTTCCTACTCTATACGTATTATAAAACACGAAAATCATATCAAATCGCATGTCGAAAACCCGTCCTTAAGTTTTTTTCTCTGTTTTTTTTTTTTGGTGTTTAATGCACCCAATGGTGTGACTGTTTACAGATGAAGACAAGTAGTATTTAAATTATTTGTTAAGTTTCTAATTGTTCGCTACAAAAATGTTGAGTAAAAAAAAAGGAGAGACAAAAACAGAAAAATGAATAACAACAACACGAACTCAATTTTTTTTTTAAATTTTTTTTTTTTACTGTATTTGGTCAAGGTCGGTCAGTCGTACACACTTTAGTTTGAGGGGCGATTAATAATGAAATATCACACAACAAATGTGCAAAAAAGTTTTCAACAAGTCATGACAAACATGAAAATAAGGTTGAATTGAAAAAATTTTTTTTTTAAATTAATTTATGAACCCCCCTCCTTCGCCTTACAATAATGGTACAGTCGGTTTTTATTGTAATCCACGAAAAGATTACAAAAAATATTTGGTGTTCTATTCCAATTTGCCAGTTTATGGTTTGATTGGTGTCAACATAATGGCTTGTTCGAAAGCTGGTTTATCAAGCATCACTTTCTTAGAACTTTATTTAGGATTATTGAACAAAACATTTTTGATGCTCCGACAGTAACTGAGAGCGATTAGCGGTGAAATTTCGATTACCATTTGTTTCGATAACAATGAAACTCATTTAAGGAGTGTGCACAAAAAAAATTTACCTACTTTTAAGCTTATAACTTTTATTATAATTGAAAAAAATGAATACCGTTATATTGTTTTTGTTAGTCATCTGTTTCAAACTCCACGTGCTAAATGTCATTGCAATAGCAAAAATAGTTTTTTGAAAATGGCCACCTAACATGAATGTCCAAGAAAAAAATAATTGAAATTTTCAATGAAAAACCGCACCACTTACAAAAAACGATTGCTAGGCTCGCAGGTGTTAACCAAAAAACAGTTTCTAAGGTAAGAATAAAACAATATAAGGAGTCTTTGAGCATTAAGAGAAAGCGTGGAGAAAGCGTATTTTTCTAAAAGACCCTAAAATGTCTGGAAGAAAAGTTGCTCAAAAAGTTGGATGCACTGAGATCTTTGTCAGAAAAAAATTTTATACACAAAAGAATTCAAATCTTATTCTAATTGAAATATAAAACGAAAAAAATCCGCCACTTAGTTTTATTTCTATAACGAAAAGTGTAAGTCCAGTTTTTTTTTATGTGCACTCCTTAATTGTGAGAATTTAAATCTCTATGGAGTTTATAAGGTTTGAAGTCGGCGTTGTCTAGTAGATAGTGTCTTGCTTTATTAAACATGAGGCCAGGATTAAAACCTTAGATCAAATATATCCAGGAAAACGAAATACAAACAAATATTTTTTCAGTGACTGTCTCTCAAATGAATTATGGTATGAAATTAAAATTTCAATGAAATATTTGTCAAACAAATCTGTCAACCGTGTGACTATTTAGGCAAAATAAATTTGATTGTTAAACGAAAGCTATGGGCAACTAGTATATAATCAAGCATTGGCTACATGATCAAACCCCAACTGTAAACCTGTCCCGTTGGAGTTTATTCATATAGCTGCTTCACAGTACCACATTCGATCGAACCAATTTTCGTACACTGTTCAGATTGTAATGGGGGGGGTCGTATCTCGGCAGATGGCATCACAAATGTTAGCCTTAAAATGCTTAATTGTGTCTGGTTTATGGGCATAACACTTTTTTGTAACGGCATGCTACAGAAAATAGTCCAACGGTGTCGAATTGCAACTTCTTGGCAGCCAATTGACATCACTATTTCGGCAAATTAAAAGGCCATCGAACGTTTGACGCCATAAATCGATTGTTGCATGAAATGTGTGTCACGTTGCAGCATCCTTTTGAAGTCAAACATCGTTCACATTAATACCATGAAGAGCAGTAACAAAAAAAATTGGTTACCATAGTGCAATTGGTATCTCTATTCACAGTAATGAGTGCACCGTCTTCATTTTCAATGAAATATGGGCCAATGACGCCACCGCTCCACAAGCTGCACCAAACTGTTGCTAGTAATGACTTCCACAAGATCACGTGTAGATTTTTCCGTGCACCAAATACGACAATTTTGCTTATCAACGTACCCACCAAAGTGAAAATGCGCTTCATCATCGATAACGATGATTTTATTAGCAATAAAAACAAAACGGATGGTCGTGCGGCTTTAACTCTTGAACCAATTGAACTTTGTAAGGCGTTATTCGGAGATCTCTTCGCAAAATTTGCCGTATGCTGGTGAGTAAAATGTTCAATGCTTAATAACGCAGACGAGTTGATGTTGATGGGTGCTCACGCACAAAGCCTCAATATTCTCGAGTGTACGCATTATACGAACACGCTCATGGCTTGGTACATAAAGAAAGAAACCAGTTTCATGAGCTTTAGCAGGAAACGAGGGTATAACGGGAACTGTTGGTCCTTCTCTGCTACCAAATTTTTTACGACATTTTCCTGCAATTACCAATCAATTGTCGTTGTTGTGATAATGAATTTCTAACCAATCACAACGTTGCTCAAGCCCAAATCGATTCAGGGATCTAATCACCTAATCTAATCAAAATTAAAATACGATACCTATCGAACTGCCAAATTACAGCTTTCGATAGCTATCGAATCGGTTCAGTGAAGATAATCTACGGAATTTTGTAACAAAATGGAATGCCAAGGGTATTGCCAGATTCGACATAACCGATAGTTCAAACCAATTTAGTATATATAGGCCCAGCCTATATAATATGGGAACAGATTTATTTGCCTTCAAATGAAGTCAATTAAGGAATCCAATTACATGAGAAGACGCCGTGGTCTAATAGGTAGTGTGTTAGCTTATTAGACGTAAAGCCAGGGTTCGAGTCCCAGGCCAGACATCAAAATATAATACAAAAAGTATTTCTGCGGCGATTTCTTCTCAGCAGATTTCTGGCAAAAACTCTGAGAGTAAATAAAAATTACCATGAAAAGTTTCTCAAAAATCTGTCGTTCGAAGTCGACTTTAAACTGTAGGTCCCGCCAGTTATGAATAAAATTAACGCACACACCATAAGTGATGTGAGAAGTTAGGTCAATAATCCTGACTGAAGGGTTGTAATGACCAATTATGTATGTATGTAATTAGATGAGAAATAGTTTGTTTTTCTTTTCTAAGAGTCTTCAAATCTCTACTCGGAATTTAAATTTATTCTGTAGTGGGTATGATAACACAATATTAGCGTTTGTAAAACGTTTGCATAGCAGAAAAACTAATTAAATGACAATTTGCTAACAAATTATAAAACATTTGACTTTAATTTATACGTAAACACCCCTTATAAGGTCAAAACAATGTTGTCTAATCAACACGTTAAAGTTTTCATGGCGAAAACCAACAAATATGGTTTAGAAAATGTGTGTTTCAAATAAAGTGGGAGGAGGCTTTAGCAAATAAGCGAGAAATTTAAGCCAAACAAACTAAATGAGGAAAATGTAGCTGTTGTTTACAGAAGAAAAAAACGTAATAAAAAAAAATAAAGAAATAAATTTACAAAACAATGGGAAATGAATTAAATTGGAAAATAAGTTATGCATTGGAAATTATACAAATAAAATACACGTGATCATATAACAACAATTTAACATAGAAATTCATAAAAGCAACAGACACTTCCTTAACTTAACTTAATAGGCAAATGAAACCTACTCACTTAGCCGTTTAGGTTTTGTATTTTTGCAACACAGGGTATGTGTGTGTGTGTTTGTAAGCATCCACTATAATTTACTGCCACCTTAAATGTCATAAACGTATTATTTTTCCTATATTTTTGAAATCAAAACCTAAAAACGGCAAATATTTCAAAGAGCCATGCAAAATATTCAAATTGAAACAACAGCAACAACAACAAAAAAAGAAGGAAAGAAAAAAAGGATTGATTACCATATTAAATTTAAATCATAACAACCAACTATTGTTCAAATACATATTATGATACATTTCTTCCTCTTTCATCATCAACATCATCATCATCATCATGATTGTCGTCATCGCCTTGTGTATTGCCATCTCTACAGGGTGGCTGCTGATATGTATTGCAACCAACTTCAGGTTGTTATCATTTGTAAACCGCTCGTCTGACAGCTGACAGATGTATTCCAGTGACAGTTCATTTTATTATTAACAAGCTTACAAAAGCATTTTGATCTATTACAGATCAGTAAAAAGGTTATTCGTGATGGAATTCATGTGCCTTATATTTGGCTGGAAAACCATAGGTGGTTATCGTTAGAGCCCTCCAGCATTTATATATCAATAAATCTAGTGTTTCTCGTACCATTGCTCGTTACCGTAATCCTGGAAGTGATGCATCGCGTCCAAAAAGTGAACGAAAAAAAAACGGTAACAACACTAGAAACGATCCGAAAAGTGAAGGCCACATTTGATCGGAATCCACGCCGCAATGGTAGAAAAATTGCTCGTGAGCTGAACATATCGCGAGAACGAATGCAACACATATTGAAACATGAGCTTGGACTAAAGCCATTGAAGTTCAAAAAAGTTCAAGAGTTCACCGATAGACAAAAAAAAGTTAAAATGGAAGAAGCCAAAGAGTTATTTTGCTTGCAGGAAACTGGCCAGTTACCGAATTTGATTTTCTCCGATGAGAAGCCATTCCAAATTGAGCAGTTTGTGAACGAACAAAATGATCGGGTTTACATGCCAAAGAGGTCAGCTGAAAATTTACACCTGCATTTGGCCACTAGAATTAAAGCGCCGCCGTAACGGCCGATGGTCGCACCCCGCTCGTATTTATCGACCGTGGGGTTAAAATAAATGTCGAATATTATCGGGTAAATGTCTTGAAATATTGAAGCCCTGGGCGGACAAACGTTTCGGCCGCAGGACTCACCATCAACGTACTCAGCACGCGTCAACCAAGAATGGTTTAAAAAGAAGGTTCCTTGCTTCATTTCTACCGCACAATGGCCACCAAAATCTCAGGTTCTCAATCGATTACTTTTGCGCCTTAGACCCTTTTGGATAGTAAGGTTCTCACTAAAAAAAATACCAAAGTGTCGATCATTTCAAGAATGTGCTTCACCGAGAATGGGCCAAAATTCGGCAGAGCCACTTTCGTGCAGCCTGTGATGACTTTTTCGGCCGTTTGAAGGACATAATTCGTACCAAGGGTGTCCAATTCGAACAAATCTAAACCGATTTTAAAATTTGATATTATTTCCAACCTTTTTTGTTTTTGAACAATAAAAATAAAAAAAAGATTTAAAAATATAGCGCTTTACTTTGTTGCATTATATATCAGCCACCCTGTAATTTAGTACTTACACTCTAGCCCGGCATTTTTGTTTTATAACGTTTGTAAGTAACAATTTATAAATCACTCACATGTTAAAAACTATTTTTGGTTTACTTTTGACGTAAATGCTTATATTATTGTCATATAAAATCTGTTATAATTTTTCATTCATTTTTTATACTCACGTACGTGTTTCGTGGCTTTTAAAACCAAAAACGTAATATAATACCCAGGGTTTGTATTAAAAAGTGAAGAGAATATAAACAAACGTATACTAAAATGTTATATAAGCTTAATACACTGTATGTATGTACATATGTATATGCAAATACTTATGCACAATAAACTAGCCTAAATTAGGGGATGGTATTCCCACAAAAGAAGGTAGAGTTATTTCATAATGATAGTTGTCTTTTCATAAGTAAAACTCTTTCAAAGGGCTTATCGAAAAATGCTGTTTGGCTAGTTTTCTAGAAGACTAGTGACAAAATGTAGGAAACCTAAGCAGTCTTTTTGTGGCATTAGATGTGATTTTTTCTATTGTTTTAGTCTCTCATTATAGGTTTATAATTGATTAAGAACGTTAATGTTATTTTACCTTCTTTTACGATTTGTCAACTTCTAGAGAATTTTACTGTTGATTTGTTATTTTATTCTTCTCGTTTATAAATTTCATTGGCTTTCGAGAACTTTTTATGTTCTATCAGTTCAATAAAGTTTCAGTGCTTGCAAATCTCGCATTCAGCTAAAGTTCACCTATTATGGGCAATGAATGTGTGTTGTATATTGACTTACTGGATTGAGGACCCAACTCTGACATTAAGTGGAAATTTTTAACCCAGGCAATCTGGTTCGCACAAGCTTGTGTAACCATACATGGTCGTTACAATCCTTTCAGCCTTCAGGATTACGCATAATTCCTCTTGACTACTTACGTTGTCTTGCATTAAGTTTGGCGTGACCTACAAGTTAAAGACGGACACCGCAGGGACAGATTGTTTAGCAACTTTTCATCAGAATTTTTTTTTACTCTTAATGTTTTTGCCAGTTGAACTGTTAGAGCAAATTAGCTGGAAGGAATCTTATTTCATATTTCGTTTTGTGTAGACGTATTGACCTGACGGAATGTACTATGCATCTTCATGCGTCTAATAAGTCAGCACCAATACATACTAAACTACAGCGACTTCAAGGATGAACCATTTGCCATGAAAAAGCATCCCACCTCCTTTGCATTGCTGTTGAGAATAAACTGAAAGCCGTGCCACTGATCACTCTCAACATTACATAGATGTTGTGCTTAATTATGAAGCTCTCAACAATGTTGTTTGGGTGGCAGAATTTTCTCAGAAGTTCTATTAATTTTCTTTGCATTTCAAAGTGCTATTAAGTCTTAAATTAATTTAACCTTAACGTCTGTCTTCGTACGTTAATGCTGCAGATTTCACTCGAGATTTTTTTTACGCCGAGGACGGGTAAATGTACCTAACCGCACGTTCTCCGTATGTGGGGCCCTCACCCACTAAATCCCCCCCTCGTCCAGTGGACCTTTGTGCCCACTCCGGAACTACGGTGGTATTACTTCGGAGTGGAGTCCTTTTTGCCCTTTGGCCACCTTTATGCTCATATCCGCGTCCGATTGCGTATTGAAGGTTGAGGAGACTTCTAAGTGTCTCCACTGTTCCTTTCGTCCAGGTTCCCGACTGGGATTTTGTAAGCTAGTGTCATCTATGCCGGCGTGCCTACATGTTCTGCAGCCTCCAGATTTCAGTCGACATAGGTGCTGTGCAACATAAACAAACATGCCTGTTATGCTTCGAATAATTCAAAGGATACAGATAAACTGGGTAGAGCGGGAATAAAGCTTGCAAAGCCCAACACGTTTCAGGACATAGGTTCGGATTGATTCATTTTACCAGCCATTCTCATTTCGATTTGTAGTGAGAGCAAACATCATAAGCAGTGAGAAAGTAAATGCAATATTACAAGACCCTGCTGTGAATTGTATGGCTAAAAAGAGAACTGATTGCCTTTTTGTCTTAAATCGTATAGCCATCCATTTAGCTATTAAGGTTCTCAGGGGTCACTGTCTAATTGCAAATCATTCGAAAAAAAATCATTCTATCAAACCACTTCTGTTGGAGTAGTGAGTTGTGAGAAGGAGAAAGTGTCTGAGATGAAATCACGCCTGGTCTTACCATAAATTAGCGTAGATCCTTAACCCTTCATTTTCTGTCCTCAGTGTGACTGAATGTGATGTCAATTGGCTGCCAAAAAGCCGTGATTTGCCTCAGTTGAACTATTTTCTGTGGGGCGTCAACATTCGTGATGGCAGTGCCGAGATACGTCTCTTTACACTCAAAGAGTGCAGAAAAATTGGTCTAATTCGAAATCATTCGAAAAAAAATCATTCTATCAAACCACTTCTGTTGGAGTAGTGAGTTGTGAGAAGGAGAAAGTGTCTGAGATGAAATCACGACTGGTCTTACCATAAAGTAGCGTAGGTCCTTAACCTTTCATTTTCTGTCCTCAGTGTGACTGAATGTTTGCCAAAATACATCCCTCAGTTAGGATTATTGACCTAGTTTCTCACACTATTTATGTTGTGTGTGTTAATTTTATTCATAACTGGCGGGAGCCACAATTTAAAGTCGACTCCGAACGATAGATTTTTTAAGAAACTACTCATGGCAGTTTTATTAACTCTCAGAGTTTTTGCCAGAAATCTGCTGAGAAGAAATTGCCGAAAAAATACTTTTTTTGTATTTTATTTTGATGTCTGGCCTGGGACTCGAACCATGGCTTTACGTCTAATAAGCCAGCACACTACCTACTAGACCACAGCGACATCATACTTTAGACAAATTGGAAAAAGCAGTACGACGACCTCTCTTTGCCGAAATGGTGATGTCAATTGCCTGCCAAAAAGCTGTGATTTGCCTCAGTTGGACTATTTTTTGTGGGGCGTCAACATTCGTGATGGCAGTGCCGAGATACGTCTCTTTACACTCAAAGAGTGCAGAAAAATTGGTCTAATCGAATGAAGTATGTACAGTGAGGAGAGCCGCTATAGCCATATGAATGAAATAATATTTCATTTCTAACCAGAACAATTGTACTGCACAACAAAGCAATAAATTTGATACATACATACATAATTGGCCATTACAACCCTTCAATCAGGATTACGACCTAGCTCCTCACACCATTTATGTTGTGTGTGTTAATTGTATACATAAGTGGCGGAACCTACAGTTTAAAGTCGACTCCGAACGACAGACTTTTGAGAAGCTTTTCATGGCAATTTTTACTTTCAATAAAGTCTTTCCAACCGGAACAATGATTAAAATTCAAAACGGTTTTAGTTTTATTGCATTTATAAATTTAAACTTCTAAATGGCTCACCCTTTAGAAGTTTGTCTAAGATACCATTAAAACCAACTTCAATTATTCGTTATCCTTCCCCCTAGTTTCACAAACCATAATAATTTCCAAAGATTTACTACAATTTTCTGCTTTCATTTCTCTATCAACAGAGATTTCTTAAGCCGCCCGCTCTCTAAACATTTTCAAATGTTTAAGCTGGATCAACTAGCAATAGCAGTGTTATTAAATCAATATCTAGATATACATACTTGGTATGTATATATGTATGTGTGTAAAAAATAAAATGGAAAACTCTCATGCGTGCTATATAGATGTCATGTTTGTCGCGGTATTATTGATTTTCTGTTATACTGTCTATACTCGTACATGTTAAAATTCAAATAAAATCTGACATTCTCAAACAATATCTCAACGTTTTTTTACTTGCTTGTATTAGACATAAATTGTATTGTATGTACGATATACCTATGCATGTATGTAGCTTGGTATTATATAGTAATGCCAAGTTGTCGTCGTGTGTTAGAAAAAAAAAATTAAAACTTATCTTAACGTATACATCTAAACAATTGTTCAATCTTTCTTAGTCATGTCAACGCTATTAAATTTGAACACATTTTTTCATTATTTTTTTTACTCTCCTTGTTTTTTTTTCTGTGTATATTTCATTAGCATGTGGTACCGCTTTATATAAAAAAAAACGATGCAAAACCACAAAGACGACTATAACCAACATTGACAGGTATTATGACTTTTTACCGTTAGATGACGGTTATTTAAAAAAATAAACAAACAAACAAAAAAAATATCGCATAAATGTTTCTCTCTCTCTCTTTTTTATATTTTAAAGAGTCTTGCGTTGAAGGATTTACGTATTGACAGTTCAAACCACTAAATGTTTATCAACATGAAATTTATGCTTTAATGATTCTCAATGATACAATCTCTCTCTCTCTCGTCTAGCGATAAATACACGCATACATACATACATACATAAACTCTGTGATATTCCAACAATCATCACTTTACAGCGCCATACTATCATACATAGTCATACTCATACTAGCATGCAAACCAACCACTTAACATTGGCTTCAGACAAATTCATATCGATTTGCCTCTACTCATACTCACAATCGTTGTTTGCCGTAATCTATTCAAACCTCGTGCATATTTATGCAACATTGCTACAAACCATCGTCGTAGTAGTGTCACATTGACGTAGTCTGGCATACTTGAATTGAATTAATTTTATTGAAAGATTAACAATTTTTTTTTCCCCCAACGCTATTATTGTTATTGTTGTAGACAATGTTGTTGTTGTTATTGTTTTTGCTGTTGGCACTTTTAGTAGAACAATAATCAAAGTTTTGTAAACGATTTTTATGAGGTTAAATTAAAAAAAAAAAACAGAAAAACAGAAAAAAAAATTATTTGTGTTAAGGTCACATAAATTTAAAGTAGAATAATTAACAAACTTTAGCACAATTTTTGTTGTTTAGGGATTCTAAGTTTTAGCTTTCTTAGTTTAAGTCTTTAGGCATTTTAGGAACAGATCTCTGTCTTGTCTAACAAGTTAAGGTGTCAACAAACACAAGTCCATTATACTTTCAACAGAAATGGGAAAAGTAATACAAAATAATAAGTAAGAAAAATATCGGGTCTTTCATAAAGTGCTTTCCATTATACATTTGTTTGGATGTGGATTTTGATCTGGCGGGTCTTTCATAAAGTGCTTTCCATTATACATTTGTTTGGATGTGGATTTTGATCTGGCGGTTTATCGGTCTTATTTATTTAAGAACGACGTTAGTCAATAGTGTGCCCTATAGATCAATGGTGGTAGTCGCCGCCGTGGTCAAGTAGGTAATATGTTGACTTATTAGACGTAAAGCCAGGGTTCGAGTCCCAGGCCAGACATCAAAATAAAATACAAAAAGTATTTTTTCGGCGATTTCCTCTCAGCAGATTTCTGGCAAAAACTCTGAGAGTAAATATAATTGCCATGAAAAGTTTCTCAACAATCTGTCGTTCGGAGTCGACTTTAAACTGTAGGCCCTGCCACTCATGTAAACAATTAACACACACAACATAAGTAGTGTGAGAAACTAAGTCAATAATCCTGACTGAAGGGTTGCAATGACCAATTATGTGTGTATAGATCAATGGTTATCAACTTTTTCTTTGACTGGTTCTGGTTACCAAAGGTTCGTGATACACAACTTATGCTACTTTGAATTATCTATTCGAATAATTTGATAGCTGGCCATCACCAAAATTTGTCGATTTGACTTAATTTGTCTTTTTTCGTGTGTGGTTTTCTAAAGTTGCTGGCGTATGCAAATGAGTTACAAATCTCAGCAGTTTTGTAAGTAAGCATAACCCAATTTAATGATCAGATCCTTCCTGATTTATATGCAAATGTGATTTAAAATTGAAAATTTGCTATGCACTAACTACATTTGGAGAAGCGATGCTGGGTGTTATATTTCACCCATTATTGCATCAATATTGATGATATCTCACGTAAACTTTGTTTTATTTAAATTTTAAAGATAGAAGTCACGAAATCACTGTAGTTCAGTAGGTAAAGCGCTTGCTTATTAGATAAGAGACCGCAATTCAAAACTTAGGTCAGACATCTCCACTAAAGGGATTTCTGGCAAAAACTCTGAGAGTAAATATAATTGCCATGAAAAGTTTCTCAACAATCTGTCGTTCGGAGTCGACTTTAAACTGTAGGCCCTGCCACTCATGTAAACAATTAACACACACAACATAAGTAGTCTGAGAAACTAAGTCAATAATCCTAACTGAAAGGTTGTAATGACCTATTATGTATGTATAGATCAATGGTTATCAACTTTTTCTTTGACTGGTTCTGGTTACCAAAGGTTCGTGATACACAACTTATGCTACTCTGAATTATCTATTCGAATAATTTGATAGCTGGCCATCACCAAAATTTGTCGATTTGACTTAATTTGTCTTTTTTTGTGTGTGATTTTCTAAAGTTGCAAATGAGTTGCAAATGAGTTACAAATCTCAACAGTTTTGTAAGTAAGCATAACCCAATTTAATGATCAGATCCTTCCTGATTTATATGCAAATGTGATTTAAAATTGAAAATTTGCTATGCACTAACTACATTTGGAGAAGCGATGCTGGGTGTTATATTTCACCCATTATTGCATCAATATTGATGATATCTCACGTAAACTTTGTTTTATTTAAATTTTAAAGATAGAAGTCACGAAATCACTGTAGTTCAGTAGGTAAAGCGCTTGCTTATTAGATAAGAGACCGCAGTTCAAACCTTAGGTCAGACATCTCCACTAAAGGGATTTCTGGTAAAACCTCTGAGAGTAAGTAGAAAATTGCCATGAAAAGTTACTCAGAAAAATCTATCGTTGGAAGTCTACTTTAAATTGTATATAGGGTGGGTCATTTATCGGCTTTAAATCTAAACATCGATTATTTCGGATAGGACAGCACTTATATCATTCTATTCTGTCACAAAATTTTGTATATTATCTTCCCTGAACGTAATGAATCGATCTACGCTTCGTTTTGGCTTCACTATACGGGCCTAAAAAAAAATCATGTTTTCGGATGAAGTTCATCGTCATTTTGGTTGGCACGTTAATAAACAAAATTTCAGTATTTGGTGCATTGCGAGTGACTGCTTGGTGCGACTTGTGGAGCGCAGGCATCATTTGCCCATATTTCTTCAGAAAATGAGAACAGTGACTTTAAATTGTTGGTCGCTCCTTCACTTATTTATAAAATTAACACACACACAGCATACACACAGCATGATTGGTATGAGAAGCAAGATCGTTATACTGACTGAAGGTTTGCGAAGAGGTTCATCCGTTTAAATCTTGTTAACAAAGTGTTGTAGTCACCGTAGTCTAGTAGGTACTGTGTTGGCATATTATGCGTGAGGTCACGGTTCAACCCTAGGTCAGACATCTCCAACAAATATGAAATATGAAAAAAATATTTCTTCGACGGCTTACACTCTCAAGCAGATTGCTGAGCAAAAAGTCAGAAAATAATTAAAATTATCATGAAAAGTTGCTTAAAAATCTGTCATATGGAGTTGATTCTAAACTGTAGGACCTCAAGTATAAAATTAACAGATACAACATAAACGGTGTAAGAAGCTAGGACGTACTCCTGACTAAAGGATTGTAATGACCCATTATGTATGCATATGGAGCACGATGAACCGTTCAACTATTTAAGTTTTGTTGATTAAGTATTGTAGTCACCGTCGACCAACGAAATCAAGTTTCTTCGCCGAATGCTGAGCTATTTGCCAAAAACTCTGAGAGTAAATAAAAATTGATATCAAAAAGTTTCTAAAAAATCTGTCGTTCGGAGTCGACCTTAAACTGTAGGTCCCGCCATTTATGCATAAAATTAGCTTAGGTGGTGCCAAGCATGATATACTAAACATTACGCCATCACGCACACAAAATCAATGACGTCACGCAAATTGTGTTTCTATTGGCTAATGATAATGTAAGTTATATTGCAGGTCTGGCAACTACTTCTAGTGCACACATATTCAAAGTCGACTTTCCATACAAAAGATTGGAAAGAAAAAGTTTCCTGAAATACGTCGCTAACGGAAATAAAATTGCGCATGGACGTAATCTTTAACACACATTTTTGGGTGGGCAGGATAAATTTAAAGCAAGATAATATTTTCGCCAGAATCCATTGTTCTAAGACCAAAAGGCAAAATTAGGTGTTGGCTTAGTGTTCTTGAAATTTTTTGGCTTATGCCAGGCCAATAAAATAAAATAAGGATGCAATGCACCTGTCTCACTACAAAATGATAAAATCATTAAGTGAACTTAAAAAAAAAAACATTTTGAGGACACTCCTAGTTTGAAACGAATCTTAGTTATTATCCAAAATCCCCTTTAATTTTTAGCCGATCTATAATGAAAGGCTTAAAATTTTTTTTTCTCAAAAAATGATGCAGAAAATGCTGAACAGATTAACAATTCCTTTGATGGAAATTATAGCCCCTTTTTTCAAAGCTTCTGTTTAAAATTATGACTTTAAAATAAAGTGATTACATTATTTACCTCGAGGAAATTACACAAGAAAAAAGTCTTACTTTTTTTACTTCATCTTTCATTTATCATCATGCAATTAAGTGAACTTGTAAACTTTCAAACTGACAAAGTAGGTTGTAATCTAATAAATGTTTACTCATTATTTAAACATTTTCAACGATTTAAATGAAAATCCAAACTGATTATAATCTTCTAAACTAAACTTAAAACAAGACTTTACACTCGATGCCTTTACGAGTACGCAACTCTTATCAATTTTCAAAGTCTTTTAGTTGATAGGAAATCTTTTTTGCTACAGGTTACCAGCCAATACTTAACCATGGCTTTTATTACTTTATTTGTAGTACAACGAATCGCATTTTTATCAATGATCAGGCAGATTTTGTTTTTTTTTTTTTATCGTTGCCACAAAATCTATTTCAAACACTTCCGTTTTGTTTAACAACATTTTAAGTTCTCTCTGTGCAGGCTTTCATTTGATAACGCCGCCGCTTTGCATTTAAAAGCCTTTTTAAAATGCAAGTATTTTATGAATTTGAATTCATTTTCCAATTTTTCTCTCTGTTATTTGCATGTTTTTTTTTTGTTTTGTTGCCGTTTCAAGATCAGATCATCACTTAAAGGTGATCAGCATATTGAAAATCGTTATGAAAAGTGTGTTCTTTTCTTATATTAAAGCCTGCCATGGCACGATGGTACTCTTTTCATTTCATTTCATTTTTTCTTTAAAGACTTCATTATTCATAAGACTTAAAGAAAAGTACAAAAAAAAAATGATTTTCTTTCATTTTTCTTTTTGCAACAATAGCGTTGTTGTTTTTGTATTAAGTTGCGTCTTTCAGTTTCATTTAAAAGGCGACAACATCTAATCTTTGCACCTTTCAATGGCTTCAAAGTGTACTAAAGCTGACTGTGAATATAAGATCAAAAGCAGAAGAAAAAAAAGATTATTTCCCTGCCCTCCTCCTCATCGTCATCATTATGTGCATCATACTTATGGCATACTAATGGTTTTCTATTTGTTTCGCATATTTTAAACTCCTCTATATACGGACTCGACTCCTTTTTCGCTCATTACAATACAATACTCGTAATGAAATGAATCAAAAGTAAGCGAAAGAAAAAAACAAAAAAAAAAGCAGCGTCATTACTGTGTCTGTATTAAAAAGCAAACACGTTCCAATGGTCCGTATTGCCTTTTTTACCAAATCCATCTATCACTCCTTCATGCTGCATCAAAGGAATATCTTGCCACAACTCTTTTTGTTCTTTTTTTTTGTTGTTTTTGTTTTATTTAACATATGCAAGCAAGCATCATTGGCAATTACTTATTGTAGCTACGTTTGCATATTGGGGTTGTGGCAATATTGTAGACGATAATGGACAAGAAATCACAAATCATTTTAAGGTACCCTACATAGAGTATCAAATATTAAAGCCAGCTTGATCAGCAAGTCGGCGTGGTCTAGTAGGTAGTGTGCTGGCTTATGAGACGTAAAGCCCGGGTTGGAGTCCCAGGCCAGACATCAATATGAAATACGAAAAAGTATTTCTGCGGCGATTTCTTCTTAGCAGATTTCTGGCAAAAAATCTGAGAGTAAATAAAAATTGCCATGAAAAGTTACTCCAAAACAATCTGTCTTTCCGATTCGATTTTAAACTATAGGTCCCCCGCCACTTATGTATAAAATTAACATACACGACATAAGTAGTGTGAGAAACTAGGTCAATAATCCTGATTGAGCAGCTTTTGCAATGCCACAGATAACTTGCAGATCCTGTACTGATCGAATGACTTCAAACTAATTGAAGAAGTTGGCCAGCGCAGCGGCTGCTCAAGGTCTTATTGTAATTGTCTGAGTGCTTTTTTCCTCAGAACAAAACTCATAAGATGGAAGACCAAAAATCTGTAAATTTTTGAAAAGGAAAGCTGTGATATAAAAAAACACTTCACCCTCCTCATAAGTTTACGTCTGTTCTATCAAATCTCACGAACGTCTCATGTTTGCTGTGTCTACAGAATCGACAAGAATATATTTCCATTGTTTTACATTGAGCTGAGTACTCACGCGAAAAATTGTTTTACTTTGCTGTACCGATTCTCCATTCTATTTGCCCTTAAAGCCCATAGAATCAGACATCGGTGATATTAGACCATGCGCTTCAGTTTTTCCTCTTAGAAGAAACTCTAAACCAAGGGATATAACTTGCGCAGACCTCGCAAAGCACCACCGGTGCCTTTACGTACACATAAGTACATAATTGGACATTACAACCCATCAGTCAGATTTTCACACTAATTACGTTGTGTGTGTTAATTTTATATGTGAGTGGCGGAACATGCAGCTTAAAATCGAACGACAAATTTATAAACAACTTTTCACGGCAATTTTATTTCCTTGCAGAATTTTTGCCAGAAGTCTTATGATGCATAGAGTATTTCTCGTTATATTTATGATGTCTGCTCTGTGTTTTGAGCCGTGACCTCAACTTCAACGAATCGAACTTGATTTGTCAGTAAAACATGCCTAATTTAGTCTAAACCATCAAACAGATTTGTACCAGAGGGCCTAAGCATAAGATTCAAATAGAGTAGTGCTGTTACAAAGATCGTCTTGTACTCATTCCTGCTCTTTCTAATTTTGACTACTCCAACAACAGACAAACGTTCCGACATGCATACATATGTCGCAACATTCATTGGTTAGCAATTAGTCGATTCTCCGTTTGTCTCTTGAAGGACAGAAAGGTATTTAACTTTTCCATTGATCAGAGGATTCTTTAAGTTCTGCAAGTGTATAATCAGTCGAATGGTGTTCTATCGACCTTAAAGCCCTTTAGTTTATCAAATTGGACAGTGCTACCAAAAGAATATATACGGTACAATGCTAAAGAGCCATACCAACGGACGACGCTGTAGTACTCAGTAATATTCTTTTCTCAAATACCCGAGACTAACTTCTGAATACTTATATGTTGGACACTCAATCTAAACTAGTAAGTGAATACAGTTAAGCAGACACTTTGACAGTAGTGTTGTGCTAACTTTTTTTTTACCGGAACGCGTATATATAATTTAATCATGTACCAATTTAATGAGTTCGGGTGCACGTATTTATTTCGATTCAGGTCAAGTTCCGGTTCAGCAGAAAAAAAAAACGTTCCGGGCTCCGGTTCGCGGTTTGGAATAACAATTCGGTTCCGGAAAGCTTTCCTGTCCAAAAGGGAAGTACCGAAACTCCATTCCGGAGGGTTCCGGTTGGACAACACCACTGTCCTTCCTTGGCCTTCTTGGGAACGATTGCTGTAAACTGTCTAATGGTGAAGGTATGGCACTGGCCATTTTATTGTCACCTAGCAGCAACTCGTTTCCTTGCCATTCGTATCTTCCCTCTTTCCACCTTTCCTAAAACCTGCACAATGCACTGCATGAGTAGGCCATCCACTGAGTGGATGATGAGGGAGGAGTAGTTCCCTACCTTACCTAACATAACCCTTTAAACGCGTTTATATTTAATCTAGTCTGTAGTCACATAACGTGATAATTCTATGCAACATTGTTATTCAAAACAAATTTCCACTGTGTAGAGGATTCCTTTTCTTGATTCTGTGAGTAAGAGGATACAAATATACCGTGTAGCTGTTATGGGTTTAAGCAATAGAAAATCTCTTTAAAAATGTTAATGATTTCTGTGTTTTAGAAGCTATGGAAAATGGATTGAAATGGCTTCAGTTCTAAAAGTCAAGTTCTAAAAGTTAAGTCCTCTCTTAGGGTATTTAAAAGCCTTAATTTTCTATCCTTTTCTCTGAAGTGTTTTCGTTATTTTTCATTTACAAAATAATTTCAAACCTAAGCATAAGAAAACTTTATCTTAAAAGCCAACGTAAATTCATGACAAGCCACACTGATGATATTGACGACAACAACAGCGGTGATGAAGATGATGACGATGACGGTGACGATCATATGCAGTTTCTTTTAAAGGCTGGCTCTCCTCTATTTAAACTCCGTATTGCTATTTTGTTCGATTAGTTGTTGTTGTTAATTTTATTTTTTTTTTTCAAAGCTTAACATAAAAATTTTCTATCATAACTTGCAAACAAACAGCTTAAGAAGCAACCAATAAATGTGGAAAGACAACAGCATCAAAACCCACCAAAATTAAATGATTTTTTACACACACAGTGTCTCTGTGTTTTATGGATTTGACAAAAATTTAAAAAAAAACACACAAAAAATTGCCACGAGAAGAGAAGAGAGACGAAAGACGAAAGGCGAAGAGTGAATTGTGATAAAAATCTGAATAATTTTCATTTCAAACTTTATTGTTTAACAAAATATTTTCGAACATCAGAGCCTGTTGCCTTTGCCTTTAACACACGAATTTAATGGCGAGTGCCCGATCACCTTGATCAACACCAGTTGTTGCATTTACAACATTTCCAAAATGATATGCTGCTGCATGACAATATTGGTGATGTTGACGTTTTTGGTGTTTTTTTTTTTTTGATGACAATGGCATGATAGTGGTTTGTTGATGGTCTTCTAAATGAATTATGATATATTTTTAATGCAAATTATCGCAATTAACTTGTCAAAGAAAATTAAATGTAATTATGCAAAATATCTTAAAAAACAACAACAACAACAAAGAATAAAAGGGCCATAAAGTCTGCCTTGGCGGTCGATGATTTCAAAAATAATTGAAAATTCCATAAGCTTTACGATTGCACTTACGCTGCGACTTAATGCATTGGTTCAGCTTAGGTTAGGTTAGAAAGGATAGCATAGCATTGTATGAGCAGTTGCATGTCTTCTGTCAGCGACCCAATAATCCTTCTTCACATATTCAGAATTAGATGTTGAGAAAAATAACAATAATGGAATGAAACAAAAAATCAAGAAAGAAAAGAGAAATATATTACGTGGATTAATACAACGCTTTAGTAATCTATACGTAATCCAAGTCGCCGTGATCTAGTAGGTAGTGTGTTGGCTTATTAGACAAAAGGCCCGGGTTCGAAACCCAGGTCAGACATCAAAACGAAAAATATTTCTTCGGCGACTTCCTCTCAGCAGATTTCTGGCAAAGACTCTGAGAGTAAAAACTGCCATGAAAAGCTTCTCAAAAAAATCTGTCGTTCGGAGTCGACTTTAAACTGTAGGTCCCGCCACTCATGTATAAAATTAACGCACACAATATAAGTGGTGTGAGAAGCTAGGTCGTAATCCTGACTGAAGGGTTGTAATGGCCAATTACGTACGTACGTAATTTAATAGGCAGTGTACTCGTTTATTAGACGTACAGCCTCGCTTCAAACTCCAGATCAGACATCAAAACGAAAATATCAAAAAACATTTCTTCGGTGACTTCCTCTTAGCAGATTTTTGGCAAAAACTCTGCGAGTAAATAAAATTGCCATGGAATTGCCTGTGGTTCATATCAGAGATCAGCAATGAATCGTTTTTCCACTACTCATTGGCACTCATGCAATTTTGAGTATGTGTGAATGAACAGAATTGAAATTCAACTACTACGTAATACTGGTAGTGTTGCATCGCGTCCAAAAAGTGGACGAAAAAAAACTACAGCAACACCAGAAATGATCCGAAAAGTGCAGGCTCGTGAGCTGAATATATCGTGAGAACAGATGCAACACATATTGAAAAATAGGCTTGGACTAAAGTCATTGAAGTTCCAAAAAGTGCAAGAGCTCACCGATGGACAAAAAAAAGTTAGACTGGAAAAAGCCAAGAAAGTAGCCAGTTTCCGAATTTGGTTTTCTCCGATGAGAAGCCATTCCAAATTAAGCAGTTTGTCAACAAACAAAATGATCGGCTTTACTTGCCAAAGAGGTCAGCTGAATATTAACACCTGCGATTGGCCACTAGAACTCAAGCGCCTCCGATAGTAATGGTGTGGGCCGCCGTAACAGCCGATGGTCGCCCCCGTTCGTATTCATCGACCGTGGGATCAAAATAAATGCCGAATATTATAGGAAAAATGTCAGTATTGAAGCCCTGTGCAGACAAACATTTCGGTAGCAGACCATTCCAACAGGACTCAGCACGCGTCAACCAAGAATGGCTTAAACGGGAGGTTCCTCGCTTCATTTGTACCGCACAATGGCCACCAAAATCTCCGGATCTCAATGCGTTGGACCATTTTGGGAAGTAAGGTTTTCACTAAAAAATATCAAAATGTCGATTATCTCAAGACGGTGCTTCGCCGGGAATGGGCCAAAATACCGCAGAGCCATTTTCGTGTAGCCTGTGATGGCTTTGTCGGCCGTTTGAAGGCCATAATTCGTACCAAAGGTAATCAATTCGAACAAATCTAAACTGAGTCTAAAATTTGATGTTCTTTCTAACATTTTTTGCTTTTGAGCAATTAAAAAAAATGTAGTGCTTTACTTTGTTGCATTATATATACCCCACCCTGTAGCTGAAAAATCCCTAATAGATTGATTTAAGATGAAATAGATTTCTAACGTCTGCTTTCGGCTTACTAAACTGAACAAAAATTCGTTAACCAAACAAACAGACAACACCAAAATATACACAGCGAACGGTTCAAATCGTCGTAGTCTAATAGATAGTGTGTTGGCTCGTATCCCAGATCAGGCATCAAAACATAATATTAAAAAATATTTCTTCGGCGATTTCCTAACGCAGCAGATTTCTGGCAAAAAAAAAAGTTTCTCAAAAATCTGTCTGACGTTAAACTGTAGGTTCCGCCACTCACGTATACAAAATGAGTCGTGTGAGTAGCTAGGCCATAATTCCGACTGAAGATTTGTAATGACCATTATGTATGTATGGCTGAGACATTCCTAAGAGCTCGATTTAATATGGCATTACTTTCTATATATCATGGCAAAACTATTATAGGAAACATAGTGTTATGGGGATAAAAACAAACTGAGCGAGGATAAGTTAACTAGAAAAATAGGCAACAACAAAATATACACAGAGTACGGTTCACAGAATTACACAAACAACTACGTAGGAATTTACAAAAGTATTGAACAACGAAAATTTGATTTCTTTTATTTTAATTGAGACAAACGCATACATGATTTAGGAAGAATTAGCTACAAGACATTAGCCTTTTAGTTGATAAAGGAATTTTGTAGTACAAAAAAAAAAAGAAAAATTAAGAACATCATTAACACTAAACCTACCGATACTTCATGTATTCCTATGCCTACCAAAGGGGGTAGATTACATATATTTCTCGATAAAAAAATGAACAAGAGAGGAGTAAATCTTGAAAAGCACATTCGATGTATTTTGTAATAAAAGTTGTAAAGGCAAATGGCGATATGATAATGTTATTTTCAAGAAATTCTGACAAAAAGTTCAAAATGTGGTCATTTGACCCATCCATAGAAGGTTTAGTGTTAAACAATTCTAGAAATGATGTTATTTGGCGGTAATGCTAATTCAATGGTTTTATTTTAATTGAAATAATTGAATGCTATTGACTACAATTATTACTAACTCAGTCCTAAGGCAATGTAAATAGTTGTAAGCTAGTTTATGGTCTTAATTAGCTTCTTACTATTTAATGTGTTTGTGAGTTGCAACGGAAGTAAACAAGAAACAAACTTTTGCAATTTACTTGCAGTAAAGCCCTATTTAATGGTCAATAAATTATTGAACAAAATTACCAAATAATCAAAACAAGTTTTCCTAATTATCTAACAAACAAACAAACAAACGAATTTATTGGAGAGAAAAAAGTCTTAAAGATTCAAAGTATTTCTGTATTAGAGAGCAACGTTATTAAGGCCTGGACGGGTGCACTGGTTTATAATGGTTTGTGCAGTTGGTATGCAGAGCATAATTATAAATGCCAACAAATAAATGGAAAGCCACATTTAAATACTTCCTAGTTTATTAAATGAAATAACCATTTATCGATAATGATGATGATGATAATAATGATGATGATGACAACAACAACAACTACTAGTACGACAAGGCTGGTGATGATGACGATGACGATGATGTTGCTAATGCTGATGCTGATGCTGATGACAACAACTACAGGAATTGATAATAAACTTGACAGTATATGCCTGTAAAAAGCTTTTTTTCCTGATAGTTATTTTTTCTCTCTTTTCAATCTTTGTATCACTCTAACTCCTAAGCTCTTAGACTGGAGGTTAGTAAATAGATGTAAATGCCTGACTGTGTCCATCCATATAAACAGGTCTCAAAACTATAACTGTCATCTTTTGCTTTTTTTTTTTTTGGTTTTGTTTTTGTTGCCATTCGATAAAATAGTGACTTTCTTGCCATTAGATTTGTGTAGAAGAAAAATACCAGATACTCTCCTAAGCCGAAGCCTGAGTATTAGTGCAAAAACAGTAAGTAAGTATTAGTAATTGCAACTTGCAACTTACTGCTGCTGCAACAATCGTATGCAAAACACTTATAATTGTGTGCATACATGTAGAGTTTTCTTGTCAATCAACACTTGTTATTATGGGTTTCCTCAACTGATTATCAATTTCATTATCATGAAAATCGGTTAAAGGAGTTGTTTTTTTTTGCAAATTCCTTTATACACACAGCCAGCAATAATTGAATTGTGGTCAAGTGCCTAGTTGTTGTATAAGCCACATTTCATTGACTTGTTGTTGAACAATAATTGGCAAAAAAAAAAACAATTTTTTTCACGAATTATTTGCAACAAATAAAATAACAACCAACTACTACTGTTGTTGTTAATAATTGCATAAAATTAACTATGAAATGTTTTCAATTAGAAATTGCAATTGATGTTGGCAAAATAAACTGTCATTCACTATGACTTTAAATTGTATATTTCGGCAATAAAATCATTTGAAAGTATTAAATTCCTGTTATATTCTGTAACATCTGTTGCATCTATTCAGGAATTTATATTGAAAATAAAATAATTCTCTTCCTTGTTACATTTTCTAAGATTTTTAGTGTGCAGTGGTATTCACCTTTGGTTATGATTAGTAAAAGGTACACACATACGTATATACAGTGGTGGCCTTATAATTAGAAACGACTTAGCAACATACAGTAGCGAGCACAAAAAATGCAACGTTGGGTAAAATTATCTTTAAGTGCGATAATTTTAAAAAAATGGTGACCAGTTCAAAATATTTCTTTGGGTTATTTATTAATCCCTATTATCAATAACATTATGTAAATATTTTTAATTAATGATATATTATTTTGTCATTTATTAAAAAGAGTGCGAATTTCATGGGAGCAATAAATATGCAACAGCATAAATTTTAATGTGTTTATTTAAATTAAATAGTAATTCTTACAAAAAAAATCTTAAAATTAATATTTAGTGGGGTAGCCCTTATTTTTTTATGACTTCTTGCAACCTAGAAGGCATAGAGTCGACTAAAGCTAATAATGTGTTAATGGATATTTTCTCCCATTCACTTTTCAAAATTTCTTCTAATTGCCACTTATTTGACGGATGTTTAATCTTAACTTCCCGATCTAATAGCTCCCATAGATTTTCTATGGGGTTTAGATCGGGAGACTGTGATGGCCAATCCAAAACATTGACATCATTGTCGCTTAAAAAGTTCCGAGCTAAGCGACTTGAGTGCTTTGGATCGTTATCCTGTTGGAATATGCTACCAGGAGGCATTTTTTCCCGCAGATGAGGAAGCATGTGTTCTCCAAGGATTTCACAGTACTTCTTGGCTTCGATTTTTCCTTCGATTTGAGTTAAGGGACCTACCCCATCACGGGAAAACGCACCTGTAAATACGTGACGTAAAATCAATAATTTTTTTTAAACATATCGTTCCTTACCCCACACCATTATTGATCCACCGCCATGTTTTACGGTTGGAAGTTGATATCTTGGAGAATATCTCTGTCCAGGCGGTCTTCGAACAAAATTTATCCCATCGGAGCCAAACAAATTAAATTTGCTTTAATCGCTCCACAACACTTTAGCCCATTGTTCATTTGACCAATCCTTGTAACGTTTTGCAAATTCCAGGCGCTTCTTTTTATTGATTGCACTGATGAGAGGTTTCTTTGCGGGTCGTCTCGCATGCAAATTAGCCTCTTTCAACCTACGGCGAACAGTGTGAACGCCTATAGAGACTCCCATTTGCTCATTTGCGAAATTAGCAACGTCCAGTGCGGTCTTTCGTGGATGTTTTTTAACCAGTGCAATCATCTGGCGGTTTTGGTGAGAGGTAGTTTTTCGAGGATTATCACTACCTGGTTTCCTTTCCACACTATTTCTCAAGGAAAATCGAGATTTAATCCGATATACGGTTGATTGATTTACACCAAAGAGGTGTCCAACTTCACGCATGGATTTTCCTTCTTCTAAGGCTTTAATGATTGCAGTTTTGCTGTCAGCTGAGAGCTGCTTCTATTACAAAACACATGTTGTATAACTTATTTAAGAAATTTTCAATTATATTTAAATAAATAACTTACTTTAACTATTTTTTTATTATGTTGCATTTTTTTTGCTCGCTAAAAATTTGCACTTTTTTCACTAATTCAAAAATATTTAACTTTTTAAAGCAGAATTTGGAATAAACTGTGGTTACTTTGAAAACTTATAATTGAAAGAATTAACAGCAAAAGCAAATAGATAAATTAGTTACCGTTATTTTGAAACAGATCTTATTAAAGATCATATGGCACAGTGTTGCATTTTTTGTGCTCGCTACTGTATATGTTTGCTGATTTATTTTCAAAACTTTGTAACTCATTTTAAATTGTGTACCTAAGTACCTGGAATCAAGGGCTTTGTTTGGCGAACGTCTTACACAGTATTCAAAAAAAAAAATCGTGGAAAGGTGGCTGTGAGCAATATTGAACACCTGAAAAGCATGAAAGTATAGAGCCTGTAGTCACGATAAAATCTTGAATATAGTTGAACTGAATGTGCTTACTGGCTAGCCGCTATCTGTACGTTATTGATAATGATATTACAATAAAGATATCGGATAGATTTATTTCTCAAAGCACATCCAGTTTTCACTAACGATCTAGATCACGCGGCAAATTCGAATGTAAAATTTTATCAGAAAAGCTTATTCAAGATGATATAATGCGGTATCAGAGAATACCGTATGGTAATGTAAGCATATTTACTGATACTAAAGGGACCATTAGATCACATAGCAACTTCACTTATTTGCAATAGATATATGGGAAATGAACTGATCTGGCCTGATAGTGAAATATTCAAAATAAAATTATAATATATATATTATTAAACCAATCCCAAGTCCAGGACAAAAACTTCATTTATAACAATTGTAACGAGGTACTGGCCTCAAAGAGCTCTTGCCTACACAGCGAAGCTCTAATGAAAAAGAAGAATAGGAGAATAGATGTAGAATTCTTGATCATACTGAATTTATTGACAAAAGTTATAGAATTCACATCTCCATAATGCCAACGATATGATATAAGAGTGGCCAAGATGAAAATATAGCCGTATGATGTTGCATACTACCCCTTTTCCCTTTCTTCTATAAAACTATCTTTCCTGTATTCCAATGCAATGAATGAGCAGCATACAGGGGTGGCCCTATATTCAGAAACGACTTAGTAGCATATATGTTTGCTAATTCATTTTCAAAACTTTATAACGCATTTTAAATTGTATACCTATGTACATGGGTAATGGAGGATGTCTTACACAAGTTTTTCCTTCAGATTGGAACAATTAAACTTCGATTCGTCAGAGAACAGAGAACTCTATTCCAGAAACGCTGAACTATTTTAAACATTTCGGTTTCAAATTGTAACCGATTTTTAATAATTTTTTTTTTCTGCGCAATGCACCCTCACAGTCCTGACTCCTGTAAACGCCTTCTTATTGTCCGTGTACATGTTTCTGAAGTTAAAATTGTTCAATTTCAGCCTTTATTCCACGAGAAAACAAGAAAGGATTTCTTTTCTTGGCCCTTCAAATAATTCTGTCTTCTGCTGGAGTGGTTTTTCTGGCTCTAGGCTTCCTGCCTAGCGTTTAAAATAATTGTCAAAAGAGATCTTAAAGCCAAAAACCCCCGAAATAAAGATGAATTGTTTCAGCTGGTACAACAAAGCTAGCACAACATACCAGTACAAACATTCCAACGTTTGATACAAAGTTTATCGAAAAGACTTGCAGATGTCGTTCAAAACAAAGCCTATTCGACAAAATTTTCAAGAATATGCCCATTAAATGTGAATTTGTTAAGATATTTTTAAGCCGTTTGTAAGCATATTTTTTGTTTCTAATTAAATGACCAATCTGAAATTGATATTTTTTGTTTTTAGCAAATTTTTTTTAAATGATATATGATGCGGTGAATTTTTTTATTTTAACCTTAAAGCTAACATGTTGTACCGACTTTTTATCTCTTGGTTTTAAAATGAGTAAAAAAAATTTGAAAAGAAATTAACAAACATACATCTTGCTAAGTCGTTTATAATTGTAAGGCCACCACTGTATATATATACATAATTGATCATTACAACACTTAAGTTAAGCTTACAACCGCACAGCACTTAGCTTCTCACATCACTTATGCTTTATAATGAATACCAAGGCCTATAGTTTAAACTCGACTTTGAACGACAAATTTTTGAGAAACTTTTCATGGCAATTTTTTATTTAATCAGTATTTTTACCTAAAATTGCGAAAAACTATTCAAATTTGTTTTTTTTTTTTTTGGAAACGTCTGCCCTTAGGTTTGAACTGTGGCCTCACATCTACTAAGCCAACTCATTATCTATTAAACTATGGCTACTTCAAGGGCAGCCAATGATTTACTTTTATTTTATTTTTTCATTACCTGTATTGGATAACAAAGGATTTCCAGAACGTACTACAGCAAGTATCTTACTAGCTTTGATTTTGGTTAGTCCTCTTTTCATGTAACTACATTATTCGCTAAGTTTTCAGAGAATAATTTTCTGTGGCTTCCTGAGTACTCCCCCTTAGCGATAATCTTGTAAAGCTTGTTGCCTTCTTTTTGATGGCGTGATATTTATTTTGAAGATTATATCTTCCAAATAATTCTTAGTTATTTGCTAAGGAACCACTAAATGTATTCAAGTTTTTCAACCAAATATGTTTTTAGTCTACTGCAGGATGTTGGAGAACAATTCCTTGATAATCTGGCCTTGCCTACAAACAAAATTGAGTTCTTTTATTGAGTATATTGTTAAAGAACGTGAGCTCGATATGTGAAACTCATTGTTGATGTTATCTTACTAGGAAGTCAGGCGTCAGCTTACTTCCGGAATGGATTATTTAGAGAAGTCTTAAAGCTTACTAATTTTATAAATTTAGAAGCCATGATCAACAGTCTTTTGCTTTGCTTAAGTCTGTAGTCGTTCAAATTTCTCGTGCAGAATATCTAATATAACATAACCTGTATGGTACTTAGCTAAGCTTTGTAGAAAACGCATATCCTTAACGTCCAGATCATCCAATTCAGACTGAAAGAGTTGATAATTTGAAGACCTAGCCAACATCGTTCTCATGAAATATGGACCGATTATGAAGCCAGTTCAAAACCTACATCTTTCTGGATTCAATGGATGGGTCCAAAATCCTACAACTTTTTCCTTCACGTAGCCATTCGATGTAGATGGTTAGGCCCTGTGGCTTACTGAATGCTCTAGAGTCCATTGAGCGAATACAAATCATTCCCTACCTTAGATTCTGCTGCATTCTCCCACGGGCAGCGGCAATGTTTTCAGCAGATCTTCCGTTTCGTCGGTCCTAGCGGTCTTTTGCTAGGCTACTTTTATTCAAAATGACGAGTTGTCTTCAGCCGTAGGAGCATACAGTTTGAGGGGAGTACAATAGATTGTATGGTCACAGTAATAAGATGCTTCTTTACGATGATAACGTATTGCTGTTGGTCGATTGTCCTATTGTTTGGACGATTATAGTGATTGTACAATGAGTTAAGGGCATGACACTCAATCAAAATACTCATTTAGAGAAAAGCAAATGATGATTCGGCAAAAACACTAAATAATTACTGATTTGACGAATGTATCTTCAATAAGATGAATGCTATCAACTGTCATAGTTACAAAGTCCCTGTTGTAACACCCTATACTTTGATTATGCAAAACTGAAATGCCTCTAAATTACTTCCTTTTCATCTCCATAGACTTTCTAATAATTGCTGGAATAATAATTATTCCCACACAATACTCACTCACTCGTATCTTATCTAATAATCTGCTCCACATTTACAACCCACAGTTCGATTAATCTTTTCCTCTCTCTCACTCTCTGTAATTAAGTTGTTCGAACATGATTTTTGCATTAATTGTGCTTAAAGCATTTACAAACGGGAAGAAATCAAAGAAACCTGAACAGTAAAAAAGAAAAAATATTTGCGACAGGCTTTATGTATTTAAAGGTCATTCTAGTTTTCAATGAATTTATTTTAATTTCAATTATTTGTTACATTTAATTAATCGAATAATGAAAAGTGTTAACTGGCGACAGACAAAACGTCGTTTAGCTCTAATAGCCTTATGAACATTCCAACAATTTTCGTTTAAAAAATGTTGTTAAAATGTATTGCAGTTCAGTTCTTATGGCCTTCATTAGAGATAATAAAATCGGATACTGTGGACTTCAAAATACCTGTTATCCTTGGTTCATTTCTAAATATTCCTGAGTACATGCTTAATTATATTTTAATGCTGCTGTATCTCTTGAGGAAGACTTCCAAATATTGGATCGTCATGTATCTCCATTTGCTGGTCCCTATCCTTCAACTAGATAGAAAATTTTACGTCAAAATCCCAATTGTATCGCATATTCGTTTGAATCTGGCCACAAAGATAAGCAATTTCATCAAAGAATCGTGTTCAGTAAAGAATGCGCTACCAGGCCATTTCGTCTGATTTAATCGTACATACATACATACCAGAGATCAGCAATGAGTATTCAAAACGATAAGTAGATTCGAGTCATACTTATAATTTCTTATACTTATACGCATTCATACTTATTTTGATATCATACTCCTACTACTCATACTCAAATTTGGATGTAGTCGTCGTATTCATACTTAACAATACGCATGATGTTATTGACTTCCACACGTCCCTACTTAACATTTACACGAAGCACAAAATACGTATGATTCGCATACGAATACTATTACACTCACAAGAAGATTGTGTGTATGCTTTGCTTGTTGTCTTTGTCTTTCCTTTCTTCTTTGTTTGTATATGCAACAACAACAAAGGCTGTAAATTTTGATGAATGATTCGAGTCACTCGAATCACTTATAAGTATATTTCAAAATCTTTGAATTAGAATGAGTAGGCGTATGAATCAAACATATGTTGTACTGAGTACGAATGAATCAGAGTAGTTGAATTTCAATTCTGTTGATTCGCTCACACTCAAAATTGCATAAGTGCTTATGAGTAGCGGAAAAACGATTCATTGCTGATCTCTGATACATACATAATTGGTCATTGCAATCATTTAGTTAGGTTTAAAACCTAACTTGTCACATCATATAAAATGTGTGAGTGTATTAATTATATACATGAGCAGCGGGACTTACAATCTCTCTCTCTTGAATGACAGATTTGTGAGATACTTTTCCATTGGCAATTTTATTTCCTCTAAGAGTGTTTGCCAGAAATCTATTGAGAAGAAATCGCCCAAGAAATATTTTTTGTATTTCAGTTTTGTTGGAGACGACTCATCGAAGAAGTTAGACAGAGCAGGGACTGCCCACTAAAGTACTACCACCATACGCTGAAAATCAGTCCTGAAAGTTTAATAAATAAAGCTAAAGCTCGTACCCTTCATATTAATAGATAATAACTCCATTAATCTTATTAGAAACGAAGACCCAAATGCCAGCAATATATGGGCATTGACAAAGAAAGTTGATAGTAGTTTCCTCAACTTCAGCCAGCCCATAACCTGAGGAAAGGTCATTTGATGTCCAAGTGTCTTCTCATAACTCAATGACATGTAAGCATGGTCCCTGTGAACGAGATTATATTGCAATCAAGTTTGAGTAGTAGGTTGGCCAACTGAGTCTGGCAATAAAGCAAGAATCCTCATTGACCCAGTATAGGTTGGCATCTCTACCTGCTAAACTAAATGTCTACACCCCTAAGGTTTACCCCACGTCTAATAAGCCAACACTACCTACTAGACTAAGATGACTTCCACAAATGACAGATTTGGTAGGGGAAATAAGGTTACCACCCTCTTCTAGGTCCCATGTCAGAAGAAAATTCGTAACAATGAACAAGCAGACGGATCTAAAAAAGCGGGTTTAATGCATCCGAAACTTTTGTTGGAAGATATGAATACTATGAATACAGTAGGTAGTGTGTTGGCTTATTAGACGTAAAGCCAGGGTTCGAGCCCCAGGCCAGACACAAAACAAAATAAAAAAAAAGTATTTCTTCAGCAATTTCCTCTCAGCAGATGCCTGGCAAAAACTCTGAGAGTAAATAAAAATTGCAATGAAAAATTTTTCAAAAATCTGTCATTCGGAGTCAACTTTAAATTGTAGGTCCCGCCACTCATGTATAAAATTAACACACACAACATAAGTAGTGTTAGAAACTAGGTCAATAATCCTGACTGAAGGGTTGTAATGACTAATTAAGATCAGATTTACGATCCAGCTTCTCACACCAACTTATGTTGCGTGTGTGTTAATTTTACAAAGCTACAGTTTAAAATCGATTCTGAACGATAGGTTTTTTTTGAGAAACTCTTCATGGTAACTTTTGTTTAAGCCCAGAGTTTTTGAAAGAAATCTGCTAAAAAGAAGTTGCCGAAAAAATATTGGTCTACTCCCCTGAAGTTTGCCTCACGTCTAATAAGGCAATACTACCTCCTAAACCACCACTACTTCAACACTGACAAATTTGTTAGGGGAAATAAGGTTACCTTTTCTGGGTCCCATGTCGTATGAAATTTCTTGACAATGGCCAAACAGACAAGGTTTCGAGGTGAACATACATGGCGCCTCAAGTATAATAAAGTGAGGATTACGCTTTGCACATGATTTCCCGTAGATGACGTAGTTGGGCTATTTTAAAGGTTTCCAAGACTTTTTCATATGTAAAAATTACATTTCTTCTGAAAAGTGTGTGCTCTACGTGAAAGTAGTAGGCAACACTGGCAATATAACTTACATTGTCATTAGCCAATAGGAACACAATTTGCGTGACGTTATTGATTCAACATGTGCAGAAAGTTTTGATTTTGTGGGCGTGATGGCGTAATCTTTAGTTTACATTCTTGCATGGCGCTAATAAAAGCAGATGTGAGCAAAGGGATCTTAAAACAATCAGGGTTGATGCAACTGAAACTTATGTTGGTAATCTACAATTAGAGGAGATCTATGTTATACTGGGTAAATTATTACAACCATTCAGTCAGATTTTTGACCCAGCTTCTCACACCAGCTTTTGTTGTGTGTGTGAAAATTATTTTATCCATAAGTGATGGGAGCTACAGTTTAAAATAGATTCTAAGCAAGAGGTTTTTTTTCGAGAAACCATTCATTGTCAATTTTTATTTACGCCTAGAGTCTTTGCCCAAAATCTGTCGAAAAAAGTCGACGAAAAAGTATTCCTTCATATTTCGTTTCCATGGGTTTCAGACATGTGGTTCCAGCCATGCTCTCACGTCTAATTAAAATCTGAGTAATGAGTCTATTAAATCTGAGTAATGCATCAAACTATCCGAAAGTATCCTTAATTTGGTAAGCGATCTTTTGCTAGGGCACTTTTATTCAAAATGATGAGTTGTCAATTGTATGATCACGATAATAAAATGCTGCTTTACGATGATAACGCCTACATCTGGCAGATGCTGATTTGGCAAGAACAGTTAGGAGGTGGAGAATTCAAAAAAATACAGGCTTATTGAGTAAACTTCCTATTGTTATAAGTTTTGCTTATCAAAATCTTTTCGAATTCATCTTTCAATTTGTTGTTTGAAAAGTTGAAAGCATTACATTAAAGTGTGGGGTTTACTGTGCTTATTTCAATCATGATTTCTATTAATTGCTTGAAATAATGCCAAGAATAATTTGTTTATTATATTAGATGTTCATATATATAGAGAGAGAGAAAAAGTTTAGCATATTAATTTGTTTTTAATTTGCTTTTCACCAATTTTGCATGATTAAATTGTTAACTCATCAATCAATCATTTTCATTCCATATTCCTTACATTTTATTTTTAAACATAAAATACGGCTGCTTTTGCTGTTGCAGTTTACAAGTTGGTTTGTATTCAGTTTGAGATTGATGCAGTTAAATAGACGACAATTGCAATTTATCGATATTGTTACCAACTTTAACAATAAATAAAAATAAGTTATTATTGCTGCTGCTGGATAAGTCACAAGGTTGCTTAGAGTAGTAATGCTGCTGGCTGGTGGTTGCTATTGGAGTCACTAAGCTGTGTCGTCAGGAAATATATGTCGATTAAAAGCAGTGAAAGATCATTTAGAAAGCAACAAACTTAGCTCAAAAGATAATATTTGAAATACTAATATTTGAAATGCTCGTTATAAGGAGATTTTACTGTGGCTTTGAGACAAATTATTTTATACATACTAATGGAGAATGTATGCCAAAACATTTTCATTTTAAAAAGTTTCTAGTGGATGCTTAAGTGGTATAAAATGGAATGGAAGTGTATTAAGCAAGCGATATAATCTGTCAACCAACGGAAATTGAAAAAATGCTCATATGGAACACACACACACACTCACACACTCATACACTCTAGTTTGACATAAAAATTCATATTCAAAAAGGCATTACCCAATAAACATCATTTCAACAATCATTGTGTAAATATTTTTAATCTCACAAAGTCTTAAATGTTTGCTGGGTTACACATTACGTATATAAATTTTATTTATAAGCTACCACTTTATATGGGGGTTTAGTAAAATATTTAAGAAAATTGCTGTTGTCTCTGGTTAAAAATAAAATAAAACCATAAAAAAGCAACAACAACAACAACAACAAAATAATCATTTTTAATATTCACAAATTTGCCAATTTATTTGTATGTTTTAAGCCTTAAAGAGTTGCATATACATTTTGAAATTTTTATTCTGAAATTTTATCTGGTAAATAATGTTTGGTTTTTTTTTATTCATTTCGAAATTTTATTGGGTTCTCTTAGTTATTATTTAATAAAAAAAAAGAATTAATTGAATTATTAAATGATTGCGAAAATCAAAAAATTCCCACAAGTTTTTAAAATTTTAAATTATCGTGTTAAACAGTATGATTAAATTGTTAACTCATCAATCAATCATTTTCATTCCATATTCCTTACATTTTATTTTTAAACATAAAATACGGCTGCTTTTGCTGTTGCAGTTTACAAGTTGGTTTGTATTCAGTTTGAGATTTATCAGTTTAAATAGACGACAATTGCAATTATCGATAATTGTTACAATTTAACAATAAAAATAAAAAATAATTATTATTGCTGCTGCTGCTGTATAAGTCACAAACGTTGGCTGGCTGGTTGGCTATCTGGCTGGCACTAAGCTGTTGTCGTCAGGAAATATATGTCGACTTAAAAGTAAAGAAAAAAAATCTCATTAATTATAATTATTATAATTTTGATTAAATAAAATACAACCACACTTGTTATATGGACATACAGCTACAGTGAAAGATCATTTAGAAAGCAACAAACTTAGCTCAAAAGATAATATTTGAAATACTAATATTTGAAATGCTCGTTATAAGGAGATTTTACTGTGGCTTTGAGACAAATTATTTTATACATACTAATGGAGAATGTATGCCAAAACATTTTCATTTTAAAAAGTTTCTAGTGGATGCTTAAGTGGTATAAAATGGAATGGAAGTGTATTAAGCAAGCGATATAATCTGTCAACCAACGGAAATTGAAAAAATGCTCATATGGAACACACACACACACACACACGCATACACTCTAGTTTGACATAAAAATTCATATTCAAAAAGGCATTACCCAATAAACATCATTTCAACAATCATTGTGTAAATATTTTTAATCTCACAAAGTCTTAAATGTTTGCTGGGTTACACATTACGTATATAAATTTTATTTATAAGCTACCACTTTATATGGGGGTTTAGTAAAATATTTAAGAAAATTGCTGTTGTCTCTGGTTAAAAATAAAATAAAACCATAAAAAAACAACAACAACAACAAAATAATCATTTTTAATATTCACAAATTTGCCAATTTATTTGTATGTTTTAAGCCTTAAAGAGTTGCATATACACTTTGAAATTTTTATTCTGAAATTTTATCTGGTAAATAATGTTTGGTTTTTTTTTTATTCATTTCGAAATTTTATTGGGTTCTCTTAGTTATTATTTAATAAAAAAAAAATTAATTGAATTATTAAATGATTGCGAAAATCAAAAAATTCCCACAAGTTTTTTAAAATTTTAAATTATCGTGTTAAACAGTATGATTATAGTGGTTTTTATTAAAAACTAAGGTTTTAACTTCATAGTCATATTCAAGCGGCTTATGAAAAACAAGGTCAAACGTAGCCTGGTCACTCTAGATGTGACTACAGTGTAAAAGGTTATTATTGATAGAGGTCATGAACTATCATAACCTAAAAAGCTACAAGCGAGCAGGAATTGGATCTTTTCTCGCAAAGAATTGCTACATAACTGTAAACTAACCGTTGTCTAGTAGGCAGTGTGTGAAACCTGAGACCTGATTTCAAATTCCAATTAGCAGACATCTCGAACGAAACGAAATACGAAAAAGATATTTCTACAATACGAAGACTACTCAATATGTCCGTAATTTTTAAAATTCCCAGCCTCTTAACTTCTGTTAACCGTCAAACCTGCATCTGTCTATTATTATAATGGTCGTCATGAAAAGTTTCTTATTCCTGCGAACTTATAATTTGTTGTATTCCCCTAAACTTTAAGCTTCTAGGTTTTAAGACAAACCTTATTCTGAATAAAAATGGCGTATTAAAAGACCGGTTACCAAAGTCAGGTTATTCTTGGATAGATTGATGCAGCTTTCTCTTATTTTGGATTTCCAACAAAAGCTTTCAATACAGCACATGCGCTTGTTTAGATATTCCTTTTCAAGCAACTACTCCTATCAGCGGTCTGTAAGCCCTTCTCGGAACTCAGTTCAGGATCATCAATTCGTCGTTACATTTTGTCGATTGTGAGCTCGTACTTTGCTGTATTATCTCAGTAACTAGTTCACATCATCTTTACACATCATCTTCAGGTTGTTATCATTTGTTAACCGCACGTCTGACAGCTGACAGATTTATTCCAGTGGCAGTTCATTTTATTATTTACAAGCTTACAAAAGCATTTTGATCTATTGCATTCAGAAGAAAAGTTATTCGTAATGGAATCCAAGCGTGATAGTGTGATTGCTTTCTATTTGGCTAGAAAACTACAGGTGGCTATCGTTAGAGCCCTCCAGCATTTAAATGTGAATAAATCTTTTGTTTCTCGTACCATTGCTCGTTATCGTCCAAAAAGTGGACGAAAAAAAATTCGGTAACAACACCAGAAATTATCCGAAAAGTGAAGACCAGATTTGATCGAAATCCACGCCGCAGTGGTAGAATTGAAAAATGAGCTTGGAGTAAAGCTATTGAAGTTCCAAAAAGTGCAACAGCTCACCGATGGACAAAAAAAAGTTAGACTGGAAAGAGCCAAGTAGTTACTTCGCTTGCACGAAAGTGGCCAGTTACCGAATTTGGTTTTCTCCGATGAGAAGCCATTCCAAATTGAGCAGTTTGTGAACAAACAAAATGATCGGGTTTACTTTCCAAAGAGATCAACTGAAAATTTACACCTGCGATTGGCCAACAGAACACAAACGCCGCCGATGGTAATGCTGTGGGCGATGGTCACTCCCCGCTCGTATTCATCACCGGGAATGGGCCAAAATACCGCCGAGCCACTTTCGTGCAGCCTGTGATGACTTTGTCGGCCGTTTGAAGACCAATTCGAACAAATCTAAACTGATGTTATTTTCAACATTTTTTGCTTTTGAACAATAAAATTAAAAAAAAAAAAATAAAAGAATATAGCGCTTTACTTTGTTGCATTATATATCAGCCACCCTGTAATGGCTATTAAATAAACGTACTAAATACTAGATTTTTGTTCCTTTCGTTGATTAAATTTTTTTTTAAATTAATTAAAAAAATAATAAAATTTTTTAAATCATTCTAATGTTAAGCTTATAATTTAATTTTTAATTTATAAAATTTTTTTTCTTCTTTCTAGGTAAGAATATTTCATGATTTTGATTTGATTAAGACGCTAAACACCTGTAAGTATTTTTTTTTTAATTAATTTCTAGCCTTGAAATTTCAAGTCATAACATAAAATAACACTTAAAACAATTTTCTTAAAGGAAAAACAATGGAAATTATTCGAATAATTGAAACTAAACTTAGTTTATTAAGCATAAGCCATGACTCAATGGTGGTTTCTGTGCGCTTTTTGTTTTTGGCTAAATATTGATTAACCATATTCTAATTATTTGCCTTAAAGCAGTTATTTCTTCTATTGCTTTAGCAACATTCTGGGTTTCTGTGTTTCTTGTCTTAAAAAGACTTTGGGGCTTGATTGCCACATTGAAAAAAAAAATCTAAAAAAAAAATTTTAAATTACCGCAAAATGCTTTTTATAAAAAGAAAATTCATTAAAAAATAATGACAATTTTTAAAATTTCATTAGAGCTGCGAAAGCACAAGAAGTTACAACCGAACAACGTAAGAAAACTTGCATAACCTCAAAATAATGGTACGGAGGAATTTTAACAAAGATCTTTAATCAATTTTAATTTTGTTTTTTTCTTTGTATTTTTGTTGCCACTGTTGTAAAGTTGTTGGTATTATTATTGCTAATATTTGCCGTTTGATGGTTTTGTTGTTTCGATTATTGTGTACACAATGTATGCCAGCAACAGCAACAACAACAACAAAGACGAAGAAGAAAAGAAACCATGAAAAATTCTATTTGACTTCATAATAATGCGCAATGCGCGCTTAGGCAAAGTAAAAAAAAAGAGCAAAGTAAAGTGGCGGCTGGCTGGTTGGCTTGGTTGGTTGACTGGTTACTTGTTGGATGTTGGTTGTTTGCTGGCTGCCTGTAATAATAACAGTTGCGCATGCGCAACATTTACGAATTGAATTTATTTATTTTTATTTCATTTTGTTTTTGTTTTTCCATTTTTTTGCCTTTTCTGCCATTACAGCACTCGACTCATTCAGCCATTAAATGCCGTTATCTACTTATTACACAATAAAAATACTAAAAACCACACACACACACACTCGTACCTATGTACACATTGTCAGAATCATAAAGAAAAATGAGAAGAAAACAAAAAATAGTTACAGAACCACTAGCATAGTTTAGCTATGGAGACCTAATTTCACACAACAACTTTTCAAAGAAGTTGATTTGGCGCTGGAAAAGCTAAAAATAAAGAAAAACTAGCCAAGAAAATGAAGGAAAAAAAACAGCATTACGTTACAGAATATATTTCAAAGACTACAGCAATAACAACAAACGCAACAACAACCGCACTAGCAACAACACTGGCAAACGGTAATGGAAAACTAAAACTTACCACCGAATGGTATAGTCGGGCAATAGTAATATAACGTAATATCACATTTAGAACGTTATGTATTACGCTACGCTATGATTTCGTTGAGAACAAAAACAAAAACAATTTCAAACAAACGAAACAGATATTGAGATACAGACAGACAATATTAACGGATGGACGGACCCATGGAAGGACGGACGGACGGACGGACGCATTCGATCGAATGAAAACAAATGCTAAAACAAAAGAGTAAAAACATATTGCAATTATATTAGCAAACAACGCAACAACACAACAGTGGGTCAAAAAAAATTATGGGCCTAATTTCAAAAAATCTTCGCACTCTTCTCCTAAAAACATATTCAAATAAAAATGATTGAAAAGATCATAATTTTCTATTAGATATTTACATAATGTATCAGAGTACAGCAATGAATCGTTTTTCCTCTACTCATAAGTACTCATGCAATTTTGAGTACGAATAAATCAACAGAATTGAAATTCAACTACTCTGATTCATTCGTACTCGCTACAACATTGATTTATAAGTATAAGTAGCAATGAGTATGAGTACAATGTTAACATCAAACTCACAACTTTCGAAATGCGTTTGGTTCATACGCCTACTCATTCTGATTCATAAATTTAGAAAAATACTTATAATACTTATAAGTCATTCAAGTGACTCGAATCATTCATTAAAATTTACAGCTTTTGTTGTTGTTGCATTTACAAACAACGAAGAAAGGAAAGACAACAAGCAAAGCATAAACACAATCTTCTTGTGAGTATTGCAGTGTTCGTATGCGAATCATACTTTTTTTGTGCTTCGTGTAAATGTTAAGTAGAGAGGAGTACAAGTCAATAACATCATGTGTATTGTTAAGTATGAATACGACAAGTACTTCCAACTTTGAGTATGAATAGTATGAGTATGATAATAAAATAAGTATGAATGCGTATAAGTATCTGAAATTATAAGTATGACTCGAACCTACTCATCGTTTCGAATACTCGTTGCTGATCTCTGAATATGTATGTACATAATTTGTTCACATACATAATTCAGTTAGGATTACGATCTAGCTTGTCACACCACTTGTGTGTGTTAATTTTATACATGAGTGGCGGGACCTACAGTTAAATGTCAACTCCGAACGACAGATTTCTGAGAAAATTTTTCACGACAATTTTGTAGTTACTATCAGAGTTTTTTCAACAAATCTTCTGAGAGGAAGTCGCCTGTGAAAAGCTAGGCTGCAATCCGGACTAAAGGTTTTGATAACTAATTGGCCTATTTTCTCTTACATTTAACATTTTCTAGTATTCAGATGCTTTTCAAAGCATTACTCCTTAGTCTGAAACACATCCCAAAAGAAACACCCAGTCAAGCTATCTCTAAGTCCTTTAAACATCCTTTGAACATGCGTGCAGATGAGCTTGCAAGGAAGTAGGAAAAGTATGGTGACCGAAACGGAAGACAAAGACTCTTCTTAGACCTTCTTCTTTTTATTAGAAAATTATAATTGAAGCAGACCGGAGTCATTTATCAAATAATCTAAAAAAAGCCTAACGTTGATAACCGATCTTTTGGAGGGACATTGTAGACTCAGGATACTCTTATTCGGAATAGTTGTTGTTTCAAGTTCAACATGTGGATTCGATGAGAATGAATTATTGGAATACATTCTTGGAATTTGGGCGGCATTAATGCATCCTAACCAAATTATCCAGAAAAAATATAAGCTTGATAACCGATCTTTCGGCAGACCACTGTAGACTCATCGTACACTTATTCAGAATGGTTGTTGTTTCGAGTTTCACATGAGAATGATTTATCAAGACACCTTCTTCGAACTTGGTGGGAAATTGCAAATATTAACACCGAGGATTTTCTATAAAGTAATAGGGGCTTACATATGATCGTATGATCAAATCCCAGCAAAGCAAAATATGAAAAAAATATTTCTTAAGCGACTTTTTCTTAGCAGAACTCTGCACTGTTGCCAATTTGACGTTTTTCCCGTCAAATCTGACGTTTTTGCAATGCCAATTACGGGAAAAAATGCTTTTTAGCGGTTAGCGGGAAATCTGGAGTTTTTTAGGGCGCTTTAGCGTTTTTTAGCGGTTTTTTTTCAAGGTTGAATTATATGATACAAGTAAGAAAAAATGCAATTCGAGAGAGAGAATAACGGTTAGTAGAAAAAGTACAAAGCAAAAATCGAAAACCTAAAGTTGAAATCTGTTTCAAATGAAGGTAATGCTTAAGGTGTTGTGTTTAAAATAAGAAGGCAGAAAAAATATCAAAAAAGTAAGTGCACCTAATTTTGTAATAGCACAGTCTAGAAAATAAAATTAATTCTGTTTTTACACGGTGATATTTGGTATAGCACGGTTGAGGAAAGTTTATGAAAATCTCAACGTAATCTAAGATCTTGAATGGCTCGTTACTATGACTTATACAAAGACATACATATTTGGTCATTACAACCCTTTAATCAGGATTACGACCTACCTTCTCATAGCACTTATGTTGTGTGCGTTAATTTTATACATGAGTGGCCGGACCTTCAGTTTAAAGTCGACTCCGATCGACAGTTTTCAAGAAGCTTTTCATGGCAATTTTATTTACTTTCTGAGTTTTTGCCAAAAATCTGCTGAGAGGAAGTCGCCGAAAAAATATTTTCGTTTTGCTATCTGACCGGGAGTTTGAACTCGGGCCTTCAGTCTAATAAGGCAACATTCTACCTACTATACTACGGCGACTTCAAATTGAATCGCAATGGCCGATTTTGTTATTAAACGCAGTGCTGTCCAATCGGAAACTGAAAATGATGATCTTGTTTGAGTTGATAGCTATTCTGAACCAACCTTACGTAAGCGATTACGAATGAAATCCAATAATGATTGCAAATCGAATTTTGCTATTTTCATCATCACATTGACTGCTATTAATTTTTTTATTTATAAACTTTTGATAATTTTTAGTTTGTTTAAATTACCTTTAAGCAATGGTGAATGTATCATTTGTTAATCAGCTTATATTATTTTTTTGACTTACTTTCGAACTACAATAATTTTAAATTTATGTTACATTTTTATAAGATTTGAATCGCTTTTAATTTTATGACAAAATACGCATTAATACTTATAAAAATTTTATTTAGTTTTTTATAAAAACTCTCGTATAAGTTTTTTCCTACGAATTATATGTTTTTACATTTTTTGAAGAATATGGAACAAATCCCCGTCTTTTCTACGTACTTCATGTCATTTTTTCTGGAACGTATCTACCGTGTAAAAACAGAATTAAGTGTACATGACAAGAAAAGATGAAATTGTTACAACATAAATTATATGAAAATAATTTTAAAATGTACATTTAATTTGAATTTTCTTTTTAAAAAGTTATGACACCTCAGTATCCATAAAAGTTTCGAAACGAAAGTCCAGAAGATTGGCACTATCTTTTTGAAAATACCTTATTTTGTTTGTAAATCATTAAACTTAATTGAAAAAACAATTCAATAAAAAACAATACATTTTATTTCATTTAACTTTAATTTAATATTTTCAAACTATTTATTTGACGGGTTTCTGACGGCTTAAAAATTGAATTTGGCGATTTCTGGCGATTTTTAAAGCCCAATTTGGCGGGAAATTTTGAAAAAAAATTGGCAACACTGGAACTATGGCAAATTGCTATAAAGAGATTTTCAAAAATCTGTTGTTCAGAGTCGTTTGATAGATCGTGTCACTCATGTATAAAATTAACGCACGCAACTTGAATGCTAAGAGAATTTAGGTCGTAACTCTGACTGAAGGGTTATAATGACCAATTATGTGTGTATGTATGTAGGTTTTTTATTACTTCTCGCTTTAGAACTTTTCTTTAGAAGTATTTTCTTTTCATTTCACTTCAATTTCATTAAACAATTTATTCTGAATAAGCCGATGATTGGCCTTCAGTAGCAGATCCTAGTATGAGAAATTACATCATATGTGAATATTGCTGAGTGTAGTGATAGTTACCTACTTTCTATGTGATGTTCATTGTTGACGTTATAAATTCTAGCGAGTTAGGTTTTAACTTTACGAGCTTAAGGCTGCAAATCTTGAAAAGACATTGGCACCCCGGCCTGCCCAGTGTGCATGATTAGCCGCAAGACCTACTTTCAGCTTGCTGAGCGTTATTCTCATTCGTCACACTTCCCTCCAACACCACAATCAAGTACTACTCTAGCGGTGTGCAGATTCAGTGAATGCGGCCCTCTAATTCACATATAGGATATTAACATCAAGTAAACTACACTATCGGGCGTTACCTGATATCCTATTGTCCTTTCCAAGCAAATTCGCTAATAGTTTATAGTCATGCGGCTGTTATTTCCTTCAAAATTAAATTAAAAATTTTAACATTTTCATTAAGCTAAAAACATATACCGTGTGGCACAATACTTTTTTTGCACACTGTATCTATACATCGTTATTTTTATTGAATTTCAATAAAACTTCTAATATTGCTTTACACACACAAACATACATACAACATTTGAAAGCGATGCAATGCGTTCGTTCTATGGTGTAATAATTGAACAAAAACTTAAACCAACTCATGCTTCAAATATTCCACTCACTAACAGTCCTCACTTCTACGAGTTTGTGCAGCAACAACACAGAATGCAACTGCAACAGCTAAAGAATAAAGAAACCCAAAAAACCGCAAAAATCTTAAAACAAATATCTTAACAACAACAGCAAACAGAAAAACTTGGCAATAAAATCTCACATGGTTTTGAGAAAAGAAATCTCATACAGATGTTCTGCAAACGGCCACAGAGAATATTTGAATACCTCACAGAGGAAAATTTTTCAAAATTTAAAATGAAATAGGCCTCTCTTTGAAATAATTTAAATGTTAAAGAAACATTGTTTTCCTATAGTTTTTAATATGTTTGTTATAGAAACACTTTTTAAAAGTCTCCGTCTAAACAATACATAACATACATATTGGAGATCAGCAATGAGTATTCAAAATGATGAGTAGATTCGAGTCATACTTATATTTTAATATGATACTCATACTACTCATACTCAAAGTTGGAACTACTCGTCGTATTCATACTTACCAATACGCATGATGTTACTGACTTCGACTCGTCTCTACTTAACATTTACATGAATCACAAAATAAGTATGATTCACGTACGAACACCACAATACTCACAAGAAGATTGTGTGTGTATGCTTTCCTTGTTGTCTTTGTCTTTCCTTTCTTCTTTGTTTGAATGTGCAACAATAACGAATGATTCCGACCCACTCGAATCACTTATAAGTATTATAAGTATTTTTCTAAATTTATGAATCCGAATGAGTAGCCGTATGAATCAAACATAGTTCGAATGTTCTGAGTTTGATGTCAACGTTGTACTCATACTCATTGCTACCTAAACTTATAAATCAATGTTGTAGCGATTACGAAATGAATTAGAGTAGTTGAATTTCAATTCTGTTGATTCACTCATACTCAAAATTGCACGAATGCTTATGAGTAGCGGAAAAACGATTCATTGCGGATCTCTGATACATATCTTGCAAACCATTGGACTAGTCTAGTTATACCTTCTAATTTTGTTGCTCAAATCCTACAGAAAAACCAACATTGCAACAGCAACAATAACAATATGTTGTTGATATGTTTCAAAACCTCGAAAATTGTACACAAGCTTTTTAAGGTCGTTTGATTCTTTGTATTGTTTTGGGCTTTTCGATGGCAACTACAGCTTTGTTAGTAGCTGCTGCACGTATATTGCATAGCAAAGCCTAGAGAAAAACACAAAAAAAAAGAAACAAATTTTAGGTGCAAAAAATAGAACTTTGAAATTGTTGTTGTTCTAGTTGTTGTAATTGTTGATGTTGTGCAACACAACAGCAATATCAGCAATTTTATAGTAAGTTTTGTGGCAAGCAAACAAACACAGACAAGCAACAGCAGCAAACATATGCGCAACATCAACAAACCGACAACATACACGTACAGACAGTATAACAGACAGTCAAACATGTGGATGGGACCATCATCCAACTAACGAAATACCAACAACATAAGAATAGTAGTCACTCACCAAAAATGAAACGAACATTTAAGCAACAACAACAACAACAACAAGAGCAATAAAGAAAAATTGCAAATGCAGAAAAACCTGATTACTGACCACGATTTATACACTGAAAGAAATTATTGCGGCTTTACTTTAAGGAAACTAGCAAATGAATTGAATTGAATTCAAATTCACTTTTCGAATGCAAGTCAAACACATTTTTCTTTGTGAAGACTAATCACGTTTAATAGGATGTGTAACCTGTAATGAATCAGAGATCAGCAATGAATCGTTTTTCCGCTACTCATAAGCACTCAAGCAATTTTGAGTATGAGTGAATCAACTACTCTTTTTATAATTAGGAATGAGTATGAGTACAACGTTGACATCAAACTCACAACATTCGAAATGTGTTTGATTCATATGCCTACTCAATCTGAATCATAAATTTAGAGAAATGCTTATAATTCTTATAAGTAATTCGAGTGATTCGAATCATTCGTCAAAATTTACAGCCTTTGTTGTTGTTGGATATACAAACAAAGAAGAAAGGAAAGACAAAGACAACAAGCAAATCATACGCACAATCTTCTTGTGAGCATAGTAGTGTTCGTATGCGAATCATACTTATTTTGTGCTTCGTATAAATGTTAAATAGAGACGAGTCTAAGTCAATAACACCATGCGTACTGTTAAGTATGAACACGACGAGTAGTTCCAACTTTGAGTATGAGTAGTATGAGTAGGATATCACAATAAGTGTGAATGCCTATAAGTATCTGAAATTATAAGTATGACTCGAATCTACTCATCGTTTTGAATACTTATTGCTGATCTCTATAATGAATCTATATACGCTTAAGAGACGTTGGGATTTACTGGAAATTTATTTCCAAAACAAAGACAATTCATCGGAAATTGCACGAAAACGGCGTAGAAAATTTAGTCGCATAGAAGTACCATCAGTGCTCGATATACGCAAGTTTATTGCTTAAGTTCGTGATACTGATTTCATTGATAATGCGCCAAGATGTAAGCATTGCTTGTACAGTGCGTACATTCGAAAATATCAAAGCTGTGCATGAGAGTGTGCGTGACAATCCATCAACATGAACTCGTCATCATTCTCAAGAAATGATCATTTCACGCATGAGTTGAAGTTGAGATTTGTGAAAAGAAAAAGGCGGTATGGCGCCTTACTATACGCTTCGCTAGTTGGAACTGGGAAAACTGCACGATGATCTCGATTTTACCAAAAAAAAAAATAATTTGTTCGGATGTTTTTGCGTTAGTTAATAAGCAAAATTGCCATATTTGGGACTTAGAAAACCCAAACGTGGTCTTACAGAAGCCAATGCACCCATTCCGAGTGAATGGTTTGTGCGGTTGTGGAGCGGATGCATTTCTACATTTCTTTGAAATGGAGAGACCTATCACTCATTCGTTTGTACCCGCTCTTCATGGTATTGATGTGAACGATATTTGTATTCAACAGGATGGTGCAGCTTGATGCACATCTCATCTCTCACTGGATTTATTGCTTCAAACTTTTGATTGCCGTTTAATTAGCCGAAATGGTGATGCGATTTGACACCGTTGGAGTATTTTCAATGGGGCGCTGTTAAAGTAAAGTATACATACATAATTGGTCATTGCAACCCTTCAGTCAGGATTATTGTCCTAGTTTCCCACACCAATTATGTTGTGTGTGTTAATTTTATACATACATAAGTGGCGGGGGACCTATAGTTTAAAATCGACTCCAAACGACGTATTTTTTTGAGAAACTTTTCATGGCAATTTTATTTTGCTCTCAGAGTTTTTGCCAGAAATCTGCTGAGAGAAAATCGCCGAAGAAATACTTTTTTTGTATTTTGTTTTGATGTCTGGCCTAGGACTCGAACCCTAGCTTTACGTCTAATAAGCCAACACCTACGTCTAATACACTGCCTACTAGACTATGGCGACTTCAGAGTATTCTGCCGACAAACCAGGACAATTAGGCATTTGAAGGCTAACATTGACACCATATTTCATCTATATACACTTTTAGACCTCCATCCTTTTGCTTTTCATATTGCGTGCCTATTTCTCACAGTGTTTATTCACTTAAGGAATTTATTTATTTACTAGCCATAGAATAAAAAACAACAAAACAAAACACAAATAAAAGTTTTATATTCTTTCGTATTCCTTCAGATAGCCATGTTCGAATATGATTTGTGTCTTTTAAGCAGGTTGTTTGTAAAATAAGAAATAAAATTGGAAAACAAAAAAAAATTTATTAAGAAAAATGTGCAACATTGTTGCATATTTTTATGATAATTTTATGAATTGAATTGGCGCCGAAAAATGTTTTGCCGCTGATTACTAAACAACAAAAGACGGAAAGTCAAAAAAACCCATGAGAATTAAAAGCTTAAAGTGCTATTTTGAATACTAATATGTACATAAAGGAGCATTGAAAATATTAATTTGTACGTTTGCTAAAATCTGTGCAACGCTAAATTAAATAGAAAAGTTTTGTTTCTTTACAATTTTTAATACAAAATGTAGCAAACATTGTTGCATGTTGTTGACTGGTTATGTTAAAAACAAAATATTGAAATGACACTTTACATGTGAAATTGTTCATAAAAAGTTCTTGATGTGTTAATAAGTGGAGATCGATTGTTTGATACCTTAACCAGCACTCAATTCTGTAGTATTCGATTTGTGGCTGCAACATACATAATTGATTCAAATAACCCTTTAGCCAGGATTACAACCTAGCTTCTCTCACCAACCAAGTTGTGTATGTTAATTTTATACATGTGCAGCAAGATCTATAGTTTAAAGTCGACTGCGAACGACAGATTTTCTTGCGAAACTTTTAATAATTTGCTCCCATAATTTTTGCCAGAAATCCATATTCACCTATCAAATCCTAGACATGAACCGTTGCTAAACTAAAGGACTTTGTCTTTTTGTCGACTATAAAACAACATTCTTCAGTTTGATAAGGAATCATGATTTTATTGTACTATCATACATAAGTGAGAATCCCAACCTAGGATTTTACACCACCTATGCTGTATGGTCAGGTTTATACATGAGTGATGTTGGTACCTGCAACAAGTCGACTCCAAACTACAAATTTTTTGATGGCAATTTTTTATTTACTCTTAAAGTTTTTGCCAGATATCTGCTAAGAGGAAATCATCAAGGAAATATTTTTTTGTCTCAAGATGTCTATGGCCTGTTGTGGACAGTAGGAGAACAGGTTGGCTGCTGGCCTTGAATAAGGCCTTAAGCTTAAGGTTGTTTGTCGGTTTTATCATGGTACACTGCGAGATTAGGTCACTGACGAGGATCTGGAACATATCCCAGCCGGACTATTGCAGGGTATGTTGCGATGAGGAGGAGTTGGACTCCATCGAACACCTCCTCTGCAACTGCCCAGGCCTTGGTAGATTGGGATTGAGCATAAATTCAGTGTCGAGAGCCGACATTAAGGCTGTCCACAGATTCATTAGTGGCTTAGGCTGGTTGAGAGGTGCTAGGACTTCATCGGTGTAGTTGCATTTTCCCACCCTATCTGTTGTGTCTGGTCTGTTTGATTCCTCCGTTTCCCACTCCCCTCTTCCCTCCCTTTCCCTTTCCTATTCTTCCCTCCTTTAGGACCTCCGGGTACTGTACTTGTCTTGTTTGACAGGTACACATCCTCTAACCTAACCTAACCCACGTTTTGTTGGAGATGTCTGATCTGGGATTTGAATCGTGGCCTCACATCTAATAAGCCAACAAACTACCTACATACATATGTTTTATAAATTGATCAAAGAATCGGTCTGTAACACTGTAATTTATTGACTTATATGCTGCTAAACATCTGGAAAAAAGTCTTCGTTAAAAAGCTTGTCTATGGCATTACACTCATTCAGAGAAAGTTCTTTCACATGCTGTGTTGGAAGTTGGAAGAAAAATATGGACAGTATCACTCTTAGATGTAATTTCTCTTACTTGCTTACTTATCTAATTGGTCATTATAGCACTTTAGCGAGGATTACAACCTAGTTTTTCACACCATCCATGTTGTGTGTGTTCATTTTATTCATTAGTGGCGGAACCTTTGGTTTAACGTTGACTGCAAACGACGTTTTCAGAAACTTTTCATGGCAATTTTTTTTTTTACTCTCAGACTTTTTCCAAGAACTCTATTGAGAGGCAGTCGTGGAAAGAAATATTTTTTATGGAGACATTTGAGCTTGAGTTTGAACCAAGGGCCTTTGCCTAATAAGCTAACATACCACCACCATGGAATTCTGTAGGCGTTGTTTTGAAATAGCAATTCATCAAGTCTTATGTAACTAAAGTCAATCTTAATCTTGATAGGAGACCATGCCTGTTATGTTAAAAGTAGGGTATACAACATCATGTTTTAAACAGTTTATAACTGCATACAATAAACTGCTACCTATTACTACTGCTATTACAGACAACTACTGATGTGGCAGCAATTACTACAAAAAAAAAACTACTTGTAGTCAACAACAACAACAACATCAACAACAACTTCTAAACAGTTTTCATATAACAAAACAAAACTCTACATTCTGACAGCCCAACCGTAGAAAAAAACAAAACGAAACGAAACTAAAAGATGAAAACGAAATAAGACAGTGAGAGACAGACATGTTACACAGAATCAGGAAGTAATTTTTGATGATGTACTACTACACTATTATACAAACAACAGCAACAACAACAAAAATATCTACAAATGTATCTTAAGTTTACAAACCATGTAACCAGCATACGGTTTGATTGTTGTTGTTGTTGTTTTTTTATTTTTTGTGTAACAAAAATAAAGGAGAACAAAAAATTTTTACGCATACAATGGCTTCTAAGGCTATTAGAAGCTGTTGTTCTACTACATACACCCCAAAACACTCACTCACTCACTCACCTCAATTTTAAGCAGAATAAAAGCATTTCGTTTTTTTTCTTTTTTTCCTTTTTACTTTAAGCCAAGTTAACAATCAATATTTATTTGTTGCTGCAACTTTAGATTCTTATTATGGTTTAGCTTTAACATCATTATCTTGATTAGACATCGTCATCATCATTATTATTATGGTAGCCTTAGCTCCAAGCAAATACAGTAGTAAAGTTCTTTGTTATAAAATCCTTTATCTTGAGGTAAACCTACAGACAATGCCTCATACAAACATAGAAAAACAAACCCTTTTTGTTTGAACCAATCATCAATATGATTATCACGATCATATTTCTATAGAGGCTTTTGCAAGTGCGAAGTTTACAAAAAAAATTTGTTTTTTTTCCACAAAACCTCATTACTTTATAAGGAAAGTGTAAATAGGAAAATAAGATTTTCTTTTCTTTTATTTTCCAAAGAATTAGGCTCAAAAGTTGTTATGTATTGTTTGTGAATCTAAACTGTTTTATTATATTGCCGCTCTAAAGTATTCTGAATGAATGTACATTCTTATCTTCATTTAAACTGTGTTGTATCTAAAGTTTGCAAGAAAATGAAGGAACAATTTCAATTTAAAATTAAAAACTTTTGTTTGTAAATTTAGTGTCTTGGCTATACCTCAATACGATACTTTTAGGGCCCTTAAAATAATTAAATTTTAATTACAATATTCAGTATCCTATAGATAGTGTTGCTTAGCTTCCTTCTCTTCTTCATATGGAAATGATTTGAGGACCTATAAAAAGAGTCTACAATTGAAGCCCTGGTCAAACAAATATTTCGGCCGCAGACCATGGACATTCCAACAGGACTCAGCACCACCGCACTCAGCAAGCGTCAACCAAGAATGGCTTAAAAAGGAGGTTCCTCGCTTCATTTCTACCGCACAATGGCCACCGAAATCTCCAGGTTTCAATCCGTTGGACAAGGTGGCTGATATGTATTGCAACCAACTTCAGGTTGTTAACATTTGTAAACCGCTCGTCTAACAGCTAACAGATTTATTCCAGTGCCAGTTCATTTTATTATTTACAAGCTTACAAAAGCATTTTGATCTACTGCAGATCGGAAAAAAAGTTATTCGTGATGGAATTCAAGCGTGTTTGTGTGATTGCTTTATATTTGGCTGGAAAACCACAAGTGGCTATCGTTAGAGCCTTCTAGCATTTAAATGTGAATAAATCTTTTGTTTCTAGTACCATTGCTCGTTACCATAATACTGGCAGTGTTGTATCGCGTTCAAAAAGTGGACGAAAAAAAATAAACGGTAACAACACCAGAAATGATACGAAAAGTGAAGGCCAGATTTGATCGAAATCCACGCCGCAGTGTTAGAAAAATTGCTCGTGAGCTGAATATATCGCGAGAACGGATGCTACACATATTGAAAAATGAGCTTGGACTAAAGCCATTGAAGTTCCAAAAAGTGCAAGAGCTCATCGATGGACAAAAATAAGTTAGACTGAAAAGAGCCAAGGAGTTACTTCGCTAGCACGAAAATGGCCAGTTACCGAATTTAGTTTTCTCCGATTAGAAGCCATTCCAAATTGAGCAGTTTATGTACAAACAAAATGATCGGGTTTACTTGCCAAAGAGGTCAGCTGAAAATTTGCACCTGCGTTTGGCCCCTAGAACTCAAGCGCCGCCGTTGGTAATGGTGTTGGCCCCCGTTACGGCCGATGGTCGCTACTCGCTAGTATTTATTGACCGTGGGGTCAAAGTAAATGCCAAATATTGTCGGAAAAATGTCTTAAAGACAGTATTGAAGCCCTGGGCAGACAAACATTTCGGCCGCAGACCATGGACATTTCAACAGGATTCACTACCACCGCACTCAGCACCCGTCAACCAAGAATTGGTTTTAAAGGAGGTTCCTTGCTCCATTTCTTCCGCACAATGGCCACCAAAATCTCTGGATCTCAATCCGTTGGACTTTTCCGCTTGAGGCAAAGGCCAAAATACCGCAGACCCACTTTCGCAGAGCCTATGATGGCTTTATCGGCCGTTTGAAGGCCATAATTCGTACCAAAGGTGGCCAATTCGAACAAATCTAAACCGATTCTCAAATTTGATGTTATTTCCAACATTTTGTGCTTTTGAACAATAAACTTAAAAAAATATAGCGCTTTTACTTTATAGCGACGCTGTATAAGCAGCGCCACCGCTCCTTCTTTAAGAAAGTCTAGTCAAAGGAGTGATAAAGTGTTTTCTATAGTTTCCAATTCTTATTGCTTATATCAGATTACTATGGACTTAAATTACCTTCAGCGCTAGCATCACACTCTGCAGAACAGCCGTATGTTATTACATCTGAGGCAACTGTCTACTCGTCCATTAATTTTTCTTCCTGGCATGTTCTGAGTGATGTCCTGTGTTGTAAGTAAATTTTTGTTGCTTATTTTAAGCTTAACTGTTCAAAAATTTGTGATTGCCGTGGTCTAGTAGGTAGTGTGTTGGCTTATTAGACGTAAAAGTCAGGGTTCGAGTCCCAGGCCAGACATCAAAACAATATACAAAAAGTATTTTTTTCGGCGATTTCCTCTCAACAGATTTCTGGCAAAAACTCTGAGAGTACTTTCAACTTTGAGTATGCGTATAAGTATCTGAAATTATAAGTATGACTCGAATCTACTCATCGTTTTGAATACTTGTTGCTGATCTCTGGTTGTAATGACCAAGTAAATAACCGAACAACTTCCTGGACTCTGTTGTCTGAACCATCAACAATGCGAAATTTGCCTTTTAGGAAGCTGATTCTATGGATACCAAAACAAATCCTCTGAAGAGGTGCTATAGGACAGGACCTGATTTCGAATCACATATCATTTAAGAATAGAAAAATAATTACTTTCTGACTAATTTTGAGTAATAAACTGCACTACACAAATAATCATATGCGAAGCCATTGTACACAATTTCGTATACAATTTGAATTGCCAAATGCCCTTACCGAGTTACGTAAACATTTTCAAAGGTCTGTATGGCCAAGCCAAACGGCAATTGTAATAAATTCAAGAAAATAATTTCGTCAGAGATTGATGTTTTGAAATACCACCTGTGGTGGCATCTTCTTCCTGTTCTTTAAAATACCATCTTTTTTTGTGGTTTAAATCATTCGCTAAACCTCAGTAAATTTGTCTACACCGTGAAATTTTTTCTAATTTCAAACTTTTTAGCTTTTTTATGCTTTAAGATTCCATTTAATTACGCTGCATTGCATATGTATATGCAGAAATATTGTAAATTCCATGTGAAATGTGTTACTCAATTACTTCGCTTTAAGACTTTCAATCATTTCCACAATTTGACTTTTTCATTCTTCTTTCTTCATATGCCGAATTTACATGAAAAATCATAAATTTTAAACGCTTGATTTGGCATATTTTCCGGTATCTTTTTTTCTTTCTGTAAGTAAATGCAGCATGAAAAAGAAGCATAAAATCCAATACAATTAGACGCGTGTGTTTAATTAATCAAAAGTTCATACAAATAATGGTTTTTGCAATTGAGAAGTGGTTGCTTGGTTGCTTGGCTGTGCTGCGGCTGGCTGGCTGGCTGGCTGATTACTTGGTTGTTTGCCTGCAGAAGAACCAAGAAGGCAAAAAGGCGAATATGAGTGTAAAAATAAATTATGCCCCATCCGCTATAAATTCTCAATTACTTTTTCGTAATATTGGCAATGCATCAAATTTATTCTTTTTTTTCCTTTTTTTGATTTTCGTTTCTTTTGTTTTTCTGTTTTTTTTCTAGAATTCGTAATTTATGCCACGTATACCCTACCATAAGTAGATAAGCTATTATGGTTTTGTAATGTTAGTCTGTCTCCGTGGTCTAGTGGGTAGTGTGTTGGCTTATTAGACAAAAGGCCCGGGCCCAGGTCAGACATCAAAACAAAAAATATTTCTTCGGTGACTTCCTCTCAGCAGATTTCTGGCAAAGACTCTGAGAGTACAAATTGCCATGAAAAACTTCTCAAAAATCTGTCGTTCGGAGTCGACTTTAAACTGTAGGTCCCGTCACTCATGTAGAAAATTAACGCACACAACATAAGCGGTGTGAGAAGTTAGGTCGTAATCCTGACTGAAGGGTTGTAATGGCCAATTATGTATGTAATGTTAGTCTTCAGATAGAGAAAACAAAAGTCTTATAATCTTACTTAATTGGTCATTACAACACTTTAGTCAGGATTACAACCATAGCTGCCAGATTTGACGATTTATCGCCATTTTGACGATTTTGTGCTCCAAAAATATCATATTTTGACGATTTTTAAAAATGAAAAAATTTACATAATTTTCTTTACTTCAGTACATTAAAAGCCACTTTAAGCTTTGTTTTTCCCTTTACAGTTATTACTATTGCCAAATTTTTCTGTATCTTATGTCCTTAAAAGCCAAAAAACTACAATCTCTGCACGAAAGGAGTTCCACATACGAATAGTCCGACTAAAGAACGAATTTTGTCTGTAAGGCAGTAAGCAATCCACTGACCAATCAACCACATACATATGTATGTGCCCGCCGAGAAAGGCGAGTGTTGAGTAGGAATACATGATTCTCTGGTACAAGTTCCATGTTTCCCATGAACAAAATCCGTTAAAATTTCGATACAACAGTGAAACTAAATCACATTGCAACGATGCTCCCTCCAATGAATCAATGGAATTCAATACCCTACCATCATTAACGGGCAACTTCACCCTTTCTTCTAAGCGGTCGAGAAGTCTCAAAATAGTCGTTGAGGCGCCGGTCTATACAAGAGAGTTGTATTCCATTCGTTTTCGGATATAAGAGGTGTAAATAGTAAGAAGATCAGATAAAGGGAAGCATTTCTTAAGAAATTAAGGCACTAAAAAATGTGTCGGTTCATCCCGATTTTGTGACGATTAGTTTGACGATTTCCATGAAGGTGTTTAACGATTTTGACGATTTTTTTTTTCTAATATTTGACGATTTGATGCTTTATGTATCTGACAGCTATGATTACAACCTATCTTCTCACAGCACTTATGTTGTGTGTGTTTTTTTTATCCATGAATGGCGCGACTTACAGTTTGAAGTCGAACGAGTCGACTTTAAGCTTTAAGCCCTGGTACTCACATATAAAATTAACACTCACAACATAAGTTGTGTGAAAAGCTAGGTCGTAATCCTGGCTGAAGTATTGTAATCATCAATTATATACGTATGCATTTGTATGATCCGATTTTAAGGCATAGGTTCGCCCAGCTAAAGTAATTTTGTAGATAGCTTTAAACCAATGGCTACGCAAACATTTGGTTCATAGACCAAGTTCGTAGACCAGTTTGACACATGCAAATCAAATGGATTACGGCATGGATTCACCCGTGTTTTATGTGATATTTTATGTATTAGTGGCGGGACTTACAGTTTAAAGTCTACAGATCTACTCTCTAAGCTTTATGCAGAAAGAATGTCGAGGGAAAGTTGCCGCTGAAATATATTTTCGTAGTTCGTTTTGATGGAGATGTCTGGGGTTTGAAACAATAACATACTATTTACTAGACCACGGCGACTTCTAAAGAGGTTAGTAAGCTTTGAAAATATAAGACTATGGATGTGCCGAGGAGACGCTTTTTTGAGGAATTTTCCGCAATAAAGCAACCTATTTTTCAACAATTTAAAGGCCACAATCATTGACCACATTGGTCTATAGCAAAATATAGTCGTTAATTTCGATTATTGCCACAAATTTTGTAATGTGAATTAGAAACAAAAAATATTTTCAAACAAAAAAAATTTAAATTGAACAGATACCATCTAAATGGCCTATCCCTGCTGGAAGCAAGCAATGCAGAAGCATTTAATTTGTGTTATAGGGCACCAAAGAATTGGGCTTGTTGTCTGTAATTCTTTTATTGCATTCATTACAGAATTAAATTTCATTTCTTTTTCTCTTTGTTTTTGTAATTTTGTTGCATCACCCAACAACAACAACATGTCTGAATGAAAAATAATCTTTGACAATTGCACGGTTCACTAACAACAGTGACTAATCGATTGTTTCGTCGTAATTTCTATTTTAAATACATTTTCGTAATACTTTTGTTATACATACTATATATACATACATAGGTACATATGTATATACATATTTTCTATATAATGTGCTAAATTACTAATAACACATCAGTATGTATGCAAGTATGTAAATAGTATGTCAAATAGATTTTCTGTGGCACGTGGATTTAAAGCATGTTTAAATTCGAATGAAAGAAACCATAAAAATATCTCATATGGAGCGAAGAAAAGTGTAATATATAACGAAAATTAATGAAAGAATGATATGGATGAATGGCAGAATGATAAAGAAGGCAAAAATTAAGGCATGGGTCGTAGTAGTTCAGCAATTTGTTGAATATGATAAAAAAAATTTTTTACGTGTGCTTTGGACATCATCTACACGGACTCAACCCTATATCTTCACATAAATGATTTCATTTTCCCTTCAAGCAACCGTAAGACAACAAATTGTGCTTAAAAACCATGATGCGCTAATAATACATTGATTTTTAATGATTTTGATTTCAATTTTGCTTCAAAAACATTGCTTATATGACTGTTCCGAACTCAATTTGTTTTCCCCAATGATCTATTCTCTTAAGCTACCAATCCTGTCTACTATTTCTGACGTATCGTATTTTCTATTCATACAGCTTTTACTGTATATAACTCCCTTTAGAGATTGAAACGAAAAGATTTTTAATTAAAAAGTCAATCGCTTCTTACCTACAGTGAGTCTCCGTAGTCTAGTAGGTAGCCTAAATGTAAGGTCACGCTTCAAACCCCCAAGTCAGAGATTTCGAACAAAATTAATATTTCTTCGGCGACTTCTTCTCAGCAGATTTTCGGCAAAAATTCTTAGAATAAATAAAAATTGCCATGAAAAAGTTTCTCAAAAATACTTCTGTTTGGAATCAACTTTAAACTGTAGATCGCGGCGGTTATGCTTAAAATTATCACACATAACATCAGTGATGTGAAGAAGCGCTATGTCGTAATCCCGATTTATGAATCTCCGTATGGAATCCTGAGAACAGGGTCGAGATTAATGCGCGCAAGACCCAATGTTGTTTTTTGACACACCGATGTAATGCAAGTGCTGGTGTTCTGTCATCTGTATCTATGGGTAATGTAAATATTGAGGAGGCGGATGCTCTTGATGTTCTAGGCATGAGAATTAGTTGTGATGCTCGTTGGAACGATCACATTTTATGAATTTTTTTTTTTTTTTAAATTTCGTTGCTAATATCTGACCTTTGGTTTGAACCAGAGTAGCCTAAAACACTACCGATATATACGTATAGTCCTTTGTTTTATTATTGTTTAAACTTGTTTTATTTAAAAAAACACCTTAATTTGGGCCCATGCAAGAATTCTTTTCCAAATTAAAACACTAGCATGGAATTTAACAAATCGAGGATGGTCCATACACACTTGTTTGCAGGACAGCGCGAGTACCAGCGAACTACTTGAATTGGACAAGAGAATAATTCGAATTTTAACATTAATTTTAAGGAGACTCTGTGTTGGCAATTTTCTTAACAACCTCGGTCTGCTCCCAGGATTAACAGAGATCTGCAATGATACGGAGTAAACGAAATCGGTGCAATACCTTTTATGCGAGTGCTCTGCACTTCAGAACAAACGCCATCGGCTTTTAGGTGACAAAATGTTTTGAGAATCTGCGCATGGTGGAGAATGTGCCACTAAAGGGGCTGGTCTCCTTAATCCCCAGTTCGTGATGGTTTAAACCCATAACTAACAGATGGGTAACACAACTGGCCACATGGGCCATAAAGTTATCCGCTAACCTAACCTAACTTCATTTCATAACCAGATTTCTAATATATGTATATGTAGCTACAGGGTGGCTGATATATAATGCAACAAACTAAAGCGCTATATTTTTTTTTTTATTTTATTGTTCAAAAGCAAAAAATGTTGAAAATAACATCAAATTTTAGAATCAGTTTAGATTTGTTCGAATTGGCCACCTTTGGTATGAAATATGGCCCCACGGTCGATGAATACGAGTGGGGAGCGACCATCGGCCGTTACGGCGACCCACACCATTACCATCGGCGGCGTCTGAGTTCTGGTTGCTAATCGCAGGTCTAAGTTTTCAACTGAACTCTTTGGCAAGTAAACCCGATCATTTAGTTTGTTCACAAACTCCTCAATTTGGAATGGCTTCTCGTTGGAGTCTTTCGTGCAAGCGAAGTAACTTCTTGGATCTTTCCAGTCGGTAAGCTCTTGCACTATTTGAAACTTCAATGGCTTTAGTTCAGCTTATTTTTCAATATTTGTTACATCCGTTCTCGCAATATGTTCAGCTCACGTGCAATTTTTCTACCACTGCGGCGTGGATTTCGATCACATCTGGCCTTCACTTTTCGGATCATTTCAGGTATTCTTACCGTTTTTTTCGTAACTTTTTTTGGACGCGAAAACTAGCAATGGTACAAGAAACAAAAGATTTATTCACATTTAAATACTGGAGAGCTCTACCGCTAGCCACCTGTAGTTTTCCAGCCAAATATAAAGAAATCACACTATTTTGCTTAAAATCCATCACGAATAACTTTTTTTCTGAATGCAATAGATCAAAGTGCTTTTGTAAGCTTATAAATAATAAACTGAACTGTAACTGGAATAAATCTGTCAGCTGTCAGACGAGAGGTTTACAAATGATAACAACCTGAAGTTGGTTGCAATACATATCAGCCACCCTGTAAATGCTTGTCGTGAAACAAAATTTTAGTTCATATTTGCTGGATGTAAACATGCTCTCAAGACATGTCTATATTAGGTCTGAATATATGGCTCAATCTGGAGCCAACCTACTATGCCATGTAATGGATTCGCTTTGAATCTTCTCGACCGCGTACAAGAGAAGGTGAAGGTGCTTATTAATGACAGTAGGGTATCCAACTCTATTGATTCATTGGAGAATCTTTGCAATGTGGGGTGTGTTTCATTGTTCTATCGGTACTAAAATGGGAGGTGTTCTCGAGAGATTATGGTCTTGGTTCCCGATAATCATATATTTTTACGCGGTACTCGTCCTTCTCGCAGAGCACATCCTTTTGTGGTTGATTGCCCAGTGAACCGCACAATACATTAAAGGGAAAATTAATTTTTTACCCGCACTTCTCGCTTGTGATATGATCTTCCTGCGCTTGAATTCCATCACGAATAATTTTATTTCTGAATGCAATAGATCAAAATGCTTTTGTAAGCTTGTAAATAATAAAATGAACTGCCCACTGGAATAAATCTGTCAGCTGTCAGAATAGCGGTTTACAAATGATAACAACCTGAAGTTGGTTGCAATACATATTAGCCACCCTGTATGTATACTTTTTAATCGGTTGTTTGAGCGATAGTTTAAATTCTCCAAAATTACTGACTTTTCTAGAACATTTTATACTAAAATTTTTAAGTTTCCTTGTATACAATTTACTTGCTTTAATTGAAAGTTTCTAATATGGGAACAGGCTACATAAAAAAAATCAAAAATAAACCGTCAACGTATCTATACTTAACAAAGCAAAAAATCAAAAAGAAGAAAAAAATTGTCCAAATCGGTAAAAATATAAAGAAACGTAAGAGTATACATCACTGCAAAAATCAAGAACCAAAAAAAAGCAGCAACAAAAAAACGTTGAATGTATGCCAAAAGTTTATTTTTTGAAAAGATTTTGCTTTGCATTTTAGAGGGGAAATTACGGAATTCCCTGTATGTAGGTATGTATGTTAGAACATTTAATAAAACACAACAAGAAAATATGCATGTACATACCATGTACATATGTACATACGTATGCATGCATGTACTTGCATAGTTGGCACATAGATGGCAACAAAATGTCAAAAGTTTATTGAACTTTTAAAACAGAACAGAAAAGAACATCATTATGATTATTAACATAATAATGATGATGACATGCCTTTGTCAGTTGGAGATGTTTGTTTGTTTGTTTGTTTTTGTTCCTTTAATATTCCATATACTGTTGCAATTCCGTTGACATTTTCCAATAGAGTTGCGGTTGAACAATGTCCAAACGTTCATTGTCAGCCAACCATATTTGTCCATTTGAACCCATTTCTATGGCTCGTACTATATTGCGTGCACAAACTGCGGTTTCTTGACATGGTGCCCCTTTTAATTTATCCACATACGTTTGACCATATTCAAGAAACGCTTTCATTGTGTGTCGTACAAATGTTTTTGTGGGACCACAACAAATGCCCACTACCGCAACACCAGTTCTATCATAATAAATTGGGTGCTGCTTTAAATAGAATACGATACAACAAACAATTCATAGATAAATGGCAATATAAATAGGAAAAGATAAAGAAAAATTAATTTTAATTAAAAGAAATTACAGTACCTACCGCTAAACTTCTGGTAAATCCCAGTAAACCAAATTTTGCTGCCGAATATACACAAAATACAGGCGATGGATCTAAACCGGTTACCGAATTAATATTAACAATCATGCCACCCCTTCCGCCATCTTTACTTTTATCCATAAATGGCAATACAAGGCTTATAACATTAATAGGCGTGGTTAGGTTGATATTAATCGTGGCATCCTACATCTTGTTCTTTACATAAAGTAGGTCCATTTATTAAAATATCTATGTAATCCATTTGCACTATGACCTCATCAAAATAACGTTTCATTTCCGTATGATTCATGGTGAATGAAAATTTCCAGAAATAAATTTGTGTTCTTGGATTAATTGCCTGGAGTTTGGCAATTGCTTGCGTATTATCGCTACTATGCAAAAGGGCAAGTTTCTGTAATAAATTTAAATTTAAAGAAATTAAAATGTACTGTTACGAACACTTCCTAAAATGTATTTAATTCACCGCTATATTCCGTGTCAGCAATATTTTACACGGTCTCATATGCCAAGCCCCCACAATCGGCTACATAAACCACATGTTTGCCTTCCAAATTCATTTTTATTTCTTCTTTATTTTACACTTCAAGCTTGCTATGCTAATGTGTTATCACTTTAATAACGTTTTCTTAACTAAATTCGAATATCTTTATCCATTTTGAATTGAACTTGAATTTGTTATTCTAATTTGTATGTATGTTATCTTCATATTTTGAGAGATAAGTTAATATCGTATTTAATTAAACGAACAAATATTAAATATTGAATTATAAATTACAATCCAGATGACTAAAGAGGAAATTTTTAAAAACTACAGCAGATCATGGATAGCCTAGCATTCTACTTACTGGAGTAATGAGTACTTAATTAAGTATTTATGCACAGGGTGGCTGATATATAATGCAACAAATTAAAGCGCTACATTTTTTCAAATTTTTCGTTTTAATTTTATTGTTCAAAAGCAAAAAATTTTGGAAATAAGATCAACTTTTAGAATCAGTTTAGATTGGTACGAATTAACCACCTTTGGTACGAATTATGGCCTTCAAACGGCCGACGAAGCCATTACAGGCTGCACGAAAGTGGCTCTGCGGTATTTTAGCCCATTCCCGGCGAACCACCGCCTTGAGATGATCGACACTTTGGTGTTTTTTAGTGAGAACCTTACTCTCCAAAGGCGCAAAAGTCCAACGGATTGAGATCCGGAGATTTTGGAGGCCATTGTGCGGAAGAAATGCAGCGAGGAAACTTCTTTTTAAGCCATTCTTGGTTGACGCATGCTGAGTGCGGTGGTGCTGAGTCCTGTTGGAATGTCCACGGTCTGCGGCCGAAATATTTATCTGCCCAGGGCTTCAATACTATCTTTAAGACATTTTCCCGATAATATTCGGCATTTATTTTGACCCCACGGTCGAAGAATACGAGCGGAGAGTGACCATCGGTGGCGCTTGAGTTCTGATGGCCAATCGCTGGTGTAAATTTTTAGCTGACCTCTTTGGCAAGTAAATCCGATCATTTTGTTTGTTCACAATTTGGAATGGCTACTCATCGGAGAAAACCAAATTCGGTAACTGGCCACTTTCGCGCAAGGGAAGTACTACTTGGCTTTTTCCAGTCTAACTTTTTTGCCCATCGTTGAGCTCTTACACTTTTTTGAACTTCAATGGCTTTAGTAGAAGCTCATTTTTTAATATGAGTTGCATCCGTTTTCGCGATATGATCAGCTCACGAGCAATTTTTCTACCACTGCGGCGTGGATTTCGATCAAATCTGGCCTTCAGTTTTCGAATCATTTCTGGTGTTGTTAAGGTTTTTTTTCGTCCACTTTTTGGACGCGATGCAACACTGCCATTATCACGGTAACGAGCAATGGTAAGAGAAACAAAAGATTTATTCACATTCAAATGCTGGAGGGCTCTAGCGATAGCCACCTGTGGTTTTCCAACCAAATATAAAGTAATCACACTATTACGCTTGAATTCCATCGCGAATAACTTTTTTTCTAAATGCAATAGATCAAAATGATTTTGTAAGCTTGTAAATAATAAAATGAACTGTCACTGGAATAAATCTGTCAGCTGTCAGACGAGCGGTTTACAAATGATAACAACCTGAAGTTGGTTGCAATACATATCAGCCACCCTATAAGTTAGTACTTTTTTTGTTTTTTCTTTTTGATACTATTGCCTTCATTATTATTATTCCAAAAGTATCCATAACATACGAGGTATGTTACATATTTTCCTAAACTATAACGTTTTTTTTTTCCTTTTTTTTTTTTTTTGTTATAAAAAATACTTTTAAGGAAATGCAACTTGAGTTTTTATTACTTAACGTACATATTTTATTTGTTTTCGTTTTTTTTTTCTATTTTTTAACAAATACTCAGTAAAGTATTTACAATATCACCACAATTCGCTAAAAAAAATACAATAAAAACTAGAAATAATAAAAAGAAAAATTGGTATTCATTCGGTCTTTACAACTCTATACGGTATTATGAAATGCACAATTGTGGCTTTATATTCATTTCATATTTATTTTTTATTTTTATTTTTTATTTCATATTTTTAATAACAATTTCAAATTGTTTGTTTTTCATCACTCACTTTATAGATATTGTTGTATTTGGTTGGCTTGTGTTTTGTTGTTGTTTTTCTTCCATATTTTTCATTATTTTTCCTTTTGGTAATTTAAAACTCCTGTCAGTTATTACGTTTGTAAAAAGGTGGTACCGGTACATACAGGCCGATACATTTACACAATTTTCTCGTTTACCTTTTTGTTTTTTGTAGAAATAATTTTCTAATGAGTAAAGTTACACTAGCAACGAATATTACTGGGTATCAATTATAAAATTTCTTTACATAGCAAAATCGAAATTACACACCAGGGGTCAGCAATGAGTATCCAAAATACTCATCATTTCTGATACTTAGATTTCGATTCATACTTATTTTAATATCATGGTGCCTCTACTCATATTCAAAATTTGAGGTACTTAACAACACGTATGATGTTATAGATTTCGACTCTTCATAACTCACAAGAATCACAATATATCTATGATTCGCATATGAACACTAAAATAAAAAACTAAAAGCTCGTGTGTTTACTTTGCTTGCTGCTGTGTTTTTTTTTTTTTTGCTTATGTGTCTTGGGCTTATACTCATTGCAGCCAGTACTTATAAATTCAACGTTGTTGATTCTATTCTAGGCCTAGTGGGTAGTGTGTTGGCCTTATTAGACAAAAGTTCCGTGATTCGAATCCCAGTTCAGACATCAAAACGAAAAATATTTCTTCGGCGACTTCCTCTCAACAGATTTCTGGCAAAAACTCTGAGAGTAAAAATTGCCATGAAAAGCTTCTCAAAAAATCTATCGTTCGGAGTTGACTTTAAACTGTAGGTCCCGTCACTCATGTAGAAAATTAACGCACACAACATAAGTGGTGTGAGAAGTTAGGTCGTAATCCTGACGGAAGGGTTGTAATGGCCAATTATGTATGTATGCATGATTCTATTCCATTCAAAAGATCATGAGTGCTAATGAGTAGCGAAAAAACCCTTCAGTTAGGATTATGGCCTAGCTTATCACAAAAGTCATATTTTGTGTGTTATCTCATCAATGAGTGGCTGGACCTACAGTTGTAAAGTCGACTCCGAACGACAGATTTTTAAGAAACTTTTCATGGCAATTTTTATTTACTCGCAGAGATTTTTCCATAATTGTGCTGAGAGGAAGTCGCCAAACAAATATCTTCATATTTTCATTCTCATGTCTGACCTGGAGCTTAAACCTACCTAGTAGACTACGGCGTATTTCATTAAAATAATTATTTTTAATTTAAAAAATACATATGAATTGACAATCCCGAAAATCCTGAAAAACCCCGTGTTAGGTTAGGTCGGAGTGATAGCTCTGATATGCCAAAGCTCACTTGAGCACCCACAACGGCCCGTTGTGTCGGGTGAACGCAATCTCCGCAGAACCCCGGAACAAGTTTTAAAAAATTCCTATACAAGAGTGCAGGTATTCACAGTTTAAAGTAGATTTCGAACGCTAGATTTTAGAAAAACATTTTCATGCATTTTTTTTTTACTCTAAGAAGTCGCCTCCGAAAAATTTGTTCGTATTTTATTTTACTGGAGATGTCTCACCAGAGGTTTGAACCGTGGCCTCACATCTAAAAACTTCATATTTTTTATGCAATTTTCCCTTTTTTAGATGATAGTGCTCATGTATACTCGAAAAACTTTAGCTCATCTACGTTTTTTATAAGAAGACGGTGCCTAAATTCTTATGAACTAAATTCAAGTGGCGGTTAAGAAAGCCTTTTTTATTGTGTACTAACGAGACAGCAAATATTCTAACGTAAGCTCAATCCATAGTTGTTACTAAAAACCATCAAAAACATTAAATATTGTATTGAAACACAGCTTTGCAGAAACATCCTCTTTCATTCAAACGACCAGCACAGTCGCTGGATGTTATTAAGCTGAACAACCAACGCGTCAATGATGTCCTACCTCATGGTTAGATCAGATGCCTAGATCATCGTCAACTCGCACAGGAACGAAGGTATTACGTAAGCTTTTTCCCTCGAATGCTCTCACGGCTGCTGCATCAGTTATTAATAGTGTTCATGCTTTTGCGTCATAATGAAGCAAGGGGAGTATGAGCGTTTTGTAGAGTATTAGATTTATCGTAACAGAGGTCTCTGCAACTCAATTGGATATAGTAGGTGGTAACGGCGGTACCAAGATAAATAAATTCCAGGACTACATCGAATGTATAGTTATTGGCCGTAATCTGAGATCAAATTCGGTGCATTCCCTTCTTGTCGATAAGATATACTTCTTAGTCGCCAACATATAGTTTTTTTTTTTGCTTTATTTACTGCCAGATCCATCCTAATAGACTCCTATTTAATAGCACTAAAGGCAGCAGAAACAACTCACTTGGCATGTCCTATGATGTCAATGTCGTTAGCGTACGAAAGTAAAACAGAGCCATTGCGATGCACTCCCGGCTTCCGCAGAACATTCTCAATGACGAAGTTGAAGAGATCGCATGAAAAGGCATTGCTTTGTCTGAAACCTCGTGTGGTATCAAAAGGTTCGTTGAGGTCCATTTCTACCTTGACAAAGCTATTGGAATTGCTCGACGCCATTTTGCATAGCTTTATCAGCTTCACACATACATCGGACTCAGACGTTGAAATAAAAACACGATTCCTAATGCCTTATAGTCGACAAGAAGTTGGTGAGCGTCGTCCTATTTTTCATGACTCTTTTCCAGGTTTTGAGGTAATGTCTGATCAATGGTTTATTTTTGAGGTTCTATCAGAATTGTGACAAGTGACTTCAGTCGTTCACACATACATTACATACGTAATTGATCATTACAACCCTTCAGTCAAGGATTTTCGACCTAGCTTCTCACACCACTTATGTTGTGTGCGCTTAATTTTATACATGAGTGCGCGGGACCTACAGTTTAAAGTCGACTCGAACGACAGATTTTGAGAAGCTTTTCATGGCCCATTTTTACTCTAGAGTCTTTTGCCGAAATCTGCTGAGGGGAATCGTCGAGAAATATTTTTCGTTTTGACGTCTGACCTGGGATTCTAACCTATGCCTTTTGTCTCATAAGCCAACACACTACCCACTAGATCACGGCGACTTCAGTCGTTCACACAATACACCTAAAAGAACCTTATATTCAATAGAGAGAAAGCTGATATACATATCTATAGCAAGCGTATGGTATCGTCTGGCAAATAAGCCGATCTGCAATCACATTCTCTTGCTATATTTTTCCTGATACTGAAAGTAACAAAGCCCAATAAAATATCACGAATATGAGGAAGTACTACATGTCAGCCCTCGGTATGGCAGTCTTTTGGCCAAAGTGTTATGAAAAGTTTCTCAAAAGATCTATCATTTGAAATCGATTTTAAACTGCAGGTCCTGACAGTCATGCCTTAAATTAACACACACAACATTAGTGTGAGAAGTTGGATTATAATCCTGAGGGTTTTATAACCAATTAAGTTCATGCATAAGTTAGACTTTGACATGGCCATGTTCTGTACTTTCGCGCACTCATGGCAAAATGTCTGGTGAAATTGCTGATTGAGATCTTCTAAGGGCATCTATTCTGAAATGTAATTTCAAGCCTGGAACAGTAATTATAAGCCATAGTTCGTTATGTGCGTTAATTTTATACACGAGTGGCGGGACCTACAGTTTAAAGTCGACTCCGAACGACAGATTTTTGAGAAGCTTTTCATGCCAATTTTTACTCTCAGAGTCTTGCCAGAAATCTGCTGAGAGGAAGTCGCCGAAGAAACATTTTTTCGTTTTGATGTCTGACCTGGGATACGAACCCGGGCCTTTTGTCTAATAAGCCAACACACTACCCACTTAGTTAGGTCGTAGTGGTAGCTCTGATATCACAAAGCTCACTTGAGCACGCATGGCGGCCCGTTGTGATGCCACGGGTGAACGCAGTCCCTGTACTAACCAAGTTCCGCCAAATCAGGGAAAGGAAGAAGTTGGCCTGCTATGTGTATTCAACAAACAAAGTTAATAATTTCTAAACACTGCCAGTGTGAACAGCATTACAAAATGATTTGAAATCATAGAGCAAAAAAAAAACATTTTCATTGATTTTCTTTGAAATCTACCACCTTTAATGTCTAGTAACTTGAGTAAAACTACAATGTTTTTCTAGTATCGATTATTGAACGATTGAACGTATAGCGGTTATTAATACATACAACAACAGCACAATAAAAAAATTTAATACGTTTTTATAGATATTTTCAGGTATTGTATAATAGAATGAAATTAAAATACAAGTTGCTTGGCGTTGTTGTTTTTTTTTGGTTTTTTTTGTGCAACCATGATTGATTGATTAACGATTTTCATTGGCATTTGACATTTCAAAGGCGCAATAATAAACGGCAATAGGAAAAAGGTGACTTTATTGCTAAGTTTTTATGCAATTTTATAAAGAAATTTTATTTAATTCAATTAAAAAGAGAAAAGAATTTAATTTAACGAAAAAAAAACGGTTTTCTGTAATACAAATTGCATTTCTATGGCTGCTCTGTTTTTTAAGGGCAATTTTCCTTAATTATTGCTTTTGGAAAAGGAAAATGGGAAAAACAAATTCTCTTTTAAATGGGGAAAAGTGTGCCAATTTCATTGCTTTATTTACCTAAAAACTTTTATGATTTCAAATTTCTTTTTATCTCTCGTATAATATGCACTACAGTATGCCGGTTAATATCCCCTTAATTTGTAATGATTGTTGTGAATTTTATTATACGTAGTACATAGGCTACGACGGCAGGCCTAAAAGCATAAAATTATTGTTTTTGTAAACAATTTTCTTTTGCAAAAAAAAAATTAAAGGAAATTCTCCCACTCTCTATAGTTTTTATTGTAATAACAGTGGAGCACTTTTAGTTTAATTTTTTACTTTTTAGAAAGAAGAAAAAAAAGGCCACGTAAATTATGCAAATTCTAGTTTGTTTGTAAGAAAAATTTCCATCACTATACTCCATAAATATATTCTAGGCATCATATTGAGGTGCTTAGTTTCCATATGTCTTAGCTTGGAAAATAGTTTCTTTTTCATATAAGAAAATTATGCATATTTATGAATTTAGAGTAGAGTAGAGTAGATGTAATTTAATAAAATTACTTCCACAGATAAAAAGCCATCATCATCATCATCAACATCTAGAAAACATCAACCAACGCCTTTTTTCTTTCATGCGCTGAATTGCTGTGTAGAAAAGAAAAAGTGAATTTAATAGGGGGAGAGTTACTATAAAAAATTGGATCATAATACAGTAATGGCGATAAGAAAATGTGTCTTTAAAAAATTTAACACCAACTGATAGGTTTCAAGTATCATGAATGAACTAAAATTTTCAAATATTTGTTATCTGTAGTCTTTAAGTATTACATCCAAGAGGTTTTTAGAATACATAGATACATAATTGGGGATTACAATCTTTCAATCAGGATTAATATCAAGCCTCTCACATCACTTATGTTGTGCGTATTCATTTTATACACGAGTGGCCTACAGTTTAAAGTCGACTCTGAACGTGAAATTTTTGAATTTCTGCTAAAAGGCAGCTGCCAAAGAAATATTTTTTCATATTTCGTTTTGTTGGAGATGTCTTACCTGGAGTTTGAACAATGGCCTCACGTCTAATAACCCAGCACACTACCTACTAAAACACTGGCTTATTTGCTTCTTGTTAAGACGCCCAAATTCTTCCAGATTGATGATAGCCATGACCTCACGTCTAATCAGCCAACACACAACTTACTAGACTACATCTACTCTTCATATTCTTCAGCGATTCTGATATGCTCTTCCAATATCTCACCAGTGTTAGCTGACTAGTCCCTGTATTTATAAAGTGTCCGCCAAATAACTTTTTTTCTTTTTTTTGAAAATGCTTTAAAATGAAATCGACTGAATATTTTCTTAAATTTCTTTTTTTATTTGAAAGTACAATCCTTCCGGTTAATAATGGAAAATTATTTCATTCAAATGGCTGCATCGGCTGACCATGCAGTAGCCTACACGATCGGTCCAACTTTAAGCACATTATCCATTGTGTGCAGTTGTATTCACATGGCTTTAGAAATATTTCCTTCAAAGCGTCATTGCTGGTGTCGCAAAATCAAACGACATCAGCTCTCGGCTGATAAGTGATCTTGAAAGCGGGCGCAAAACTCGGTGTGCGTCGTCGAAGCCGTCCTGTGAAACCAAATTTGCCAATATCCTCCTTCCATTTTGTAACAATTCGTCAACATGCCCGATAATGATCGCTATCGACTGTAACGGCCACTGTTTGCTCCTTTTAAGACAATGGCCTAATTATGCTCTGGATAAATCCACACCAAATAGTGATTCGTTTTGGGTTGTCGGCTTTCAGTATGCGTGCGGGTTTCTATGCCCCAATGCGCCGCTGTTACCACACACAGCTGCACGTAGCTACTGCATGGCTAGCTGAAGCTTTTAAGTATTATTACCGGAAGATTGTACTTTCAAGAAAAAGATTTTGAAAATTTTCAGTAGTTTTTTTTAAACATTAAAAAAAAAATTTTTTTGGCGACCATTTAGATAAAATGAAAAGCATGCACCGATTGCTTAAATCGGTATAAATTCCATTGTTAGCTTGGTTGCTTTTTAAAGAAATTTTTCGCTTCATGGCCCGGGATCCAGTAAATACATTGAAAATAGCCAAATAAGGTATTTCACCGTAGGGTCACAATAAATGCGAATATATGTGTCTTATTAGAGCCCTGGCAGCAAAATTTCACCTGGGGCTGGAGATAAGTTTCATAAAAATGCCAAAGCCACTTTCATGCCAGCTGTATGGTCGGCCGTTTGAGGCCATTATTCGTACAAAGGTACCCATTCGAAAAATCTAAATGATTCTAAAATTTGATGTTATTTCATCAACATTTTTGCTGTTTGACATAATAAATTTAAAAGAAAATATAACGCTTCACTTTGTTGCAATTATATATCAGTCATCCTGTATGCAGTTTTCTGGATTTCAACTTGGAGATGCAAACGACAAGGCTTAGCTTATACTATCTGACAGGCCACCGTTGGAGTACTCGGCAGTTTTTATGTGGTTAAATTGAAGATGGTATGAGACTGTATAGAGAATATGAATTGAGGTATTTGAGTTAGAGATAATAAGCAAATTTGCGAAGAACCCTTCTGTGTAGTGAAAGTGATTGGGTTGTTTGGAAAGTTATGTTCAAGTAAAGGAGAAATAAAGAGAGGCAAAGACTCTTCTCTTATATTGGAAAAATATAATAAAAGAATATGTGAGACATAGATTGGATTTTTCACGAGTACCCTTTGTTTGATAACCAATCTTCTGATAGAGCACTGTAGACACATGCTACATTTATTTGGAATGCAGGTGGTCTTGAGCCCAGTATCTGGGACGATGGGTGAGAATCTTTGTAACTTACTCTAAGAAACTGTACGCCGTACTCGCAGAACACGTTTTCCATATAACGCGGGGCGGAAATTCCGACAACCCTCCTATAACGCGGTACTCTTATAGCGCGGTTTGCGTTCAATTTCATCCGATATGTTCTTTCCGCACAGCCTATGAATGAAAAGTAACTGGATATTGTAAGAAGGTTTAATACAAGTTTTATTCTCAACGCATATACTCAGCCGAGATACAGTACCGTGCAAAACAATAGCAGTTGGTGTTTCTATTTAAAAAAACAATGAATGAATATGAAACATGGGAGGATAAATGTTAAAAAATTACATTATTTTACAAGTCTTTCTTAATTTTGTCTTTTAGCTTAGTTTTTATTTAATTTTTTTCCATCAATCCTTATATCCCTCTTAGCCTTGGCCAGATTTTATGCGCCGCTCTGCCTTTATCCGAAGCTGCCCACTTACTGTTGGCAAGGTCCACGATTGTATTGTCAATCATAACCCCACAGGTGCTTAAAGGGATCCCCAATGTAGAGAATTCATCAGAGAGCTCGACGGTCGTGCTCCTTCTGGCCAAATCATCCGCTCTGCAGTTGCCGGTAATGTCCTTATGACCCGGTTCCCATGTGATACAAACATTACATCGGTTTGCCATCTCATTGAGACATCTGCAGTGATCTAGTAACCTCATAGACTTGGATATTCCGATTGATCTCTAATTGATGCCAATACCAACGGCTCCTTTTAATTTGGTATTGGCTCCTAGATTTGTGCTGAACTCTTGAATTCAATAAAAAATAATTTATAATTGATCTGACCTTTTGTATTTCATGGTCGTCATATAACGCGGTACGAATGATGTGATTTGTACTAATTCTGTGGTTCTTATAGCGCGGTTTCCTTAGAACGCGTTGCGAATTAGCTTGGTTTGTGCCTGAAATCTGAGTTTCTTATAGAGCGGTTTCCATATAACGCGGTATGCACTCATTGCGTTATAGGAGGGTTGACTGTACCTATGTAAAACATCCTATGAAGAAATAATAGCATGCCTAACAAGTGATATCAAATTTGCACATTAAAAAATAATCTTTGATATGAAAGATTTAATTCGTTGGTTAAGGAATAATTATCAATTCAAAAGTGAAACCATGGTCCATGGCGTCGAATAATGAAACCATCATAAATTAGTTTTTTTTTCATTTATTTTTACGTATTTTTTTGTTTAAATTACAAGTAATAAGATTTAAAAAAAATATTAATTTCATCACGTTTAGGTTAAGTTTTCTAGGGAATTGTTTGCCCATACAATCCGGCATTATAAACTTAACTTAATTAAATTCCTATCCAGTGAAACTATGCCACCCAAGCAAGTTCGCGTATTTAACATAATTTACAGCCCTGATATGCATTAAAAAATTATTTATCACAGAGACTGACTGCTTTTGCTTGATGGTGGTGGTGGTGGTATAAACGAAAGAGTATGAAAATTTAAATGCAAATTATATGCATGTGTGCTTAAAGTCTTAAGTAATCGTTTATGTGCTAAAAACCATACAAAAAAAAATTATGATTTCCTTTACTTATTTCACCAGCAAACACTATGGGCATTAACACCATTATTGCCTGTTAAGAATAAGGCCAGTCTGGCCCGAAGGAAAGTTAATCTTTTTAAATTTATAAAAAAAGAAATGAGCGCATAAAGACAGACATGACTGTTTATGACTTAAAAGTGTCATTTATATGCTAAAAAATTTAAATAATTGTTTTACGACATTTTGTTGTCCATTGACAAACATTTACTACACCATTTTCGTAAAGGGTGGCCCATTTAAAAAATTTAAATTTAAAAATGCAATAAAACAAAAACTGAAATCTTAATTTGGCTGCCGCACCTAGCCTCACAGTATCATCATTCGATCGCAACAAGTTTCCTGAACTTTTTCGAGTGTATCTCGGCAATTTCATCAGGAATGTTGGTCTTCAAATCCTTAATTAATCACTTTAATTTAACAGCGCCCCCCAGAAAATGGCACAACAGTGTCAAATCGCAGCCTCTTGGATGCCAATTGACATCACCATTTCGCAACGGAGAAAACGGAGTTGATACTTCTTACGAAGAAGTGTATACCGACGACGCGGAAAATGGTCAACTATCTTGGAAACCGACCGGACCCTAGACTGACGTTCGGAAAATGGTGCAACAGTGTGAAATTGCAGTCTCTTGGATGCCAATTGACATCACCATTTTGCAACGGAGAAAACGAAGTTGATACTTCTTACGAAGAAGTGTATACCGTATCGGAAAGTGGTCGACTACCTTGGAAACCGACCGGACCCTAGACTGACGTTCTGGGCTCAGATACGACACGCTGCAACCAAGGCAACTAAGATTACCTCCTTACTCAGCGGGGCTTATGGCCAATATGATGATGCCAATATGATGATGGCATAACGGACTCTATCTTGCTTTACGGCAGTGAGGTTTGGCCAGAGGTATTGAATGTCGAATGTAGAAGGAAAATTTTAACATCGGTACAACGAACCGTTGCACTTAGAGTAGCATCGGCGTATAGGACCGTATCTACTAAGTCAGCAGTACTGGTAATTAGTGGTGGAATACCTATAGATCTACAGGCAACCAAGCGGAAGAGAGTGTAGGAGGCTAAAATCGTGTACGGAGAGACAGTAAATGTCGATGACGCCAGAAAGCAGACCAAACAACAATGGCAGGAGCAATGGATCACTGGATGCTGGATGGAGAGGAAATTTGGCGAGGTTAACTACTATCTGACACAACTGTTATCTGGACCTGTTTAAAATGGGAAAGATGACGCAACCAAATTGCATCTATGATGCAATGTTCCGTCGATTGATAATGCGGAACACATTTTCTTTCACTGTGAGAGTTGGAGAATGGAAAGAGAATGGAAGGCTAAAGTCGGCGCCTATGCTGTTGGAAATTTCTGCGGTGTGATTCTGAACAGTGAGGAAAATTAGAACAGAATAGTTAGCTATGCTGAAGTCTTACGGAAAGCGAAGAAATTTGACTTAGATGGTAGAAATAGAGTGGATGTTTAAACATGTTCTCGAATTTTGCTGCACGATTGTGCGAACGCGGTTATAAATGTGAACATCCCACTCCACTTCGGAGTAATACTGCGGTAATTCCGGAGTGGGCAAAATGAGTCCAAAAGAAGGAGAGATTTAGTGGGTGAGGGCCCCACACACAGGGGATAGTGACAACTACGCCTATAGTGCGGTTAGGTACATTTAATCCTCCTCAGCGTAAAAAAAAAAACCAATAAACTTGTGTATGCCGGGCACTATTGGACATTTTCGTGTAATCCTCGACCAATTGTCCCTGTTTTGGATAAAAATTTCCAACAAATCCGAACGTTGGAGGTAATGTACTGAATTTTGTAACAGAACAGAAGGATTCCAATTCCAAATAAGCGACGGTTGAAATTTAAACCGGTAGATGGCTTACCCGATATTTATTTTTTAAGAAGATTTGTATTGTAGGCCTATACCTACTTGCTTGTGCTGAAAAAAACCAAACAAATTAAAATAATTTTAATGACCGTTATATGGTATCCTTTAGAGCAAAATGCAGGCAAAATGCTTGCCTTTAATTTATATGACACTGTCACTCATGGTCTATAATTTTATAGTCTGGGCCTCTCGATATGCATGTTCTTTATGGGCATTAAATATTTAAGTTTTTAACATAAATTATTGAAATCATTATAATTAGTTTTATTATTTTTTTGTTATTAATTTCCAATACACAAAAAAAAATTTTAATGCCATTTTAATGCATTTCTGTAGGTTGTTTTTACAAAAAATAAAAATTTATTTAAAAACAATTTTTTTTTTCTTTACAGAGATGGCAAAGAAGATGGTTCGTTTTATATGACGATGGCGAACTCACATATTCAGTCGATGAGCATGTAAGTTTTATTTGTAAATAAGAAAACAAATTTTTATTTTATTTTACATTAAAGCAGCGTTTCTTAAACAGTATCAGTTTATTTGTTCTTTTTTTTCGATTCTCTATTAAAATTTGTTAAAAGGTTTAGATTTCACTGCCTGGTGGCCTAGAAGGCAGTTTATTATTGTATGTCTAGACATATTAAATTGTGTTAAAAATACTTGCAACAATAATATTACGATGTGTTGCCAATGCTGTCAGCAATTAAACTCGTAGAGAAATTCTAATTTTCAATAAAAAAAATTTTTAAACTCAAATTTCGACCTTAAGTCCATCAATTCATTGCTTTGTCTGCCTACATAAGATTGCAAATTTTTTATCACAATCTGAAAAAATACATAAAAAAACGGGCTTTTTAGTCGCGCAAGAAATAATATTCAATTGTATTCCAATCTTAGACGCTGTGTTCAATAAAGGGTCCGCCAAATAACTTTTTTTTTTGAAATTGCTGTAAAAAAAAAACTACTGATAACTTTTTCAATTTTCTTTTTTTATTTAAAAGTACAATCCTTCCGGTTAATAATGGAAAATAATTTCATTCAAATGGCTGCTTCGGCTGGCCATGCAGTAGCCTACACGATCGGTCCAATTTTTAAGCACATTATCGATTGTGTGCAGCGATTCTCTTTCTCTCTCTCTCTCTGATTTTCTCTTGTAAAATAATAGGTAGCAAATTTTTATTTCAAAAACTTATTGCAAAACATTGGCTAAAATCGTAGAAAATCTACTAGTTCTTCCTTAATGAACAGTTAAGGAGGAAGCCGTCATCTAAGCGATTTATCAGGCCATGATGTTTTCTGATGAAACTCGTAATAAACTTGTCTTGTATTAGCCTAAAAACAGGTCCTCAATGCCGTAGTCTAGTAGTTCGTGTTTTGGTTTATTAGACGTGAGGCCGTGTTTCAAATCATAGGTCAGATGTATCCCTGTATATGAAAAGAATATTTCTTTGACGACTGCCTTTCAGCAGATTTCTAGCAAAAATTCTGAAAGTTTCTTAAAAATTTGTTGTTCAGTGTTGTCTTTAAATTGTAGGCCCTGCCACGCATATATAAAATTTCCACACACCTAACATAGGTGGTATGAGAAGCTAGGTTGAAATGCCAGTTGAAGGGTTGTAATAACACTCTGCGATAAAATAAAAGAAATTAAATACACCCGGCTAATGACTTAGTGTAGGTTGTGAGTTTTGTTGAGTAGATCTCAAAAATATTTTTTTTATATTTCTCGAACCCTCCAAAGTTGCCGCGGTCTAGTAGGTAGTGTGTTGGCTTATTAGACGTAAAAGCCAAACAAAATACAAAAATTATTTTTTCACGCGATTTCCTCTCAGCAGATTTCTGGCAAAAACTCTGAGAGTAAATTAAATTGCCATGAAAAGTTTCTCATAAAATCTGTCGTTCGGAGTCGACTTTAAACTGTAGGTCCAGCTACTCATGTATAAAATTAACACACACCACATAAGTGGTGTGAGAAACTAGGTCAATAATCCTGACTGATGGGTTCTAATGACCAATTATGTATGTGTGTCCCGCCACTTATGAATAAAATTTACACACACAACATAAGTAGTAAGAGAAGCTAGGTAAATAATCCTGACTGAATGGTTGTAATGACCAATTATGTATGTATGTGAACCTTCCAAACTATTTTTATTTGACAAAAACTGTTTTTTTGGTCTTGGACGCACAAATTTCTGAATTACTCAAACATTTCTAACGCGATTTCCAATATTTAAATCTTGTTGGAAAGGGGAGAGATGGAACTTTAAAACATTATACATATATCTACTATTTGGCTTAATATGGTGAGAGATTTGATGATGTAAACTTGGAAAATTCGAATTTTTTTCATATTTTGTCAAGTTTGTCCATTCATAGCAGCAAACTTTACTTAAAAACTATAAAATGAGTGGTAACATTGTGAAAGTGCATTATCTTGCGAAGAGATTAACACTTTGTTTAATCAAATCGGACAGAAATTACCGTAGTTATTATTTAAAGAGTGTAACAATCGAGTTATATTTTTTATATATGTGATCTAATCAAATAAACTTTCGGTTTAAAAATTTTCAGAATTTCTGATTGATCTTGATTGTTTATTAGAAAATGTGTCAATTAAGCGACCACCAGAAGTTGGTGCCAAAAAAACACAAATATTAGTCGACTTCTGGAAGTCGTGCAAAAGTGAAATTGAAAATCCTTGGAGTAAAAGTTCATTTGATGAGATGACATATATAAAAAATATAACTCGACTGTTAGACTCTTCTAATAATAACTACGGTAATTTCTATCCAATTTGATCAAACAAAGTGTCAGTCTTTTTGCAAGAGAACAGACTTTAAGAATATTATCACCTATCCTATATTTTTTAAGTAAAGTTTGCTCCTACGAATGGACAAACCTGAAAAATATGAAAAAAATTTCAATTTTCCAAGTTTACCTCATCAAATCTCTTATCATATTAAGTCGAAGAATAGACATATGTACACCGTATTAAAGGTCCATATATCCCCTTTCCAACAAGATTTAAATTTTAGAAATCGGTTTAGAAATGTTTGAATAATCCAGAATTGTGTGCGTAAAGTCGAAAAAAACTGTTTTTGCCAAATAATACAAGATTGGAGGGTTCGAGAAATATAAAAAAAGGGATTTTTGAGTTCTATTCAACTAACTGAATAATGTGGACTACCTAGTTACTTGGGTGTGTTTTCATTGTCGCTCAGGGTAATGAATTATGTTATGTAGGGATAGTTACTGATATGCTAACGAGTTCAAGCAGTGGTTGATTGCTTTCCGGCAAGAAAATATTTCACCGAAAAGGTTAGCTTTATCAACTTTAGCTAGTGCACTGGAAGGCTGTCATTCATTATAAGGTTAGGGATATGATGTGAATTATAAAGAATTCATTGTAAATTTAAAAATAATAAAAAAGAAAACTTAAATCATTTTATATGGGTTAAACGGATTGAAATAAATATTTTTAATGAGTGTAATCTGCTTTGGCATATTCATTTATGAATATAATACAGAATGTTAAATAAAAATATGTTTGTTGCACAACTCAACGCTAAGTTAAATATGAAATAAATTTTGACATTTTAATTAAGTTCTCTTCGGACATATCTATATAGGTCAGCCTTAAACGATTGCGGCAACAGGCCAAGCACAGTTGTCGTGTTATTTTACGCCCAATATTATCAGCAACTATTTTTGTCTGTTTTTTGTGTTTTTTTGTTTTTATTTTTATTGTTTTTATTTAAAAATCCATTTCATGTATTCATTTATTTATTTATGAAAATTTATAACATTTTTCCACGTTTTATTTAACATACAGAGTACGAGTACGAGGGTATTTTGTTTGTCTACTTATTTCTCACGCTGCGATTTAACAGATTTAAAGATTAATTTAATAAGCACTTATTTACCTCGTTTCTTAAATATAAACTTAAAAAAAATAATTTTCTCTCTTTGTTGTTGGCTTCTAAATCCACCTTTTTTTTTAACAGTACGTACCGTACACCTTGCCAATGCTCATAAGTTTCACTCACAGTAGTGGCCCACTACTAACTACTACTACTGGCCATTAACCGAACGCAGCAAGCCAAATTAAGTTTATGGCCCACAAAATGAAATAATCTGTTTTCTTCTATATCTCCACCACTCTCTTTGTCTCTGTCTTGTCGGTTTATTACTTAAATTTGTTAAGCAGGAATTGTATTTATTGGCTTGAATGATTTTCAACATGAAATTTTTGTTTAAATTGTCATTAAAAAAAAAACAAAAATTGATCGTTACACGTTCAGTTTAGTTTGGTGTTAAAAGATTTTTAATTAACAACAACGTTTTCTCAACTCAATAAAATAAATTTCAGCAAAAGAACAACAACAACAAAAAAAACATTTTTTTTTTAAATCATAAAAAAATTTTTATTACAAACTTAAAAACTAAATTCAAGTGACAGTGACAGTTTTAAGAATTTTATGCGAAAATTGCAATGAATTTTTGTGATTTCAGCAATAAAATTACGCGCAAAAAATACGAATTTAATTGAGCTCTTTAGTTGGTAATTGGTGCTATAAACGTAGAATGTTGTTCATAACAAACATGCTCTACGCCACTGGCTAACACTAAATTTGGCTTAAGAGTACAAGGTTATCCAAAAGTTATTCAGGCCTAGTGCGATTTAACCTGTTTTTTTTACTTTCACATGGCTCTGAATTTTCTACTACGATTAATTTCTATTCTTAGAGAAAGTACAAATAATATGAGGGGTGGTAAAAATAGTTCAGTAAATGTCAGTGAAAATACCTTCAATAGAGATCGATAAGTTACAGCATTTAGCATGTATTAGAAACAAAAATCGTCAAAATCATCAAACAGTTTCATTGAAATCGTCAAACAAATCGTCACAAAATCGGCATGAAAATTCAGTGTGATATACGCTAGAACCCAAGAATGATAAACTAAAGATCAGGCCATCACGAACACAAAATTAAAACTTTCTGCGCATGTTGAATCAATGACGTCATGCAAATTCTGTTCCTATTGGCTAATGACAATGTACGTTATATTGCAAGGCTGCCAACTACTTTCACGTAGTGCACACACTATTTCAGAAGAAATGTTAATTTTCTACATATGAAAAAGACTTGGAAACCTTTAAAATAGCCCAACTACGTCATCTAACGGGAAATAATGCGCAAGGCGTAATCTTTAGTTTACCATTCTTGCTAGAACCGACACATTTATCTGTGCCTTAGTTTCTCTTCTTATATCCGAAAGCGATTGGAATACAACTCTCATGTATAGGGCGCCGCCTCAACGACTATTTTGAGACTTCTCGACCGCTTAAAAGAAAGCGTGAAGTTGCTCGTTAATGACGGTAGAGTATTGAACTCCATTGATTCATTGGAACATCGTTGGAGCAATGTGACTTAGTTTCACTGTTGTATCAAAATTTTAACGGATTTTGTTCAAGCGAAATAAGGTACTTGTCCCCTCAGAATCATATATTCACTACGCAACACTCGCATTTCTCGGCGGACACATACATATGCATGTATGTGGTTGATTGGCCAAGGGATCGCTTACTGCATTACAAATAAAATTCGTTCTTTAGTCGGACTATTCGTATGTGGAACTCCCTTCGTGTAGAGATTGTAGTTTTTTGACTTTTAAGGACATAAGATACAGAATAATTTGGCAATAGTAATAACTGCAAAGGTAAATACAAAGCTTAAAGTGGCTTCTAATGTACTGAAGTAAAGGAAATGATGTAAATTATTTAATTTTTAAAAATCGTTAAAATAAGGGCATAAATCGTCAATATGATATTTTTAGAGCACAAAATCGTCCAAAATGACAATAAATCGTCAAATCTGGCAGCTAAGCCTACAATGGCATTATGAGATCTGTTAGATCAATCGTGGTAACTACGACAGTTTAGAAGACTGAACCTGAAACCACTTTAAATGGAGATTGTTCAAGTACAGAATCATGCTAGATTGCAGAAATGAAAACCAATTCTATAGCGGCAATGTAGGTTCTCTAGATCAAGCCTGTTGCTTATCGCTGTAGCTTTGGAGTCTACCAACATACATACGTAATTGTGCTTCACTACCCTTTAGTCAGAATAGGTTGTAAGCCTCTCACACCAACTATGTTGCGTGTGTGTTAATTTTATAACGGGTTAACCATTTCGTGGTTTCAAAAGAAAACGTAAATAAAGCACATATAAAATATTATTTTCATGATATTTCTTTTTTATTGTAAAGTTTGAACGTTGAAATTATGGGTGAAACACTAAATCATTTAAATGACCTCCACGCGAAGTGTTGCAAACATTTATTCTTTTGAGGTAATTTTCGACCACCTTTTGACACATATTGGACGGTATCTCAGCCATAAGTTAACGAATTTCGGTGGCTCAAGAATTGAAGGTTTATCTGTATAAAAATGGTCTTTCGCGTGGCCCCACAAATAATGTCTAATGGTGTCAAATCGCATGATCTTGGTGGCCAGTTGATATTGCCACGACGAGAAATTACGCGTTCAGGAAATGTCTCTTGCAATAAAACCCTATTCGCGTGAGTTGTGTGGCTTGTGGCACCGTCTTGTTGAAACCACATATTCTCCAAGTCGTATTCTTCAATAGCAGGCAAAAAAAAAATCGATTATTATATGACCATAACGCTCCGAATAGACGGTGACAGTTGTTCCATCGCCGTTTTCGAATAAGTAAAGTCCAATCACACCTTTGGACCAAAAACTAAATTTTTCTGAATGTGATGGCCTCTCTTCAATTACTTGAGGATTCTCAGAAACCAAAATACGACTATTTTGTTTATTAACATACCCCCACTGAGTGTGAAATGGGCTTCATTGCTGAAGAAAATTTTGTTCAAAAAAAAGCCGTCTACCGCCTGTTGTTCAAGCACCCATTCCACACGTATCTACGACGTTGTGAATTGTCAGTTTTCTTAAGTTGTTGCATGAGCTGGACTTTATATGATGTAGGTGTAGATCTAAATGCAAAATACGCCATAATGTGTCGTAAGACAGTCCTAATTCCTGAGAACGACGAGGAATCGACGTATTCGGGTCTTCAGCAACACTTTCACTTACAATAGCAATAGTTTCAGCGAACCAACGAGCGAAACGATAATGCACAGGCCTTTCAATATTTGTAACCACTACAGTCTCTTGAAATTTCTTCACAATTTTGCCAATTGCTTGTGTAGTAGGACAATTATGTAAACCATAATCTCCTCTTAAAACACGATACGTGGCTGTGGCAGAATCATTATTTTTGTAGTAGGTTTTGAACATTTTTATTCGTTCTGTGATAGTTAAGCGATCCGTATTCGTTAATGTCAGACTTTCAACGGAAAAGAAAAAAATTGGTTTCACAACTTAGTTTGGAAGATGTTGAAACCACGAAATGGATAGCCATATACTGAGACTTCAGTGGGTCCGATTAAACTGGCCATAAAATGGAAGAAGCACGCGATAAACTTTGTTAACAGAAAAATTCAATGATTTGTAAGCATAGTTCTTTTGTAAGACGATTCATGATTAAATTATAGACCAAACTGAAGATGTTTGACAGTGAAACAAAACACGAAACGTGCGTGAGCTGTTTAAACCAGAGTTGCCACAAAAATAATAGCTAAAAACTCACCCTATATTTACAATTTCTTTATCATCTGATATGTATGCACATGTAGATTCAGGAAGTGTTTGTACGTTGTAGTTTTGTGCACCATAATTTTGTCAAGCAATCTACCGCAGCACCACATCATTTCAATTTAAATTTTCTGTTTCCTTTTAATGAAAACCTTTTGATCTCTGGCATGTATTTGATTTACATGAAATGACATTTCCTTTAAAAAAGAAACTTTTCATGGGAAATTTTCATGAAAATACAAATTAAGCATAAATATTTCCAAGTGTTTCTACACAAACAATAAATGGTGTTACGAAAATAACAGTAATTATTTAAAACGGGACAAAACTAGAAGTTGATTTCACAGATAACAAACATTACTAATCCATACTGAGAAAGCCTCGTAAGACTACCGGCAATGCTAAATTTAAAATGAAAATATAAATGAAAAGGAGACTGGAATAAAAAAAACATTTTGAAATATTTAAGCCCCAACGGCAAACTTTTGAAATCCACATTCAGAACAATAGTTATTTTTAAATTTTATTTCCCTAATTTCAAATAATGTACGTTGAGGGTATGGACAAATTGTTCACTCCATGAAATGTACAAAAAATAATAAAAAAAAAGCAGACTCATCTTGTTATCACTAATTTGAATCATGTTGTTCCACAAATTTTGTTGGCCTTTTCCTTATTGGCCACAATTCATTTAAATGTTTAACTAACCATAGGAAAAAGAAAATAAAAATCATAAGCCTTTATAACTCTGCATGAGCCATAAAACAAAAGTGGAGGTAAAATAAAAACGACAGTGTAACAAAAATCACCATTGCAATGGCCATTGTGAAGAAGCAGAGAAATCTCCAAAACCAAACAAAAAAGAAAAGTTACTACAAATGAATTGCACATGAAGTATTAGATAAACGAACCAGACAAATGGAAACTAAAACGCTTATAAACTTGTTATACATTGTTTGACAATAAAACTCCATTCACTTCGGATTATAAAATGCATACATACATACATAATTGGCCATTACAACCCTTCAGTCAGGATTATGACCTAGCTTTTCACACCACTTATGTTGTGTGCGTTAATTTTATACATGAGGGGCGGGACCTTCAGTTTAAAGTCGACTCTGAACGACAGATCTTTGAGAAGCTTTTCGTGGCAATTATTACTCTCAGAGTCTTTGCCAGAAATCTGCTGAGAGGAAGCCGCCGAAGAAATATTTTTCGATTTGATGTCTGACCTGGGATTCGAACCCGGGCCTTTTTTCTAATAAGCCAACACTACCCACTAGACCACGGCGACTTCTTGTTGAGAAGTCCACTGAATATCTTTGCAAAGCCGCTTAACAAATCGAAATTGTACTCCTCACTACCGACGTACTTATTTAGTCATTACAACCCTTTATAGTTAAGATTACAACCTAGCTTCTCACAACACCCATGTTCGTTAATTTTATACATGAGTGTTGCGACCTACAGTTTAAAGTCAACTCCAAACGACAGACTTTCGTAATAGTTTTTTGAGTGTATGGGGTCGAATCTCGGCAATATGGCATCAAGAATATTGGCCTTAAAAAGCTAAATTGTCTTTGGTTTGTTGGCATAACACTTTTCTTTACCTGCGTCACACAGAAAAAAATTGCAGCTTCTTGGCTGCCAATTGATATTAGAATTTCGGCTAATTAAACGGCCATCAAACTTTTGACGCAATAAATCGATTGTGGCATGATATGTGTGGCAAGTTGCTCCATTATATTGTAACAAATCATCGTTCACATGGATACCATGACGAGGGCCTACAAAACAGTCGGTAATCGTGGTGTGACAGGGATCGTCCTCATTTTCAAAGAAATATGGACAAATGATGTCTCCGCTCTTCAAGCTGCAGCAAATAAGTACTCGAAATTGGAGCAATGACTTCTGTAAGACTTCGTGTGAGTTTTCTGAGCCCTAAATACGGCAATTTTTCTCATTAACTTACCCGCCAAGATGAAATTGAGCTTAATCAGAGAAGATGATTTTTTTTTTTGGCAAAGTCAACATCATCGTGTAGTTTCTCTTTGGCCTATCCATTAAGCGAGCGAAAACGAAATTTCTACTCCTGAACCAATTGAAACTTGTATGGCATTATACGGAGTTCTTTTTACAAAATTCAACGCAAACTGCTGCGTGAAATGTTCAGTTCTTGAAAACGATAACGAATTGATGTTGATGGATTCTCATGGAAGCAAATCATCGTTCACGTGAATACCATGACGAGGTCCTACAAAAAGTCATGGTGTGATAGGCGCCGCCCTCATTTTCAAAGAAATATGGACAAATGATGCCTCCGCTCGACAAGCCGTACTAAACTGGCACTCGAAATGGATGCAGAGTAAGACCACGTGCGGAGTTTCTGAGCCAATAATGAATGTACTTCATCCGAAAAGATAATTTTTTTGTGGGCAAAATCGACATCATGGTACAGTTTCTGCTTGAAATTTCTACTATTGAACCAATTGAAATTTATAGAGCATCATGCGGAGTTCTTTTTGCAAAATTCTACACAAACTGCTGCGTGAAATGCTCAATTCCTGAGAACGATAACGAGTTGATGTTAATGGACTCTCACGCCCGCTCTCAGCCACAGTTTCGATGTTTTGAAAATACGCACTACACGATCAAGCTCATGTCTTGGCGCATCAGCAATGAAACCCATTTCACGTACTTTAGTAATAAACTTCCGCATACCAGACACTGTTGGTTATTCTGTGCGATCAATTTTGTCTGAGATTTTCGTGCAATTTCAAACCAGTTGCCTTTGTTTGAGAAATAAATTTCCAATAAATCTAAACGCTACTCAATTATTAGTCGATTCATTACATTCAGTGAAGATAGTCTCCTGAATTTTGTGACAGAATAGAATGACCTAAATTTAAATCGATAAATGCCCACCCTATATTTAATGTAAAGACAGTAGGCGGTTAAAAAAACCCTTTAGAAATAAGTTTAATTAGAGCCATAAAAGTTGCTAAAAAAAATCTGTCGTTCGGAGTCGACTTTAAACAGTAGGTCCCAACACTTCCGTATAAAATTAACACACACAACATAAGTGGTGTGAGAAACTGCAGGCTTCTTGGGGACGATTGCTGTAAACTACCTAATGGTGAAGTTATAGCAATGGCCATTTTATAGACACCAGCAACAACTCGTTTCCTTACCGTTCGCATTTTCCCTCTTTCCACCTTTCCTAAACCTGCATAATGCTCTGCATCAGTAAGGGTCATCCCCTGAGTATTGGTTTAATAAAAAAAAATAATAATAACCGTTAATGCTAAATACGAACCAGGGCACTTCAAAAATTAGCTTGAAAGCAGTTTTAGTCGTACTCTAGTAGGACTTCATACAGACCTTCTGGTACAGTCAATGATCGTAAGAGATTTCAGCAATAAGTGTTTCTATTTGTCATTAGTCGGTTTTTTAAAATAATTTTGAAGAAGGCTTGGGAATTCTTAAAATGAAGGCTGCAATCTTATCTTGAAAGAAAAACAATTTGGCCAAAAAATTTTGGTTAAACTGGTCAAACTGGTTGAAGAGCTTTAAGAGTATCTGGCTTGCAATTTCTTTTCTGGTGACTGTTACACCTAATATAAATGAAAGTGATCACCTGTTTTTTGTTTTTTTCTTCGTTGTTGTTCTATTACCAGTTCAGCATTATTTTATGATTTTAAGTTTGAAAAGGATTAGCCTACGAACAGGTTCCTTTTAAGCCAAAATCAAGATTAGTTTTTCTAGATTTTCTTTTTTTTTTTCTTCACTTTGATTTTACTTTGTTTCTCTCTATATTCCAGTCGTATAAAGAGAGAAAGAAAAACAACAAAAAAAATTACAAAATTATGATAAAGTAATAGAGAAGTTATATGGAGAAGGTGTTGTTGCTGGTTGTCTTTAAAACTATGTCTCTACGTAAGGTATAGGCATAAATAGCTTTGGCTAACGATGATATGACGATGAAATAATTCGTGTGAACAGCAGGTTTTTATTTGGCTTGTCAGGGCATATTTCTTATACGTTTTGTAAGTTTTTTTTGTTTTGTATGCTTGTGGTTTCCTTTCCTGGTTGAAGAAAATAACACAGAACATTTCCTTAAGATCATAGTCATGATTTAAAGACAATGAGGAAACATAAACTGTTTGCTTGGTACGTGCTCCCTTCTGTGAAAGTAACACTTATTATGTTCATTCTTTGCCTTATTTTTTCTCTTTTTTCTTCTACCTAATAGTAGTAGTAGTAGTAGAAGTTGTATTGGAGCTTTTGGATGACAGTGAAACTATTAGACAAAATCATAAACATTAAATCACAGCAGCATTCGAAACAAAATAGTAGGAAATTGAATACTAATTGGCACCCTACTGGAACTGTCATAACTCGTTTCACAATGTGAGCAAATGTAAAAAAACAGGCACAGGAAAACAGATAATGTCTGGTTAAAGTCTTAAAATGCATAAAAGAAGAAGAAAATAATATTTTAAAAAATGATTTCAAATATTTCGAAATCTTAAAAATACTATTCTGTTCAGTACCATAACGTTTTAGGCAACCATTCCCATTCCCCCTCCCCTCAAATCTCTCGTGTAGTAAGTCAACAATTACTATGAAAAACCCCCAACAACTCTATCCAACTAATTAATTATCAACCTAATTAAGGGGATTCACCCTTCACCCAAAATTGAATTCTAACAAGAAACGTTGCAAATATTTACTTGAAATTGAAAAACTTTTAATTTCCTTTTTTTTCTTTGGATTTTCTTTCAGCCCGAGACTGTACCTCAGGCATGTATTGATATGACCAAAGTTTTAGAGGTAACCACTGCCGAAGATGTAACCGGTCATACAAATTCAATTGCAATAACCGCACCAGATCGTGTCACATTCGTTAAAGGTACCTGTCCCGAAGAATCGAAATGGTGGTTGAATATATTGATAGCGTTTCCGAAATCAAAGGGACGCCACAAACGTAATGCCACATTTCCGGGTGCCCAGGCAACCACAATATTACAATCAACAAATTCAGATGCAACTAATGTTACAGCAACCACACGTAATCGCCATAATTCGTATCATAAGGATATTTTAACGTCCACCCAATCAACTGGTGTTTTAGCATCAACTACCGTTTCATCAGCAACGACAACATCATCGTCATCATCAACGGCCGCAATAATGGCGGCGTCAAAGTCATCAGCCTGTAACAACAGCAGTAATAGCAACAACGGTAGTTCAAAATTATGGTCACATAATGATGTTGTTGTTACAACTAAAAAGTCATCGTCGTCGTCTAAAACTACTGCCGCGGGCCATAAAACTAATCATAAAAGTGATGTTAGAGTTGCTGCTGTCAATAATCAACATGACGATGATGAGGATGACGACGGTGTTGGTGAGGAGGATGATGACGACGATGATGATGATGATGAAGATGATGGTGTTGAAACTGGTGAAGATGATGAGGATGATGAAGTGGATGAAGAGGAAGAGGAAAGTGGCAATTCAACGGGTGAGGAATGTAATACCAAAAAGAAAAGTTCAATGGCTAACACAAGTGTTCACGATGAAAATAATCGAAATGCTGTTAATGAAATTAAAAATAGAGGTGAGTGTTGTTTGAAAACTATAATTGAAAATGATTTAAAATTTTATTAAATTTTCTTCATACACATACATACATATATACGTATAGGGTGGGCCATTTAAAAGTTTAAATTTATAAATACAATCAAGCAAAAGCGGTTAGAAATTTAAATTTTTTGGTTTTGCAGTACAATTGTTTCCTTTAGGAATGGAATATTATTTCTTTGATATGGCAGCCTGGCCTTTTAGTACCTTCATTCGATCTTAATAATTTTCATACACTTTTTCGTGTACTTGGGGCATCGTATCTCGGCAATGACATCACGAATAATGGCCTTTAAATGCTTAATTGCATGTGGTTGGTCACCATAACACTGTTCTTTAACCGTGCCTCACAAAAATTAGTCCAACGGTGCAGCTTTTTGGCTGCCGACTAATTAAGCGGCCACCAAAAGTATGACACAATAAATCGACTGTGCCCTAAGGTGTGTGCCAATTTACACCATCCTATTGAAACCAAACATCGTTCACATTAATACCATGAAAATCGATTATCGTGGTGCTGTTGGTGCTTCCATTCAAAGAAATATGGGCATCCGTTCCAGAAGCCGCAACGAACAGTCACTCGTAATGGATGCATTGGGTTCTGTAAGACAATGTGTGGGTTTATTAAGCCCTAAATACGGCACTTTTGCTTATTAACGTACCCACCAAGATGAAAATAAGCTTTTCATCCGGAAATATGATATTTTTGGGCAAAATCAATATCATCGTGCAGTTTCTTGTTGCATCTTCAACTCTTGAACCAATTAAACTTTGTATGGCGTGATTTTTTCACAAACTCAACGTAGCTGGTGTATGAAACAACACTGACGAGTTGATGTTGATGGATTATCTCGCTAACCCTCAGCCACAGTATCGAGATTTTCGGGAGTACGGAGAACGCGCTGTACGAGCAGGCTCACGTTTTGGCGCATCAACAATGAAACCAGTTTCACGTACTTTTGTAATAAACTTGCGTATTGGCTCTTCTATGTAAATAAATTTTGTACAAGATTTTCGTTCAATATCTGATCCAATGTCCTTGTTATGTTTCGATATTTTCGAGCATACGCACTGCGCAAGCATGTTCACGTCTTGGCTCATCAACAATGAAACCAATTTCGCGCACTTTAGTCACAAACTTCCGTATACTGGCCACTGTTGGTTATTCTGTGCAACCAATCTTGTCTGAGATTTTCGTGCAATTTCTGACCAGCTGCCTTTGCTGGAGAAGGAACTTTCCAATAAATCCCAACGTTGCTCAAGCATAAATTGATTCATTACGTTCAGTGGAGATAGTCTCCTGAATTTTGTGAGAGAATAGAATGACATAAGTATTGCCAGATTCAAAATAAACGATGGTTTAAATTTACACCGATAGATTATCCACCCTATATAAATACAAAGAAAAAAACCTTAAAATGGCCCGATTCAATGATTGTTCATTCAAATAATTTATCATAAATTTGTCATGGGTCTGTCTGTTAAAGTAAAAGACAAAAAAAAAATACTTCTTTTTAAACGAGAATTATGATTTAAATTGAATTAATGCTGCGCTGTTCTAAGTTTTGTGTCTGCTTGTGTGTGAGTGTGTGTATATTTTTTACAAGCACTGTCTGCCTTGTTAATAATATTTTTGAACTCAATTAAATTCAATCATTTTATGGCTTTAAATTTGTTATGACGCGTACCATATCATTGCTTTAAAGCATAGATATCGCTTCAAATGAACGCAATTTGAAATTGTTATTCAAATATTTTATTTATTCATTTAATATTACATTTATTTTATTATTTTTTATGTAATAAACAAATAAAATAACAAAAAAAAAATATTTGGAATGGAAATATTGTATCAGAGTTCCATACAATTTATTAAGAGATCAATCACCTTACGATAGTGAACGTTTACCCTTTCAACGATTGATTGTAAATATGTTTGTACATATATTGGTGGCCATGACATTAAAACGTTGAATATGAAACTTACAAAAATTTTGAACAAAAAAAAAAATTTGTTTAATCTTAAAAGATTTGACGCATAATATTTTATTTGAAAAGATTTTGAAAGTTTTGAAAACTGTTTATGGTATACCCTGACTTGAGTATGTAGTTTACATGTGTTCAACGATTTGTAACTGCAAATTAAATTGATACAAAATGTTTTTACATTTGACTTGTTATATTCATGACTCATATCTCTACACATAAACGATTTATAGTACATGTGAATTACATGTATAAATACAGTCAACCCTTCTACAACGGTATGCACTCACCGCGTTATAGCAGGGTTGACTGTACATCCCATATAATACCATAATACTTATAGAAATTGAAAATTTTTCATGTTTTTAATAATTCAAAATTCGATTTGTTGATTGACAGCATTGGTTTCATATTCGATAAACTTTCGAATGTTCGAAGAGAAATTTGATCATCTCCTATAGCTCGTTGGGGTGGGCAAAGTTGTAATTTAATGTTAATCACTTTTCCGTGTTACTTTGGGATCATTCCGTATAAATAGATGAAAGAGATGACACTTTATAGACGTAGTCAAGCGTTCTATTTTAGTATTAACTGAGCAGCGAATGTGATAGTTGATTTGCTGGAGATCTGCACCAGGTCAGATTAGAAGAAGAAGATCCTTTTCGGACAAGAATTAATTATCTAAGGTTACGTTGCCTCATTCGGATTCCGCCGCCCAATTTTCTTTTCTACTACTCCCTCCAATTAATGGTGAATATTGAATTCCAAAGTCTTAAGAAATCTAGAAATCACACGAACGAGGGAGCTAGAGAACATAACTAATTTTCGAAAGAAAGTTGTCACAAACCGGATCCATATAGAGGAATTTTTTTTACAGTAAATTTAAAAGCGGGATGCATAACAGAGATCAGCAATGAATCATTTTTCCGCTACTCATAAGCTCAACAGAATTGAAATTCAACTACTCTGATTCATTCGTACTCGCTACAACATTGATTTATAAGTATAAGTAGCAATGAGTATGCGGACAACGTTGACATCAAACTCACAATATTCGAAATGTGTTTGATTCATCCGCCTACTTATTCATAAATTTAGAAAAATACTTATATGTGATTCGAGTGATTTGAATCATCAATCAAAATTTACAGCCTTTGTTGTTGTTGTTGCATATACAAACAAAGAAGAAAGGAAAGACAAAGACAACAAGCAAAGCATAGACACAATATTCTTATGAGTGTAATAGTATTCGTACGCGAATCATACTTATTTTGTGCTTCGTGTAAATGTTAAGTAGAGACGAGTCGAAGTCAATAACATTTTGCGTATTGTTAAGTACGAATGCGATGAGTACTTCCAAGTTTGGGTATGAGTAATATTGAGTATGAAGTATAAGGCGATATATGAGGTAGATTTAATAAGGCATATTTATCCATGGATTCAATAGCCAATGTATACATTTATGAGAGTCAGATTCGTGCTGGCAAATTTATCAAGTTTTTAAAATTAACCCCCAAAATGGTCCACCTGTTACCAAAAAAAACTTCTTTGTTTATAAAACACTTTAAATTAAGTATAAATGCGTTTAAGTATCTGAAATTATAAGTATGACTCGAACCTACTCATTATCTTGAATACTTATTGCTGATCTCTGATGCGGATATCAAAATATTTTCAGTATATTTAGAAGCTACATATGTTTGACTACATAAGTTCCTGTGCTACTAAGCTTTGAATTATTATGTACGGAGTGCTTATATCGGGGAAGACTATATTGAAGTTTGCGGAGAAGTTATTCAATTCATTGTGTGTAGAAAGAGAACCTTTTTTTTGAATCGGGTAAAACTTCAAACTTTTATGAAAAGAGCCCAAAGACCACTTTTTCTAGAATATTTTGTAAACTCAGTATTGCCAGACATTGCCAGACACACAAATTAATGCCAGAATAATAATTTTTAATTTCTTTTTATTTCTAACTATTAGAACCACTTGAAAGCACCTTTTAATTTATGGCACCGCTTTGATCCGGTTAGAATTGATTTTCTTTTTTTTACCATGATGTGCCTTTTTTTCGTGATAATTTATTTCTTTTCTTTATTCTCACAATTTCTTTGTATTCTTTTTGCAAAAAAAAAAATATGAAAATGAACTAAAAATGTCATCAATTGAATAGCTTTTGTGTGGCTTGGTATTCATGGTGTATAGTCAGTCCTCCCTTTTTAAATGTCAATTTAATTTTTACAAAAGCAAATTTTTTTTCTTCATTTTTTATACTTAGAATTGAAAAATTAAAAAGAAATAAATGAAGGGGGAGAGAGAGAGAGAGATAGAGAAATAAAAAAGAATGATGATTTCTCATGACTTGAGTGGATGGGTCTGAGACGAACCCATTGAAAATAATTGACATTGATCAGAGATGACAGCTAAGGGTACAGTGTTTAATTGGCACAAAATCATCATTATGAGTTTATTAACATTTATGAATATGGCCAATAGAGATGTAGGTATGCATGCATGTATGTAAAGAAGAAATAATGAACACTCCACAGACACTCACATTTAAGAAGTGAATTGAACTTTTGCAAAAAGAAAATGAGGCTATTTAACAGATGATGTCGATGATGATGATTGTGATTATGACAATTAAATATAATTGAAGTTCATACACTTAAAGCGGGTCAAATGATTTGTTTAGCAAAATTGTGCAAAATTATTTGTAATTTAAGTTGCATTACCCTTTTCAGTTTTCCTATTGCACACTCCAGATCTAGTTTCATACCCACATTTTTCCCTTGTTTCGTCTTTTTTTGTTTTCATTTTGTTCTCTTTGGTAAGTAATAAATAATTGTTACAATGTATGCCATGAATTATGATTCTTTTGCCATAATGTTGATGATTCAAAGTACCTTCTCTACCTTCAATACTTTGTTGCCTTTTATAAATATTTTCAAGGTTAATTTTAAGTACATACCACATCGTAACACCATACCACAAAACACACTATGCCACACACTGGCTGACTGCGTTAATACGGGTCCTAACAAATGCAAAAATGTCCATACGATTTGAATGAATATACTTGCTTGATGATGTTCATCTTGTTGTTATTGTTGGTGTTGTGTTGATTATTTTGATAGCCATAAACTAGCTGCACGCACATCACGTCGATATGCCTTTAGGCCAACAAAAAAATATATGCTCTCATAATAATATCATAATACAGTCAAACCCGGTTATAATGAACACCGTGGGAGTAAAGGCTATTGCCACACTGCAAAGTTTTTTCTGAGGGTTCGTTATAAAAAAAAGCTAAAATGTATGAATTTTAATTACTGGGACCATTTAAAGTAGTTCCTTTTAACCGAGAATTCGTTATAAACGTGTTCGTAATAAACCAAGTTTTTTGTATGAAAATTGTTATTAAAATGTTGGGACTTGAAAATATGTACGTAATAACCAAGAATTCGTTATAACCGAGTTCGTTATAAACCAGTTTGACTGTATATGTATGTATATGTGTTTGTATTAAAATAAAATCATTATGTTGGCATTTTCTCTAGAGAATTTTCAGATTTTTTTCCATTCATTTTGTACGTAGGGTAGGGTTTCTCCATAAAAGGTTCAAAATTTAAGGCATTATTTAGAACATTCCAAAGAGAAGTAAATTAAAGTCTTAGTGTATAAAACTAAAGTTGAAGGCCTTGAAGAAGATAAAATGCATCCCCCAAAATTTTGTTCTAGTCGGCATTATCCATTCATGATCCTTTGATAACAATATTGGTCACGCTTAAGACGATTATCATCCTTTTTGGCCTAACTTCGGTAATCTGAATTGAATTGTGGTTTCGGCTTTAAGTGCCACACAGCTCATGCCAAATTGAATCTTCTCTACGAGCGATTTGAGTGTAAAGTAATCTCACAAGGAAGTGATGTGACCTTTACACCGAGATTGTTGCGATTCAACACCTTTAGGGCTTTTCTTGTAGAGTTTTCATAAATCGCATTTATATGCGAATAAGCCACTAGCCACAGCCTTCGAAACCAATTTAGTAATGGAAAATTGGATGCCAATCAACCACAGAAGCCAAGGCAGATATTTAAACGATATTTAATTCCACACGTAACGGATTCCACACATATACAGTGGTGGCCTTATAATTAGAAACGACTTAGTAACATATATGTTTGCTAATTTATTTTCAAAACTATATAACCCATTTTAAATTTGTGTACCTGTGTACCGGGGTTTGTTTGGAGGATGTCTTACACAAGTTTTTCCATCAAATTGGAACAATTAAACTTGGATTTGTCACTCCAGAGAACTCTGTTCCAGAAACGCTAAACTATTTTAAGCATTTCCGTTCCAAACTGTAACTGATTTTTAATATTTTTTTTTGGGACACCCTCGAAGTCCCGACTCCTGCAAACGCCTTCTTATTGTCCGTGTGGATGTTTCTGATGTTTAAATTCTCCAATTTCAGCCTTTATTCCATGAGAAGACAAGAACGGGTTTCCCTTCCTGGCCCTTCAAATAATTCTGTCTTATGCTGGAGTGGTTTTCTGGCTCTAGCCTTCCGCCTATAATTGTCAAAAGAGATCTTAAGTTTTCAGATCTTTCAGTCTTCAGTCAGGTTGTGCAATGGGTCAATTTCGATCTCCGGGTACTGTACTTGTCTTAACCGATAAGTACTCGTCCTCTAACCTAACCTTTCAGTCAGTATTACAACCTAACTTCTTCACACATCTCTTACGTTGTGTGTGTTAATTTTATGCACGAGTGATGGAACTTACATTGTTTAGTCTCCTCCGAATGACTGATTTTTGAAAAACCTTTTCATGACAATTTAATTTACTCTCAGAGTTTTTGTCAGAAATCTTCTGAGAGGAAGTCGCCGAAGAAATATTTTCTTCATCTTTCGTTTTCTTGGAGATGTCTGGCATCACGCTAAATAAGTCAACACACTACCTACCGGACAATGACGATTTCTGGCATCTTCTGAACCGTTTTGGGTAATTGCATACATAAACTGAATGTTGTTTCCGTATATTCAGCTCTTTACATACAAACTCTGTAGACTTAATAGAGTATATTTATCAGTGAATTCAATAGCCTTTGTATACATATATATGAGTCAGATTCGTGCTGCCGAATTTACCATGTTTTAAAAATAAACTCCCATAATGGTCCACCTGTTACCAAAAAACTCTTCTTTGTTTATAAAACACTTTAAATTGACGCTGTTCTTGTTCCACCAAAATCAATTTGATTTTAAAGAACATACATCATATTGATTGATGCATCCTTTTAATAAATATTTTATAAATACAACAGACATCAAGAGACCTTTTTTTCATGTCGCAAAAAAGTGTTTATCCATTAAAGATATTTGAATTTTTTTCTTTTTCTTAACATTTTTGGCAAAAATTCTTCCAGATTTATGTTTAATACACCGTCAAGCGTAATGCCTGCCTTAAAATTATTTTTTTGAGAAACTCAATATTAATTCGTTATATGAATGGAATTGTGGATCCTTGTCATAAAGCACTCAAATATTAACAATAAAAAATCATAGGTTTTTAAAGAGTGGCCCATCTATCTGTTTAGATTTGAACCAGAGATCAACGACAAGTATTCAAAACGATGAGTCGATTCAAATCAAACTTATAATTTCAGATACTTATACGCATTCATACCTATTTTAATATGATACTCATACTACTCATACCCAAAGTTGGCAGTACTCGTCGTATTCACACTTAACAATACACAAGATGATATTGACTTCGACTCGTCTCCACTTAACATTTACACGAAGTACAAAATAGATATGATTCGCGTACGAGTACTCACAAGAAGATTGTGTGTATGCTTTGCTTGTTGCCTTTGTCCTTCCTGTCTTCTTTATTTGTAAATGACTCAAATGACTTATAAGTATTATAAATATTTTTCTAAATTTATGAATCAGAATGAGTAGGCGTATGAATCAAACATATTTCGATTGTTGTGAGTTTGATATCAACGTTGTACCCATACTCATTGCTACTTATACTTATAAATCAATGTTGTAGTGAGTACGAATGAATCAGAGTAGTTGAATTTCAATTCTGTTGATACACACATACTCAAAATTGCATGAATCCTTATGAGTAGCGGAAAAACGATTCATTGCTGATCTCTGATTTGTACCATTACGATCATTACGAATCTGGCAATACTTATGTCATTCTATTCTATCGCAAAAGATTATCTCCACTGAACGTAATAAATCGATTTAAGTTTGAGCAACGGTTTATTGGGCCAACGAGAAATTGCACGATTATGTAGATTTTGGGTCAAGACCTCCTTTTTAGGTCAAGACCAAAATTCCCGCTTTTGGGGCTCAAAAAAACCTACGCATTAGCTTACAGAAGCCAATGCACCCATTACCAGTGCCTGTTTGGTACGGCTTGTGGAGTGGAGATATCAATGGGCCAAATTTCTTCGAAATAGAGGACTGCACAAACATTACGATCAATGGAGACACCTATTGCAACATGATAACCGATTTTTTTGAACCCGCTCTTCATGCTATTGATATGAGCAATATTTGCTTTCAACAAGATTGAATTATTACGACAAATGTTTGATGGCTGTTATTTTAGCTGAAATGGTGATGTGAATTGATCGCCAAGCAACTGTAACTTAACAGACTTGGACTATTTTCTGTAAGAAAAGTGTTATGCAGCGGTGTTGTGCTAATTTTTTTTACCGGAACGCGTTCCGGACCTCGGTTCACGGTTCGGAAAAACAAGTCGGTAAGTTCCAGTTTTTGTTCCGGTTCGGGAACATATAAAAATTCATCAAAAATTTGAAAAAAAATCAGCATTACTTTTTAATTTTTTTTCAAAACGTCAGCCAATTCTCGTTATAAGAAATCATCTTTAGTTCCGGAACGCGTTCCTGTCCAAAAAAGAAGCACCGGAACGACGTTCCGCCTCGACAACACCACTGGTGTTATGCCGAGCATTGACCATTTGAAGTTCAACATTCGTGATGCCATTGCCGAGATACGACTTTCAGAGTACATGAACGAAAAGTGGTCTGAGCGTGTGAAAAACTTTAAGAACTTGTATTTTCAAGTTTAAACATTAAAATGGCTCACCCTATACCTTAATATTTTTTTTTTTTTTCTTCAAAAGAGTTTCACAATATTTCTTTTTTATGTTTGACCCATGACAAGCGGAATTATTTTCAAGACTTTGAATATTTTTCTATTTTTTTTTGAAAATCGTTGAATGACCCATATGCTTGAAAGTGAAACTTACAGAATTCTAAAACGAATAGAATTTTAAGCAAATTCATGAATGTATGCATGAATTCATTTGTTTATTAGAAAACGAGATAATCTTTTGACATTATCAACATCCAATACGCATTTAACGAATCATTACAATTCATAAGCAAGAGTGGCACAAACAAATAAGAAAAAATTCGGAAAAAAATTATGCAAACTGTTTGAGATTCAAAATCAAATCAACATATCAATAGAGCGATATGAATTCATTAAAAATTCTTAAGAAATTTTCTAGAAAACAAAATTTAAAGCCTACCTAGTAGTAAGAAATTTGAATAAAATTTTGCGTTTTTTTCATTTCGATTCCAATAAGAAAGAACAAAAACAAAAGAAAAAACGTCTTACATAACCTTGTGCGATTTAAAGTTCACAATCAATTTTCAATCTGGAGTTCAAAGACTTTTTAAAGTTCTTTGCACAAAAAACGAAATTTCAACAACTTTTTGTCACCAAAAAAAAGAAAAAAACAAGTCAACCTCCTCTTTGACATAAATATTTCAAGAAAAAAATTTAAGATCGTATTGAAAAATAATTATACATCAAACTCTTGTCTAATAAAATCTACTGTTGTAATGTTTTTAAAAAAATTTCGTGTTAAAATAATTTTTTTTTGGTCTCTTTTTCCTGCCACCACTGCACTTTACTTTGTTGAAATTCGAAAACCATAAAATTTTGTTTTTCGTACTACCACCACCACCACCATTTGTATCTGCAACAAAAAAAAAATTTTTTTGTATAATTTTATAGAAAAAATAAATTGCTTTTCGTAAAAATATTTAACAAAATACTGCAGCATTTTTTTTTAATGCTTATTTTTGGTATGGTTCGTTGGCGTGAATTGGAAATCAAATTGTTGGCTGTTAAAAGACTGTCACACTAATAACATGAGCATTTAAAGTTATACACAACAAAAAGACAGAAACCGAAAAACTGAAAAAAAAAATAGTAATTTAGCAAAAAACAAAAACAAAAACATACCATAATTTAAGCAAAAACAACAACCAAAAAATATTGTTAAGTTAAAACATGTTTCGAATTGAATGATAATCATAAACGACCTGTTAATACTCTATGCGGTATTAAGGAGTGCGCACAAAAAACAACTGGAGCAACACTTTTCGTCATAGAAATAAAACTAAGTGGCGGATTTTTTTCGTTTTATATTTCAATTAAAGTTAATAAGATTTCAATTCTTTTGTGTATAAAATATTTTTCTGACAAAGATCTCAGAGCATTGAACTTTTTGAGCCATTTTTCTTTCAAACATGTTAGGGTGTTTTAGAAAAATACGTATTATTTTACCTGCTTTGTTTTGGTCGGCAAATCCTTTTTTTCTTCCACTTCCACCCTTTTTCTCAATACTCAAAGACTCCTTATATTGTTTTATTCTTAACTTAGAAACTGTTTTTTGGTTAACACCAGCGTCACGGTTTTTCATTAAAAATTTCAATTATTTTTTTACGACATTCTTGTTGGGTGGCCATTTTCAAAAAACTATTTTTGCTATTGCAATGCCATTTAGCACGTGGATTTTGAAATAGATGTCTGACAAAAACAATGTAACGGTATTCACTTTTTTCAATTATGATAAAAGTTATAAGCTTAAAACTAGGCCCATGTTTTTCGTGCGCAGACATAAGGTTACTGTTTTAACCCTAAGTCTGTCCTCTCCAACATAACGAAATATAAAAAAATATTTTTCGTCGACTTCCTATCAGCAGATTACTGGCAAAAACTCTTAGGGAAAATAAAAATTTGTTATGAAAAGTTGCTCAAGAATCTAGAGTTCGGAGTTGACTTTAATCTGTCGTTCTCGCCACTCATGTAAAAAATTAACCCACTTAAAATAAGTGGTGTGAGAAGTGGGGCGCCATTTCAACTGAAGGATTGTACTGACCAATTATGTAAGTATTTGTAACAAAGTCGCTAACCAATGGACAACGAAAGTTTTAGTACTCCAATATATTTTGACAAAAAGAAAGTCCCCACAGGCACAAAGTTCCGATATGACTACAAGAGACTATTTAGGAGGTCATTTGAAAGACATACATACATACATAATTGGCCATTACAACCCTTCTGTCAGGATTACGACCTAGCTTCTCACATCACTTATGTTGTGTGCGTTAATTTTATACATAAGTGGCGGGACCTACAGTTTAAAGTCGACTCCGAACGACAGATTTTTGAGAAGCTTTTCATGGCAATTTTTACTCTCAGAGTCTTTGCCAGAAATCTGCTGAGAGGAAGTCGCCGAAGAAATATTTTTCGTTTTGATGTCTGACCTGGGATTCGAACCCGGGCCTTTTGTCTAATAAGCCAACACACTACCCACTAGACCACGTTCTTTCATTTGAAAGAACAGTTACGTAATCGCTAAACCTCTTCAAAGAAAAATCAACCGAATAACTTGCTCTTTGGTGGCACCAGAAAACACTTAACAAAACTTGTGCATTTAATTCCAAATGGGTTAAATGGACTGCTTGACCTTAAGGGATATTCTACTAAATACAAGGGATAACATTTTCATATATTAGGGAAGGTTATGTTAGGTCAGAATGGTAGCTCCGATATCAAGAAACTCACTTGAGCACACTTGAGCCGTTGTGATGCCACGGGTGAACGTTGTCTCTGTACTAACCAAGTTCCATCAAAATCAGGGAAAAGGCAGAGGTTGGTCAGCGCAAGGACTGCATATCAAAAGCACGACTACCCTACACTGGAAAACTAGCCAGAAACTCTATCCTTGACATCAATAGATGATAGCTCCGTCAAGCTAACAAGAAATGGAGAGCCAAATAGCCAATATCATAGCATAGTGGCCCGTGATGATGCCACGGGTGAATGCAGTCTCTGTACTGAACAAGTTCCACCAAAATCAGAGAAAAGGCAGAGGAGGTTGGTCAGCCCAACTAGAAACCAACCACAAAATTTGATAAACTTGACATCATTAGCTGATAGCTCCGTCAAGTTGACAAGAAATGGAGAGTCAAATAGTCTATATCGGCATCTCGCCAGAGGTGGGCACTGACAAAGAAAGTGTATAACCCACGGCTAAAGCGCCCAGAAAGAAGATCGAGACAACGACGACATTCAATAGCAATCCTGGACTTATTCACAACACCAGACAGAGATCTTATAGTGGCCTAACTGTCTGTAAGACTGAAACACAGGTAAAAAGAGCACCGTTGACGAGGATCCAGAGAGTAGCCCGGTAAACGGTCATCACCTCGAAACACGCTACACTAAATTTTCATATATTAGACCCTTAAATTTTAAATTTACTCAGGGTTCTCCTTGAGGGTACCTATGGAGTCATTTGAAATTTTTCTCTTGTTTTATGAAAAACTTTAAAAAATTGTTCGTTTTTATAATAAAATAGAAATAAATTAATAAAATAAATATAAAAACCTCATGAAATTGCTAAAATATATTGCCGTGCCAAGACTTTTGCTGTCCACTGTAATGTCATAAAGAGGTCTTTAAAACGAATCAAACATTTTTGTTTCGCATGCTTTGCTTTATATAAATTTAAAAATAGATAGTGTTCAATGAAAGACCCTTTACATACATAATTGGCCATTACAACCCTTCAGTCAGGATTATTGACCTAATTTCTCACACTACTTATGTTGTTTGTGTTAATTTTATACATAAGTGGCGGGACCAACAGTTTATTTTGAGAAACTTTTCATGGCAAATAGGAAGACCCTTTACATGATTATTTTAGCCTAAAATCTAGAGGATAATAATTTGTAAACGCTGTAAATTAAATATAATTTAAGAAGCAAAGGAATGTATATACCAAACTTTACATATACATTGTCTTTCTAAAGATTCCAAGTATAGGGTAAACGAAAATAATTGGCCATTGCTGCCAATTTATCTGTTACGTTTTTATGTTTCTAATCTTGTGTTCTTTTTTGTTTTTTTGTTGCTTTTTTTTGACAAATCGTCGTGCAAAATGGTAAGTAGTTTTTTGTCTTACTATGGCAACATTAAACTGCCTAAGCAGCAACAATTGCTGCAGCTGCATTTATCCAGTATGACTGTAGCAATGTTTTCAGCAACATTCATTCAAACTGTCATTCAAAGCAACAACTATTTCTCTTGTGGTTAAAATCATTAAAACATTTGATTTCGATAAACGAATTAGTTGCGAGAATTTGTTTGTTGTGTTGTTATTGTATTGTTCATTATAAAAGTGTCGATGCAGTGTATATGTAGTGGCCGTATATGGTGTGGTATTGTGTGGTGTGCTATTGGGATGATTTAATAGAGCATTAAATTAGCATTAAGTTATCATTTGTAATTCAATTGTTTAATGCAATTATAACAACACGTATATGGTATGATTTCTTGAAAATTGAAATGATTTTAAAGCTATTAAAATAAAACAAAGAAAAAGGTTTTTTTATGTGTGAATTAAAATTAAAAGATTTTTTTTTTTTGTTGAAATAGTAGGGCATTTAAAAATGTCGTGGTGTATGAAAATTATATATTGCCAGGCTACTGGTATTTGGCTAATGGCATTTAAATAATTTATGATTGTTTATTATTTTTCATAAAAAAAACGAATTCATATTCAATTGTTTTATTAAGAATTTCAGAACTTTTTTGTTCAAGCTCTAAAAGGTAATTGTTTAGTTTGTGCCAACCATTAAAATTAAATTTTTTAAAACAAAAAAGTTTTTTTTTATATTTTTTTTACAGATTTTTGATAAACGATTTATGCTTGCATGTTGGTTTTAAGAATTTAATAAAAAAAAAATTTTTATTCTTTTTTTTCATCCAAGACCACCCAAATTAAATTTAATTGAATACCTTTGAAAATTATATTAGAAAACCCCAAATGAAAATAACAATTTGACCCGTTTTTGTTTAAAACTTTTTTTCTTATCGTATTTATTACCTTTAATTTACCTTTCAATTCACATTAAACATTTCCTTTATATATCCAAAATCATATTTTTCCGTTGATTTTTTCTTTTTGTTGCAAATCCAACATGAAAGCAAATGTTAAACTCAAAATGTCCATTAAGTTCAGTGTCAAACACATAGACATAATTTAATGGGACATAAATCGTAACAGTTGGCATTAAAAGTCTATGCACACAAATAATGTAAGCATAAGTTATTTAAGCACAAATTCAAATTCAATGAGTTTTTGTTTTTACATTCGATTTTTAAGAATGTGCATAAATGTGTCACATTCTTTAAATATTTCCAAGGAAAACAATTTTTATTAGAAAAATTATCGCATATAAAAATTTTTTAATTATTGTCACCATTTCAAACAACGTAAAAATAATTGCATTTAAAGTTTTAAAAGTTAAGTTAGTAAATTATGTTCACACATATAGGGTGGGCCACTTAAAGGTTTAAATTTAAAAATGATTTAAAACAAAAACGATTTGAAAATTTTCCAAATTTTAGTTTTTGTTGAGGTCGCCGTGGTCTAGTAAGTAGTATGCTGGCTTATTAAACGTAAAGCCAGTAGTGTGAGAAACTAGGTCAATAATCCTGTTTGAAGGGTTGTAATGACCAATTATGTATGTACGTGAAATACAATTGTTCTTCTTGAAATGGAATTTCATTCATATGGCTACCGCAGCTGGCCTCACAGTACCTCATTCGATCAGAACAATTGTCGTGCACTTTTTCGAGTATATACAGTTGAATCACGGCAATAGCACCATGAATGTTGGCCTTCAAATACTCAATTGTCTCTGGTTAGTCGGCATAACACATTTCTTTAAAGGTTCCCCACAAGGAATAGACCAAACGGTGACAAATCGCAGCTTCTCGCCGCCCAACTAACCATTGACTTCACCAATTCAACTAATTAAAAGGGCATCAAACGTTTGGCGCAGTAAATCGATTGTAGCAGAATATGTGCGGCAAATTGCAGCATTTTAATGAAACCAAACATCGTTCACATAAATACCATGAAGAGCGCTAAAAAAATTGATTATTTACAAAGAAATATGGGCCAATTATGCTTCCCCTCCACAAGCCACACCAAAGAGTCACTTCTAATGGGCTTTCTGTTCAATTGGCTTCTGTAAGACAACAAGAGCCCCAAATACGGCAATTTTGTTTATTAACCATCCCACCAAAATGAAAATGAGCTTCATCACAAAAGATGATTTTTTCGAAAAATCATCACCTTGACGCTTTGGTATTTTTTAGTGAGACCCTTACTCTGCAAAATGCCGTAAGGCGCAAAAGTCCAACGGATTGAGATTCGGCCACGGTAGAAATGAAGCGAGGAACCTCCTTTTTAAGCCATTCTTGGTTAACGCGTGCTAAGTGCGGTGGTGCTGAGTCCCGTTGGAATGTCCATTGTCTGCGGCCGAAATGTTTGTCTGCCCAGGGCCACAATACCGTCTTTAAGACATTTTCCCGATAATATTCGGCATTTATTTTAACCCTACGGTCGATGAATACAAGCGGGGAGCGACCATCAGCCGTTACGGCGGCCTACAGAATTACCATCGGGGGGCTTGAGTTCTGGTGGCCAATCGCAGGTGTAAAGTTTCAGCTGACCTCTTTGGCAAGTAAACCCAATCATTTTGTTTGTTTACAAACTGCTCAATTTGGAATGGCTTCTCTTCGGAAAAAACCAAATTCGTGTAAGCGAAGTAACTCCTTGGCTCTTTCCAGTCTAACTTATTTTGTCCATCGGTGAGCTCTTGCACTTTTTGGCTGTTGCATCCGTTCTCACGATAAGTTCAGCTCACGAGCAATTTTTCTACCTCTGCTGCGTGGATTTCGATCAAATCTGGCCTTCACTTTTCGGATCATTTCTGGTGTTGTTACCGATGAACACTGCCAGTATCACGATAACGAGCAATGATACGAGAAGCAAAAGATTTATTCACATTTAAATGCTGGAGAGCTCTAACGATAGCCACCTGTGGTTTTAAAGACAAATATAAAGCAATCACACTATCACGCTTGAATTCCATCACGAATAACATTTTTTCAGAATGCAATAGATCAAAATGCTTTTGTAAGCTTGTAAATAATAAAATGAACTGTCTCTGGAATAAATCTGTCAGCTGTCAGACGAACGGTTTACAAATGATAACAACCTGAAGTTGATCGCAATACATATCAGCCACCCTGTATAAACTTACGTATACAGGGCACTGTTGATCCTTCTTTGCGATCAAATTTTGTACGCTATTTTCGGGAAATTTCTGATTAATTTTCGATGTTTTGGAAATAAATGTCCAATATATTCCAAACGATGCTCAAGCGTAAATCGGTTCATTATGTTCAGAGAATACAATAGACAGAATTTTGTAACAGAATAGAATGACATACATATGTATTGCCAGAGTCGAAATGACCGATGGTTTAAATTTAAGCCGATAAATGGCCCACCCGATACACACATACATAATTAATCATTACAACTTTTCAGTCAGGATTTCGATTTAGCTTCTTACACCACTTCTGTTGTGTATGTTAATTTTAACCATAAAAAGACCAGAGGTTCGGGCCGTGGCCTCATGTCTAATAAGTCAACACACTACCTACTAGACTACGGCGACTACAATGTTATCTGACCATCCTATTATGATATTCGTTATTCTCTGGTTGGGAAGACTAAATTTTGAAAAATCGTTATAAAATTTGTTTACGTTCAACTGTATTGGAACCTGAGTTGCATAAGTGTTCAAATCATCCATTCAACTTCTCAACAATGAACATAAAAACCAAAAAGTTTATTAAGACTTCGATACTATGAGTCCATTGATGGGATAAAATTCTTGACAACTACCTCCAACCAATGTGTCAAAGTTCTTAGTGTCATCATACTTTTGTCATCAACTATACAACAAAATAAAAAAGAAGAAAAATAAAAATGGAATCTGGCCCCGAAAATCTTTTCCCATTCGCCAAACTGGTATGTTGTGGGTATGCATGCATTTGCTGGTTAGCCGGTGTGTAGTGTAGGAATGCTAAAATCAAGAATTAGGTTTACCATACAATGTTGCAAGTCCACCACACTATATATGGATTAAAATGGCCAAAAGCAAACGATTAGCTGTAAGAAAAAGTTTTTTCCTTTATTTTCTTTTTTTTTTTTTTTTTTGTAGAACAACAATTTACCAACGAAAATAAATTAAAACATGAACCCATTTTGCCATGCAAAATAAATACGAACAAAATAAAAACAAAAAAAAAAAGTAAAAATAAGAAACGAATTTCAATAAGAAACCAACTGATGAGGCATTTTCAAAAAATATTACAACAATTTTACACAACAAAAAAACAGAAGAAAAAATAACGAAAACTCTGAATGAACCATAGATTGTCTGGGCCGGGCAAAGAAAAAAGGGTTTTCTGTTACTGTTTAAAAACAATTTAAGCCCTCAGGCAAATGAGCCCACAATGCATCTTTTTTTCCTGTTGGTTTTTCTTACAATAGAGCATTGATAAGCATAAAACGTTCATACTAAAGGCATTAAGGGCACTCTTGATGAGTATGACGACGCTGATGACGGTGGATGATGCGAATGCTAAGGTAAATAAATGTTAATTTATTACACGAATGTCAGGACCAGACATTGCGTTCAAAAGAGGTGTGATCTTAGCCATAATCAGTGCAGAACATAAATATTTTTTCAAACAACCCTAACACGACAATACAAGAGCTGCTGTTTATTATTTGGCATCAAATGTTCAAATGCCCTACAGTAGGTAATCAAGTGCTCAAGCTTTAAAGGTTATTTACTAAAAAATTAAGTTTTTGGCTTGATCAATAAGTTTGCTTGATTCAATGCACAAAATGGCAGTTTTGGTTTACCCAAACTGTTGAAATCCTGACTGAAGCAACTAGTATGAGTGTTATGAACTCTGGGATCTCTATGCGCTCTTTATTAGAGCCAATCTTTATCTGAAATGGAACTATTCAAATACCTCGGCTACTTAAGTCGGTCCATTACTACTTCACTCTTCTTAATGCAAACATTCACAAATGCAAACATACATACATACATAGAGGCATACCTACATATACGTATGTATACCTGTAATGAGCTAACAATCCTTTTATCAGGATTACGACCAGGTTTCTCATGTCACCCTTGTTCTATGCATAAATTGTGAGTCCTACAGTTTAATCTCAAATCCACGCAACATAGGCCTCTGCAGGGAAACTGCTGCGTATTGATCGGCGCAAGAAGTATTTTCTCTCATATTTGGTATCTATTTTCAAGATGCCACATCTCGTACTGCGAGTACCCGCATCGTAAGATAATACTTACATAATTGGTCATTACAATCCTTCAGTCAGGATTATTGACCTAGTTTCTCACACTACTTATGTTGTGTGTGTTATTTTGATACATAAGTGGCGGGACCTACAGTTTAAAGTCGACTCCGAACGACAGATTTTTGAGAAACTTTTCATGGCAATTTTATTTACTCTCAGAGTTTTTGCCAGAAATCTGTTGAGAGGAAATCGCCGAAAAAATATTTTTTGAACCCTAGCTTTACGTCTAATAAGCCAGCACACTATCTACTAGACCACGGCAACTTCAGAAAAGTCTTAGTACTTCAATATATTTTGATAAAAAGAAACTTGAGGGAACTTTCTTACTCTTACACAAAATTCATATATGACTTCAAGAGAGTATTTAAAAGAACGTTTACGTAATCCTTAAACCTCTTCAAACAAAAGTCAACCGATAAACTTGCTCATGGTGCCGCTAGAACGTAAGATAATAAGGAACTCAATTTAATTAGTTTAGCAATGGACAACCCACTAGACAAATGCCCCCGATGGCTCAGATTTTCTGGGGTATTTATCAAAAGTAACATAATTTTGTAATCGTTTCCTTCAGGATGCTTTAGCTGGATTGGGTACCCTCGAGCCCTCATCTAGTAAGCGATACGAATAAATCAAAGTAACACATTTTTGAAACCTGCATTCCAGGAACTTGAGAGTATATCAAGGGATCTTAAAATTGGAGGGGATTACAATAGGTTTTTGGTCGCAGTCCTAAGGGCCTAAATCATCACGACTATTGTAATAATAATAAGGCTGTTGGTCCCAATAACATATTTTTTGTCATACTCGTCTGTCTGGACGTAGTCAACTGGCTAGTGACATAAGCAGAACTTATGCTCTCTTCCTTTTGTTTTTTTTTTTTTTGTTTTTCCAACTTAAATAAATTAAAATTTAACGTTTTTCCACCTTCACTTCCTATCGTAATCAATTACTGCGTGAAGAGGGACGATCCCCTGAGTATTATAAAAAAAATTTTTGAACATTTTGTTTAAAATTTCTACATTTTCCTTATCCATTAAAAAAAAAAAGTTTTTGGAGCTATAAAATAAATATATTTGTGATTAGATTTTATCATTGCAATCACAAGTTTTTAGTCACGGGAGAATTTCCATGTTTAGATTTGGAAACAGAAAATAGGCACATAGGACTAAATCCTTTTAATATGGTAAGCAAGGAAGCAGTTGAAATCAATTTTCTTTTCCATTTTCGTCTATCAGTTGGTATAGAACAAATATTCTTTGTACACAATTTATTGAAGATGGAAGTCATTGCAGTCTTGTACGTAGTGTGTTGGCTTATTAGACGTGAGGCCATAGTTCAAACCCCAAGTCAAGCACATCCAACGATATATCTTCGGTGACTGCCCCTCAGCAGCAGATTTCTGGCAAAACTCTGAGAGTAAATAAAATTGCCCGGAAAGTTTATCAAAATTCTAACTTTCAGAGTCGACTTTAAACTTTTCAACATATGTGATGCGAGAAGCAAGGTCGTAATCCTTTCTGAAGGGCTGTAATGACCGATTAAGCATGTGTGAATGTATTTCTTCGATGAGATTTCTCAGCAGATTTCTGACGAAAACTCTGAGCGTAAATAAAATTGGAATGAAAAGTTTCTAAAAAATCTGTCGTTCGCAGTCGACTTTAAACTGTAGGTCACGCTACTCAAGGATAAAATGAAGACTCTCATCATATGTGTTGCGAGAAGCAATGTCGTAATCCTGGGCGAAGGGTTGTTATGACCGATTACAAGTTTCTAAATAATCTCTCGTTCGGAGTCGACTTTAAACTGTAAGTCCCGCTACTCAAGGATAAAATTAACCCGCTCAATACTACGTTGTAATCCTGACTCTGAAGGCTGATCAAGTATGTAGGAATGTCATTTATTGAATCCCTAGAAATATATAGTAAATGATCGTAAATATCTGACCTTAATTGTTCTCAAAAACATATTTAAAAACATAATTTTAATCCTTTAACTTTAATTGACTGTTTTATGATCGCAGGGAATCTTTTTTTTTTTATAGATTTTCAAACTAAAATGGAAAATAATATCGTAGACTATTAAAAACTCTTCTTCGTTTAACATAAAATATGAGCATTTTTAAAAGGATTTTATTAGGGTCATAATAAAAATTGATAAGGGTTTCTTTTTTCTGCATAACAACAACAAAAACCAACCAGCCAAAGTTATAAATTTTGTGCACAACTAGTTAATGTTGGCATTGCCAACCAATGAATATTGATTCTATTAATAGTTCATGATGCAACCAACCAAGTATTGTGAAGCATCATAATGTGTTTTTTTTTTAGTTCCACTGCTTTTTTTTTCTGCATAACAACAACAAAAACCAACCAGCCAAAGTTATAAATTTTCTGCACAACTAGTTAATGTTGGCATTGCCAACCAATGAATATTGATTCTATTAATAGTTCATGATGCAACCAACCAAGTATTGTGAAGCATGTTGTTTTTTTTTTTTTTTTTTTTTTTTTTTTTTTATAGAATTTCAAACTAAAATGGAAAATAATATCGTAGACTATTAAAAACTCTTCTTCGTTTAACATAAAATATGAGCATTTTTAAAAGGATTTTATTAGGGTCATAATAAAAATTGATAAGGGTTTCTTTTTTCTGCATAACAACAACAAAAACCAACCAGCCAAAGTTATAAATTTTGTGCACAACTAGTTAATGTTGGCATTGCCAACCAATGAATATTGATTCTATTAATAGTTCATGATGCAACCATTTTTAGTTCCCCTGCTTTGTTTCTATGCACATGATTCACGATCATTCCTACATATTTACAGAAGATCAAACAAATGACAATTTAATGATGCATTTCCTTTCGATACATTTTTCTTTTTTTTCTCTGTTTTCTATTTTTCAATTACAAAACAAGTCTCGTTTATAAGCTTTATTGAATGAACATGCATTGCAGTTATCAATCTTAATCAATAAACATGAATTAAGTCATTTAAAATACAGAATTTTATGATGTTATTAAACAGAAATTAAAATTTTCAATTCATTTCGCATAAAATTGAATACTCAAAACTGGTCTAACGCAGTCAAATCCGTTTACTGACATCGTAAACCGAAATTGGATTACATTTTGATGGAAAGAAAGGAAGTATTCAATTTTACTGAAGTGTAAAGTGGTCTGTTAATTTTACTTGTTAATGATTTGCTTTAGAAAGAAAAAAATACTCGAATTATATTCATATGAAGCTTTTATTTCAATCACATTTTTTTTTTCAGTCAACACGAAACTATACATAGACGATAATAAAATTACACTCGCCCATAATCAAGTTTCTGATGTACTACACCATAATAGATTTACACTGTATAGCATCAAAAACACAATAGACGCAATGCAGCAAACACAGTAATTTGGCAGCAACAATTTGCTTGCTGGCATGTTGACGTGCTGCCTTTAATACAATCGTGTCCATACACACCCATAAATTCTATTTTTGAAAGATTGCTGTATGTGCTGCATTGCGTTTATTGTGTTTGTAGTATAATAATCGCAATGCAATCAAAGCTGTTGCAAAACACAATAATTCCAAGAGCCTGCATTATGATTAGCATACGACCGGGTTTCTACTTCATCCATCCAACGCAGACATGGTAATCCCTTTAGCCAACCTCCGCTAATCCCCGCAACAAGTACGCTTCTTTCCATGACATTTTCTTCCGAATCACATCCACATCGCTGAGAACCTCTTACCGCTTATTGTTGATAGGGAGGCGGAAATAATAGTCAATTGCACTTGAGCGAAGCTTTTGCGTAAAACTTATCTCTTAAATATTCCCCAAAACAGCAACAAGTGGCCGTAACAGCATGCATGCTGCCGTGACCTGGAGTAACGACTTGTACAGCAACATTTTCGTTTCACAAGAATAGGTTCAGGAATTCAGTTATGTGGCTTCAATGACACTAAGTAATGCCTTTTGATAAATAATGGCGGTCATCCTCGACTTGATCTCCAGGCTGACATCATTATTGCTGATATAATTGCTGGTACTGCAGTGTCAAGATAAATGAAATCGCTAACAATGTTTAAGGGTTAGGTTAGGTTAGAGGACGTGTACGTATAAGTGCAGTACCGGGAAGTCGAAATTGACCCATTGTATATTGTCCTTAGGGGAGGAATGATGTTTAAGGATTGTAATGAACAAATATAAACGTATGTATAGCACAATGTTAGTCGCCGTGATCTAGTGGGTAGTGTGTTGGCTTATTAGACAAAAGGCCCGGGTTCGAATCCCAGGTCAGACATCAAAACGAAAAATATTTCTTCGGCGACTGCCTCTCAGCAGATTTCGGGCAAAGACTCTGAGAGAAAAAATTGGCATGAAAAGCTTCTCAAAAATCTGTCGTTCGGAGTCGACTTTAAACTGTAGGTCCCGCCACTCATGTTTAAAATTAACGCACACAACATAAGTGGTGTGAGAAGCTAGGTCGTAATCCTGACTGAACGGTTGTAATGGCCAATTATGTATGTATAGCACAATGTTATCGATCTTAACCTAAAAACTGGTAAGCCGGAATTCCTTAAATATACTACTTCCTTTATCCTCATTTACTATCAGACTTACCTTAATAAAGGCCCGTTCAATAGCACTGAAACTAGCAGTAATATCTACCTTCTTACGCTTAATAATAGCGCCATCGTTAGCGTGAGTATGTAACTGAACCGTTCTGTAAAAGGTACTGTCATTGTGATAAACTCTTGCCTACCGCAAAACACACCCCATGACGAAATAGAAGAAATCTTCAGGAGGCGACATCACCTTGTCTAAAACCTTCCACAGTACCAAAATTACGTAAAAATCCTGTCCTAAGCTGATCAGAGTTACAGGAGTTGCTCAACGTCATGCTGTATAAGCTTAAAAAATTCATAGGAATTCCGGACATATTTATTTTGGCAGTCGCCATAGTCTAGTAAGTAGTGTGTTGGATAATTTGTTGTGAGGTTAGGGTTCAAGCCATAGCTCAGACATCACTATCGGAACAATTTCCTCTCACCAAATTTCGGGCAAAAACTTTGAAGATGAATTACATTTCAAAGAAAAGTTTGTTAAAAACTTTGTTGTTCGAAATCGACTTTAAACTGTAGGCCCCCTAGACTTATGGATAAAATTAACACAACGTTAATGGGCCGAGAAAATATATCGTTGAATCCTGAAAATTTCGCAATCCTGAAAATTGTAGGTAGTAATGACCAATTACGTACAATATTATGGCAATATTCCTTACGGAGCTATAAAATGGTACCTTGTAGTAGTCAAAAAAATGGAGAACTTCTCTAGGGTTTGGCTGTTGAATGTCCGATCGATAGATTACTTAGCAAATCTAAAGCTGCATTGATAAGGTCTAGGCAACGACGATGGGTTTTACGTGGGTACCTGTCCAAGTGGACCTAATCCCACGGTGCTCTTCGCACAGGGTGAAATACAATGCGTCTACCAACGCCCCCAAATGTAACAAACTGTTACACCTGAGTACCAATTTGAAGCCATGCATTTGGACATGACTTCCTCATTGCTTAGGAGCGGAGCCTATCTAAAACTCCTTCCGATTTTTGGGTCACGGCACCCGGTTGAAAAAATTCAACTCCACACCGAGCTTATTAACCGAGACCCTTCCCGCGAATTGGCTCCAAACCACAGCCACCACGATGCTCCCAAAAGGGGCCACACCAACAGCCAGGCTGGAACCGAGGTTCCAGGGGCTCCTGGCTCCCGGCTCCCGTGGTACCAGAAATAGGTCTCCGGACAAACCTCGTAATTAGATCGATTACTACCAGTTGAATACCAAACAGTTCGGTTCTGGTGACCCACAGCAACAACAATAAACGTACATGAACATAGCGAACAACACTTACAGTACCAACAATGAACAGCGCTCTCACGGCCGTTGCTTTGGCCACACGGTATGACACCGGGAATGGACAAAACGAACAAGACAAGAAGACACACAACAACGCGACAGGCTTGGCGGCAGCGGCGGTGACGGCAAGGGCGACAATGACGTGGATGACGGGGATGAAAACAGAAAGATATGGTCTAGTCAGGGGTTTTATTCGTAGCAAGTGGCTTTAGTTATTCCCACAATATGCTGTTTAGAGCGCTATATGCGGGAGGGAGAAGGCTTATTCGCCTACAGTTGGTGCATATAATTGGATTTTCGTTTTGTACGATCAATCAATTACTTTAGTTTTGGAAGTAAATTTTCTATAAATCCCAGAAGGAATGATATCAGTATTGCCAGATTGGAAATAACCGAATTTTAAATAAATCCCAAAAGGAATGATATGAGCATTGCCAAACTCGATACAACCGATGGCTCAAAAATTAAACCGATATATGGACCACCCAAAAGTATATACCCAGGATTTTAATCTTTGCATAATGGAATGAAGGGAATAGGACTTCTTATTAGTCACTATAGATAAAATCAAGCTTTTCTTTTAAATTCATCATGTATCCATTGGATACTAAATAAAGATTTGTTGCTTAAAAAGCCAATAGTTTTAAAATACAAGCAAAGGTAACCTTTATTTGTTAAATGGACACAATAAAACAAAAGAATTTTGAAATACTTTAGCATCACTAAGTTTAAATTTTAAAATTTTTTCTGCAAATATCACTGATATTTGCATGTCCTTATGCAGTAATTATCAACATAACCGAGTCCACCAACACTGTTTATATCATGGCAAATGGGAGAATTTTATTCATGACCATTTAATGTTTAATTTACATTCTAAACTTGGCTATAAGCAAATGCCAAGTTTCAAACTCCAAGTCATCTCTCATAGTTACAGTTGAAGAAAGAAATAATTTCGAAATTTTATTGGCAAATTCCTCTTTCTCTCTCTCTCTCTCTTTGCTCGCTTTAAACGTACAAAATGAACGAAATGCGGCATTAAGCGGTTCATTTTGGTTTCCTTTTATGCAACATTGTTGGGACATGGATTTCCATTTCATTTATTTTATTGAAATTAAAAGTGCTAGTTTAGACTATATATCTGCATAGAATGGATGGATAGATTGTCTTTAGTCTGGCTGGTATGCACTGCTCTGCTCTGCTTAAAAGTGGTAATATATTCGCCTTTCAAACTATTTTGCTTTTAACACTAGCGTTTCTTACTTCTTTTAAGTTGACTTTAAAATAATTTAGTCTGGCATTTGCAATGCAACACAACAGCAGAATAAAGACAAAAAAAAAGAGAAAAACAGCAAACGATTATTCTTATTTAATCATTACAATGTGTATGTACATGCAACAAATGCACATACATGCCGCTAAACATTGCCAACACCAACACTGGCAACAGCAGCAGCAAGCTAACTAGCACTAGCATTGGCAACAACACCAACAACAACAACTCAAAACTCTGAGGTTTAGTTAACAAACAGCCCGACAAACGTTCGTTGAAAAAAACTTTTAAAAGTCAATAGTCAGGGTCGTCGTATGCAACTTTTCCTTTAAAAATTTCTTTCGTTTTTTTTTCTTTGTGGCAACTACAGCAATTGCTATTACAAAATCAGTTTGTTATTATTACTGTTGTTGTTGTTGTTGTTGTTGCATTGCATTTAGTCTGCCTTTCTGTGTTTGCCGGTAATTCCATGAAATATGATTTGCCCCAATCGAAATTGTCAGACAATTTTTTCTCCTTTTTTTTCAATTCGTTTTTCATTTTGTTGAAAAAATTTCGTTGTTTTCGTTTGTAGCAAAAAAAAAGAAAAAGAAAGAAAGAGAAAATAAAACAAAAATCAAGCAAATACTCGTAATATAAAAACGCAGAACTTTTGCTAAGTGGTTGGAAGTACTAAAAATGATTGCAATACACGGCCAAAGAGTTTAAGGAAAAACTTGTAAATGATTGTATCATGACCATTGATGTCGTTTGGATTTTCTTTGTTGATTAAGCATTGGGCAACATAAAAAGGCATAAAAGTCGTAGATAGGAAATAGGGTTGCCAAACTACACAAAATAATACTTTATAAAAGACCCTTCATTTAAGAGATATAATTCTGTCACGGCTCCCTAATTTTCTTATTATCTATCAAGCTAAACAGGTTATTAGTAAAGGCTACGGTTACTATGATAAGAGTATTGCGAACCGTTGATACACCCAGAAATTGAATCCTCTGTTGAAGTCATTTGCCTTGCTGTATAGATCAATAAATTCATTTGATTCTCAAGATGTGCCGATGCCTTTTCCAAAGGTTTCTGGATGAATTGTTTTAGGAAGAAATCAATCCTCTTTCTTAATAAGAAATTAGTATTAATTAAGACCTGCCGTAGTCTAAGCGGTAGTATGTCAGCTTATTAGACGGGAGTCCATGGTTCAAACACCAGCTTCAACATTATGAACAACACAAAATAAGGGAAAAAATTCCTTAAGCTGCCTTCCTAATAACCTTCTGGCAAAAGTTAAAATAAAATTGCCATTCAAAAGCCTCTTAAATCTATTGCAACACACATAATGGTCGTAAACACATATTTTTTCTAAAGAGGTTTTTTTTAGGGCACTAGGTTATCCAAGAACCTAACCTATATTTCTTCATTTCTCATTGTTCCAATTGTTCTAGAAAGATATCTAGTAGCACATACCTTCTCCGAAGTCCTCTTTTTAAGGGCATTATGTTATTCACGACAGTTTCTAATATGTGTAATATTGGCTTTAGTATATTGTAAGATAAATTTATTGTTGAAAGTAATGTATGGTATGGTAATGGTGCCAGATACCCCCCATAAATCCTTGTGTAATTATAGGGTGGCTGATATGTATTGCAACCAACTTCAGGTTGTTATCATTTGTAAACCGTTCGTCTGACAGCTGACAGATTTATTCCAGTGACAGTTCATTTTATTCTTTACATTTTGATCTATTGCATTCAGAAAAAAATTATTCGTGATGGAATTCAAACGTGATAGTGTGATTACTTTATATTTGATTGGAAAACCACAGGCCACTGCCAATTTGCTTTAAATATATTGAATTTCAAGCACCAGTAAGATGTAGTGATGACTTGTGCTATAAATCCATAAAAACTTATGCGAAAAATGCCAATGAAAACCACTGGTGGCTATCGTTTGGGCCCTCCAACATTTAAATGTGAATAAATCTTTTGTTTCTCGTACCATTGCTCGATACCGGGATACTGGCAGCGTTGCATAGCGTCCAAAAAGTTAACGAAAAAAAAGCTGTAACAACACCAGAAATGATCCGAAAAGTGAAGGCCAGATTTGATTGAAATCCACGTCGCAGAGGTAGAAAAATTGCTCGTGAGCTGAATATATCGCGAGAACGGATGCAACACATATTGAAAAATGAGCTTGGACTAAAGCCATTGAAGTTCCAAAAAGTTCATAGGCTCACCGATAGACAAAAAAAATTAAACTTAAAAGAGCCAAGGAGTTACTTTGCTTGCACGAAAGTGGCCAGCTACCGAATTTGGTTTTCTTCGATGAGAAGCCATTCGAAATTGAGCAGTTTGTGAAAAAACAAAATTATTGGTTTACTTGCCAAAGACGTCAGCTGAAAATTTACATCTGCGATTGGCCACCAAAACTCAAGAGCCGCCGAAGGTAATGCTAGTATTCATTGAAATAAATGCCGAATGTTATTGGGAAAATGCCTTAAAGAGTGTGTTGAAGCCCTGGGCAGACAAGCATTTCGGACGCAAACCATGGAAATTGCAACAGGACTCAGCACCACCGCACTCAGCACGCGTCAACCAATTATGGCTTAAAAAAGAGGTTCCTCTATTCATTTCTACCGCACAATGGCCACCAAAATCTCTGGATCTCAATCTGTTGGACTTTTGCACCTTAGGGCATATTGGAGAGTAAGGTTCTTACTAAAAAATACGAAAGTGTCGATCATCTCAAGACGGCACTTCGCCCGGAATGGGCCAAAACACCGCAAAACCATTTTCGTGCAGCCAGTGATGACTTTGTCGGCCGTTTAAAGGCCACAATTCGTACCAAAGTTGGCCAATTCGAACAAATCTAAACTGATTCTAAAATTTGATGATATTTCTAACATTTTTTGCTTTTGAATAATACAATTAAACAATAAAATTAAAAAATATAGCGCTTTACTTTGTTGCATTATACATCAGCCACACTGTGTGTGCACTATGACCAATGTCTTTCAATATTTAACCGTTCATCACTACAAATAAAACTTCAGCACACACCCAACTCCTCTTTCAAAGTTCCTTAATTTGTCGCTATCGCTTTCGATATGTCGAATTTTGTCTTTCATCTATTGCAAATCCAAGTTATTCATCTTGATTAAGATTTTTGCCCAGCCTTACATACATGGGGGAATATAGAATCGAATTTAAATACCAACTGGCAACTCTTCCTAACAACTATGCTGTTCAATGCTTGCATAATATCTATTGTACTTGGCAATATATTTAGTTGTTGATATTGTTGTTGCTATTGTAGTAGTAGTATCTAGTTGTTCGCTCTCATTTTCTCCTTTTTGTCTCTCTCCCTCCCTCTCTCTCTGACATTTTTTAAATAGATTATAAAAATTTACAATGTTTTATTAAAGATTTATTTTGTGTGCAATTATTTTTAAGTGCAGTGGGCAGTCTTTGAAGGTTTTTTTTCGTTTCTAATTTTTTCGTTTTTTTTTTTTTGCATCCCTCCTCCCTGTCTGGAAACCATAATTTTGCAATTTTGTTTCATTCATATAGACGTACGTACATGCATATAAAAAAGTGTATTTGTCAAAGGCCGAAAAACAAAATTTAAAAGAATTAAAACTTAAAATCAATTCAGAAATTGAATACAGAATGGCAACCAATGACAAAATGTAGTTATCGGTATAGAGAATGTATAAATAACTGACTAACATACGAAGTTGGTGATTGCAATCCTTTAGGCAAAATTACCACCTACTCTCTCACACCACTTATGTTGTGTGTTTCAATTTTATACCTACTGCTTAAAGGCGATTACGAACTACAGATTTTTTGAGAAGCTTTTTATGGCAATTCTATATATTCTCAGAGTTTTTACCAGAAATTTTTTGGGCACCTCTGATTTGGTGTTTGAACCCTGGCCTGACATCTAATAAGCCAACATACTACCTACTAGATCGACTTACTCCCATTTCTTTATTATGATGCCCAACCCCCAAATGGTTCAAACTATACTTAAAATCGTATAGACATGTAAGACTTTCAGAAATATTTCTGAAATTCAGCGATTAGATCACTCTGTAGGAGATCAAGTCGTTTTAGTACAATAGGCTTTTAAAGTCGCTAAACAATTGAGGCGCCAAATTTTTAAATTTTTCGCGACACTGACGCAAAGATTAGGCTGAACCTCACTGATAGCACGGTTTATGTTGAATTCGTAGACCGCAGTGGCTTACATACATACGTAATTGGCCATTACAACCCTTCAGTCAGGATTACGACCTAGCTTCTCACACCACATATGCTGTGTGCGTTAATTTTATACATGAGTGACGGGAGCTACAGTTTAAAGTCGACTCCGAACGACAGATTTTTGAGTAACTTTTCATGGCAATTTTTACTCTCAGAGTTTTTGCCAGAAATCTGCTGAGAGGAAGTCGCCGAAGAAATATTTTTCGTTTTGATGTCTGGCCTTGGATTCGAACCCGGGCCTTTTATCTAATAAGCCAACACACTACCCACTAGACCACGGCGACTTCTATTCGCATAAGCTTAAAACGCTAAAATTGCTGCAGTTACCGCTGAATTGCCATTGTTGTCGATACTACTGTCGCTGAAATTATTGCTGGGCTTGCCGTTCGAACTTTGTCTGTTGTCGCTGTAATAGCTATTGTTACAGCGGTTATGACCGCTATTGCTGCTGGAATTGCCACTCTAATGCTTGCCGTCGTCGCTGTATTTGCCGCTGTTGTCGTTGTAATTTGCCACTGCTGCATCTATAATTGTCGCTGTAATTGCCGCTCGAACTTTGTCGAACGATGTAATAGCTGTTGTGGCCGCGGTTATGATCGCTGTAGGTACTGGAATTGCCACTCTAATGCTTGCCGTCGTCGCTGTATTTGCCGCTGTTGTCGTTGTAATTTGCCACTGCTGCATCTATAATTGTCGCTGTAATTGCCGCTCGAACTTTGTCGAACGATGTAATTGCTGATTTGTGGCCGCGGTTATGACCAATAGGTACTGGAATTGCCACTCTAATGCTTACCATCGTAGCTGTATTTACCGCTGTTGTCGTTGTAATTTGTCGTTGTAATGCATCTATAATTGTCGCTTTAATTGCCGGTGTAATGGCGCTGTAATTGCTGATGTTGCCACTGTAGTAGCCGCTGTCATTGCCTCTTTAATTGGCGATGTATTGACGCTATTGCCGCTATTACTGTCATTGCCATTGTTGCCGCTGTTTTTGATGATGCAATCCCCGAAGTTGCCAATGCTATGATGGCAGCAGTTGTAGCTACTCAATATTTAATGACATGTGTGGCACGTAGCGTCGTTCTGTTGAAACCATTTGTTCTTGCCAACTGCTCCAGAGCAGAGATCAGCAACGAATATTCAAAACAATGAGTAGATTCAAATCATACTTATAATTTCGATACTTATAGGCATTCATACTTATTTTAATATCATACTCATACTACTCATACTCAAAGTTGGAATTACTCGTCGTATTCATACTAAACAATACGCCTGATGTTATTCACTTCGACTCGTCTCTACTTAACATTTACACGAAGCACAAAATAAGTATGATTCGCGTACGATTCACCACTATACTCACAAGAAGATTGTGTGTATTCTTTGCTTGTTGTCTTTGTCTTTCCTTTCTTTTTTGTTTGTATATGCAACAACAACAAAGGCTGTAAATATTGATGAATGATTCGAATCACTCGAATCACTATTTTTATTATTATTAAGTATTTTTCTAAATTTATGAATCAGAATGAAGTAGGCGTATGAATCAAACATATTTCGAATGTTGTGAGTTTGATGTCAACGTTGTCTGCATACTCATTGCTACTTATAATTATAAATCAATGTTGTAGCGAGTACGAATGAATCAAAGTAGTTGAATTTCAATTCTGTTGATTTACTCATACTCAAAATTGCATGAGTGCTTATGAGTAGCGGAAAAACGATTCATTGCTGATCTCTGCTCCAGAGCTTATTCAGTGAATTCATGTCGTTGTCTTTGGCAGATTACCTTCAGTTCCTAAGTGAGTTGAATAGTATACTTGTGCAGTCCTAAGTTGTAGTCTGACTGATTCTTCTGCACTCTCTTATGGACACCGATGGTGTTTTCTACAGTCCTTGTGTTCAATGGCCTAATAATCCCCTCGATAGAAAGATTACGGCGTTTGTAAATGGACGATGTCCGCAATACTTTTCACACACACCTTTAAAATAAAATGTGGGGAAGACTTTATGCGACAGCATTGTGCAGCTTAAATAAACGGTTTAATATCAGTTTCTGCAATTAAGAAAGCAGCCTTTGCCAGCTCTGCATTATTTAGCATGTGTATTGTGTGTTGTGTTTATGGTATGTTTATGAAGTTACCCACCTTCCATGGCACCAAATGTCGTTAACTATCTTAAACTAAATTTGTTGTTATAGTTGTTATTATTAAGGAGTACACCGAAAGAGTACTTGCAACCACCATATAAACATGAGACACTTTTTTTACTTCTTTTTTTTTTTGTTGTTTTTGATTTCTTGCTTACCTGTGACTATAAAACCATTTAGAAAATGTGGTGTGCTGTTGAATTTGAATTATTTTGTTGCCTACACTTTAACATAGGCTGCGTATAGAGGGAGAAGAAACCAATAAAGGGGGAACCTAAAGTTTAGAATACAAAAAAAACGAAAACAAGAAAAAATTGTGAAATACCTGAGGTAAATGTCTGCCATACACCTCTCTTTTTGAGCACACACACACACACGTACTAAAGTTTTCGTCTACACATGCATAAATTGCCAGAGACGACTATTCATTTAGTCTGTTTTTAATATGCCTCCAAGCTATTAGGCGGAAATATTTTCAAGGAGTTCACTTTTTTATTCTCCCCATTTTTTTTTCTGTTTTTGTTTTTGTTTTTGCTTTCGTTTACTGCAGTTGTGCTTTTAATTTTATAAAACTATGCGGAATCTTTCCTTTTTGTCGCCGTATCGTACGTACCATCGTAGTCATCGTTTGTAGTTCGATGTCGTCGCCTTAGATACCAATTTACAATGAAGCACTCACTCAGTCGCTTGCTGTTTGCTGTTTGCGCACACGTTTGTTGCATCAGCAGTACAGTACAAAATGTTTCACCCTACTTGTGCTTATTGATGAAATGTAATTAGTCAGTGTCAGGTCCGGCTTTCAATGCCTGCTTTCCTGCTTGCCTCACAGCCTGTTCATACTGTCTGCCTGCTGGTCTGTCCGTCTGTCGGCCTTTACAAGTACGTATTTGCTGTAGTACTTGTTGGTTGCACTTCTGCTTTACCTATTGCCATGGTTGGGTAGTGCAACTTAGTTTATCGCTTTTATGTTTCACTCGTTGTTTTTTTTTTTGTGTTGCTGTTGTTGTCTTGTCTTCTTCTTCTCTTTCTAGATTGTGTCTTGTAACTAAATGTATATATTATGTTCAACATTCATTGTCACGTTTTATACATTGCGGAACTGTTTTCGTGTAATTCTTCTTTTGCTGTTGTTGTAATGCTGCGGCAAACTAGCAAAATGCCCATATTTTATGGAGGGGTGGCATTTATTGGCATTTGTTTTTCCGCATTTGATCATAGAAAATATTCGTATATTGTGTGAATTTTTAATAAAAGAACGAAATGGCCTTTACATGCGAAATTGTTATTGGTTTTAAGGACCTCTTTCGTATTTATGATTAAGAAACCTCATATTTCAGCAGACGGCACAAGAAATATTGGCATAATAATTACAGTGAAACAAAACTTGTTAAGAAATTATAATCGATCAAGGATGTTATAATTATGGGCATGTATAGGGTGGGTGATTTAAAAGTTTATAATTTAAAAATTCATTCAAACAATAATGTCTTGAAATTGTTGCCAAATTTATTTTTCTGTTGTAAAGTACAATTGTTTCGATTAGAAATTGAATAATATTATAGCTGCGCGCGGCTGGCCTCACAGTACCTCATTCGATTCGAGCAATTGTCATGCGCTGTTTGCTTTTTCGAGTGTTTGGGGTCAGTATCTCGGCGAATGGCATCATGAATGTTAGCTTTCAAATGCTCATTCAATCGGACAAATTTTCGTGCACTTTTACAAATATTCGTATATCGACAATGTTAACACGAAAGTTGGCCGTCAAATGCTCAATCGTCTCTGGTTTATCGGCATAACACTTTTCTTTAATGGCGCCCCACAGAAAATACTTCAACGGTATTAAATCGCAGCTATTTGCCAGCCAACTGACATGATCATTACCCTATTCAGCTTGTGATTAAGTTCCTGTAGCTGTTTTATGTTCTCGTTGCCATAACTTTGCCCTTACCCGCTACAGTCCGGACTGTAGTGTGTACGTGTCCCTACGTAATGGGGACGAGCCCTCCGCGGTCGGGTGAGGGTGGGTTAGTGAGAGGCCCAATTAAACGATCATCAAGCATTTGACGCAATAAATCGATTATGTGCATGAAATATGTGGCAAGGTGGCAGCATCCTGTTGAAACCAAATATCAGTCACATTAAAAAAAAAAATTAGTTTTCATGGTACAATAGGTGTCTCCATTGAGCGTATTGGTTGCGACGTCCAAATTTTTAAAGAAAATGGGCGACCGAGACTTTCACTCCACAAACCGTACCAAACAGTCACTCGTTATATGTAGGTGCATGGATAAAATTAAAATTTTTTGTTCAAAACATTATGCTGACCTGCCTTTGCATACTAACATTTCCTGCTCTATTGAAAACATAGCTTTTACTACCAGACATAAGAACCCCTGCGGAGTGTCTCCCAAAACAAATAAATTTTCAAATATCATATCATTCATGTTTAGAATAAGAGCATGCTTTTCGTACTTAATTGGTTATTACAGTCCTTTTGCCATGGTATGAGCTAACACGAGTTATGTTTGGATGCAAATCCAAAAGACCTTTGTGACTTATTTCCATACACCTGCGACTTAAGACAGCTGCACATGAACGAGAGGTGGCTAAATATGCCCTTAAATAGCTCGTGCAGAATATCGCATGTGGCACAAGTGTCGTCCTGGTGATTTAAAACTACATACCGCTACTGTCCAGATTTAGGCCAAAAGAATTTGAAAATCATCAAACTATTGTGCTGGTGATCGTTGTCAAAAATAAATATGAACTATTGGCGCCGCAAGTCAAATATCCACACTAAACAATGACTTTTTCGTATACATTGCAGAGATCAGCAATGAATCGTTTTTCCGCTACTCATAAGCACTCATGCAACTTTGAAGTATGAGTGAATCAACAGAATTGAAATTCAACTACTCTGATTCATTCATACTCGCTACAACATTGATTTATAAATATAAGTAGCAATGAGTATGAGTACAACGTTGACATCAAACTCAAAACATTCGAAATATGTTTGATTCATACGCCTACTCATTCTGATTCATAAATTTAGAAAAATACTTATAATACTTATAAGTCATTCGAGTGGCTCGAATCATTCATCAAAATTTACAGCCTTTGTTGTTGTTGCATATACAAACAAAGAGGAAAGGAAAGATAAAGACAACAAACAAAGCATACACACAATCTTCTTGTGAGTGTAATAGTATTCGTACGCGAATCATACTTATTTTGTGCTTCGTGTAAATGTTAAATAGAGACGAGTCGAAGTCAGTAATATCATACGTATACGAATACGACGAGTACTTCCAACTTTGAGTATGAGTAGTATGAGTATGATATGAAAAAAATATAAGTATCTGAAAGTATAAAGTATGACTCGAACCTACTCATCGCTTTGAATACTTAATTGCTGACCTCTGATACACTGGACATTCTCGGATCTCAAGTGGTGTGGTGTACAGCCAAACTTTAGTATTTTGTTTGTATGGGTATCGAGCAATGAGCCTGAATGATTTAGAATCAACAAGATAACGGTTATCAAGTGCCATCGACGAATTTACTATAGAAAATGCAAGTTATCGATAAATTTACCTAAAGAAAATGATAGAAAATGCAAGTTATCGGTAAATTTTATTATAGAAAATGTAAGTTATCGACAATTGTAGAAATCCAAGATTTCTAACTTTTACTTGTATGCCTTTCCTAAAGATCTTTATTGGCTATGGTTGGCCATGATCCAAATCGATGAAATAAATTACAACATTTTTGACAGATGTAGCTTCAACAAGATGGCTGTTATCAACTGTTAAAGTTCCGAATACAAAATTTATTTACTTTTTCAATTATTTCCTGTCTTTCAATTACCTTCTTTTTTTGTTTTTCTAATTTCGTATTCCTCTCTCTAGAATGCCATTTTAGCCAGTTGGATATATTGGCTTGCCTTTATACAAGACAATACTATTCGCAAGATATCACGCATTTGATATAGTGACAAATAACGAGATCTGGCAAAGTGGTCTTTACAGATAGTGACAGTCATAATCTTTATCGAAATTTTCCATAATTTGGAAAGCAATTTTAATTGTTCAACAAAAAAAAAAACAAACAAACCAAGTTGTTTAATAAATCTTTCAAAAAAGAAATATTTTTGTTGTATCCTTTTTTAATATTTCATTATAGCCTTCGTCGTTATAGTTTTAGGCCATAAATCATAATTTTTTTGTTTCTTCAAAAACTATAATTTTCTCAAGTTTTTGTAATGAAATGAAAACATGATTTTAATGCAGTTTTTCTTTACTTAATAAAATATTTTGACCTTGAATTATTTTTTCTTCTTCTTCATCATCTTCTTTTTATTTAATATTATGGCCAACATATTTACTAAATTAATCGTTAAAACAACAGAGATTGCCAGTCGGAGTACGAAAATTTTAATTTAATACACTTTAAGGAATTTGGTTTGGTAAGAGACGTATGTAAAGGGAGCTACACCTGATCGAACTAGAATTTTTCATACAAATCAATCAAATCATCCAGAAACGGTTACTCATTGCTGAGGCTGTGTTTTCGATGAAAATTATGTTCAAATGGGGTATCCAACCCATTCTGATAAAAAAAATCCTTCTAATTAGACAGTTAGTCGTGAACAACTATCAAATTTTGGAAGTTTCAACCGACTAGGTTAGAGGACGTGTACCTATCAATCAAGACAAGTACGGTACCCGGAGGTCGAATTGACCCATTGTACAAGGGCTAGAGATATGCAAATCTTTATTGAAAGCGAAGCGGTAATACAAATCGCCGATTTGTTTGATTACCAACAATTAACAGATTTCGGCGTATCTTATAACATCCACATACGATACTGCTATTTGCCTGACTTCGCCAGTATATCAAACTAATTAATGACGGGGATTACTCTATATGACTGCTGTTAACGCCCGCTTCAAATACCTGCCGTCGAAGGATCCTCTTCCATCAAATCAACATGGCTTAGCCAGCGCAGAGGCTGGATATTAATGCGCTTTACAACATCTATGTTGATGCGCTCATACAGCTTATTGTTCGATTATTATTGATTGCAAAAATAGTCGCCAACTGGCTCCAGAATTTTCTCTTGAATGCCTTCAAATCTGCTACATAACTGCTCATTACAATCCTTCAGTCAGGACTGCAACTTAGCTTCTAACACCACTTATGTTGTGTATGTTAATTTGATATATGAGCAGTGGAAAGTTTTCATGACAAATATATCTAGTCTGAGAGTTTTTGCCTGAAATCTGCTGAGAGGAACTCGCCGTAGGAATATTCAAATTTCGTTTTGTTAAAGATGTCTTACCTTGGGTTTGAAGCGTGACTTCACGTCTAATAAGCCAACATATTGCCTACTAGATAACGCCAACCTCGGCTTCTACATCAGTGCTTAATTAGTATCTATTGTTCTGCGCCGCAAAGATGCATGGGATGAGCGACTTGTAATTTTATCTCGAGAGAGAGGACTCTGCTACTCAATAGTCTATTGAGACCATAGTCGCATCTGTTCACAAAAGTGATCATACGCTTGATATGCATGGGATGAGCGACTTGTAATTTTATCTCGAGAGAGAGTGAACTCTGCTACACAATAGCTACTACGCTTGATTTCCACACTGACATCGTTAGTGGTGTTAACGGCGTAGCTAAGATCAACAAATTTCCTGACAATATCCGGCAAAAACTCTGTGGATAAAAATTGCCATGAGAAAGTATTCAAATCTGCCATTCGGAAGCGGCATTTAACAGTCCCCACACCACTGATGTATAAAATTGAAACACTCAACATTAATAATGTAAAGGGTTCTAATCCTGATTAGGGGGTTGTATACCACATCTAAGATTGTCCAAAACTGACGGATAACTCGTTAGAAGATAGTAAGGCATATGACGGTTACTCTTATGTGGGTTTCTGGTCACGGAAACCCCGAAGGTAACAGAAAACCTAAATTACTTATAAAATTTGGCCCGTTATGAATATGTGCGGAGCAAAATTCTCATTAAAAAGAAGAAGAGAACACATCGTATTTTCTATCATAGTCCCGCCCTTGATCGCCTAAAACAAAGGATTCTTGGACAACCAGAATTTGTTTTGTTTGATTGAAAATGTCAAAGCCAAGCCGATTTCATTAGTACGTTTGTCTTCATAAATCAATATCGGCATAGTGTAGAAATGCCCACGAGATATCGAACTAGTTAATATCGGTTTTACATCGTGATCCAATAGCATAAGCTATGCTCTTTGAAGAAGCCGCCCATTTAATCTAGCCTGACCTATAACCATATTGAAGTCGCCGTAGTTTAGTAGGTAGTCTAAAGAATGATAAACTAAAGATTACGCCTTACGTATGATTTCCCGTTAGATGACGTAGTTGGGCTATTTCAAAGGTTTCCAAGTCTTTTTCATATGTGTGCACTACGTGAAAGTTGTTGGCATCCCTGCACTATAACTTACATTATCATTAGCCAATAGGAACACAATTTGCATGACGTCATTGATTCAACATGCGCAGAAAGTTTTTATTTTGTATGCGTGATGTCGTAATATTTAGTTTATCATTCTTGGGTATTGGCTAATAATAAAAGGGGGCTTGGTTCAAACCCCAAGTCAAACATATCCGACAAAACGAAATATGAAAACAAATTTCTATGGCGACTTCCTCTCAGGTGATCTTTGGCAAAGGCTCTATGAATAAATAAAAATTGAAATGAAAAGTTAGTTAAAAAATCTGTCGTTCGGAATCAGGACAGTAGGGACAGCAGGTCCCGCCACTCGTGTATAGAAATTAATATGCACAACACAAGAGATGTGAGAAGCTAAGTCGTAATTCTGACTAAAGGGCTGCAATGACCAATTATGTATGTATGATGTAAAGTACAAGCAACTCAGGTACACAAAAGAAGAGTGAAAGAGAGTCAAACTCTAGCAAACATATTTTAGAGCGTAGATATCTCCATGATTGGACGTGTGGACCGACTGTGTGGTAAGGGGATAGTCAGAGCTATTTAAATATGGCTACTCATGGGCGTTATCTCCGAAGTACATGCTAATATTTCTAGTGTGAAGAAGGCTGCAAAAATAAAAATAGGATTCCTAAAGGACCTTGTCACAAGAAGCTTGCCTTTCTACTTTGACTTCTTTTGTAATTCCTAAATAAATTCTGATTATTTGTAGGGTGTTTTAAACATTTCAGAATGTTTGTTCAAAAAATCAACAAAAACAAAATGAAAAGAAAACAAAAAACATCATCAGCCTCTTTAATATGTATAATAATCATATTAAACATATGCTCCAACGGAATCCTGTTCCTTGTTTCTTGTTCTTTTTTTTATTTTTTGTTGTTGTTGGATTTTTCTTGTACTGAATTCTACGTAAGTGCTATTTCACATTTACAAGTGATACAAAAAAAAACAAAAAAAAGAACACGAAAAGACCACAGAAACCAATAATAACTCGAACAGGGTAAGACAATAACCAAAAACAAAAAAAGAAGCCCAATCAAGATAAACACAGTATTCGCGCTCCTGTTACGACAACAATGACGGAGATGATGATGATGATGACGCGGATTCGGATGCGGACAATGCTGCAAACCGATTCAACCTTGTTTTGAATGGATGAATCGCCATGGTTTTTGGTTGAATGTTTAACTGACAGTATGAATGGTTAACTATGGTTGAATGTTTTAAATATTTATGGTTGTTGTTGCTGTTGTTGTTGTCTTTGCAAGATCCTGACAACAGTCTGATGCAGACTTTAATAGGTAGTTTAAAGGGTAGTGTTGCTAATTATTGTTGTTGGAATGTTTTCTTTGTTTTTTTTTCTTGATTTTTTTTCTTTTTGTCTTAATTCACATAAAAAGGATCATTTAGCTGCATTTTATTTATTGTTATGATACACTTGTGATTATAAGTTCTTTTTGTCTTCTTTTTCTTTTTGCTTGATTTACCTTTTTTTCTGAGCTTTTGTTCTTATAAGTGAATGGCTAATAGGAGGCATCAGGAATGAAAAACACAGAAAACAAAAAGAAGTAACTGATGAAGTAATTTGAGTGACCAGTTTATACAAAAGAAAGAAAGGAATAATGTTAACCAAAACCCATGTATTTCTATATATACTTACACTTAAGATAGGTTTAATACTGTTTGAAATTTAAGAAACTGTCATTTTACGTAAGTAGTAGCACTTTTTAATGCAACGGGTGTGACCACATTATATAACGAGTGTGACGCTGTCTTAATGTAGTAAATTATTATTTTAAAATACACAATTATACATACATACATAATTGGCCATTACAACCCTTCAGTCAGGATTACGACCTAGCTTCTCACACCTTCTCACACCACTTATGTTGTGCGCGTTAATTTTATACTTGAGTGGCGGGACCTACAGTTTAAAGTCGACTCCGAACGACAGAAGAAGAGAAGCTTTTCATGGCAATTTTTACTCTCAGAGTCTTTGCCAGAAATCTGCTGAGAGGAAGTCACCGAAGAAATATTTTTCGTTTTGATGTCTGACCTGGGATTCGAACCCGGGCCTTTTGTCTAATAAGCCAACACACTACCCACTAGACCATGGCAACTTCTTTACACAATTATACATTTACAATAATAATTTACAATATTTATACAATTTTTCTGCGAAACTATAAGCTTCATACCTCAAAATGTGTTGATATTTTAGTGGGCTGTCTTTATTAATTACTAGCTGTACCCTGCACGTGTTGCTGCTCCCCCAACTAAAATAAATTTGAAGGAAAGGCATTACACAAATGTCCAATTAATTTTGAATCATTTTATTGATTTTGTTTCTCGTTGTCCTGATGATTCAGATGAACGGGCCTAAGTAGTACGCATTCGATCAGTTTCGAATCTCACTTCTCGTTGTTCAAGTGGTTCATGCGAACGGGTTTCCGCAGCATATACTCGAAGATTTTCCAGTCACAGTGCTCGTCTGATTGTGAGGTTCGTAATGCTCTTTTCTTTAGTGCTTTCATTTTGAATAATTTTCAATGACGCAATCCATTGGAAATTAATCGCACTAATCTCCCTCGACTCATACGTAAAAACTTCGTTAAAGAATGCACAGTTGAAGATTTAATTCATTTTAAGTAATTTTCAGTGGCGCCACCTATTGGAAATTGGTCATACCAACTTAGAAATCTTCGTCGGCTCATGCGCAACAACTTTGCTAAAGATCATAACATAATCAAATGCACATTTTACGATGTAATTGATTTTAAGTAATTTTCAGTGGCGCCACCTATTGGAAATTGGTCATACCAACTTAGAAATCTTTGTCGGCTCATGCGCAACAACTTTACTAAAGATCATAACATAATCCAATGAACAGTTTAATTTAATTGATTTTAAGTAATTTTCAGTGGCGCCACCTGCCGGAAATTAGTCATATCAACTTAGAAACCTGCCCCGGTTCATGCGCAACAACTTTTCTAAAGATCATAACATGATGAAATGCATAGTTTACGATTCTATAAGGTACATACAAACAAAAATTCATTTTAATATATAGACTATGGGAAGTGACACACCCACTATAGCCAATCCGCCCATTTTGTTCATATATACGTCAAAGTCATTCATACAAAGTTTGAGGACTTTAGCTGTTGCAGTTTATGAGATATGCGATATTAAAGACTTATTGAGCATGGCACCTTGCCTACTTGAAATTTTAAAATAAAATATAGTTCCTTCCAAACATAGAAGAAGGTACTGTTAAAATTTTTAGAAAATTCTGAGGTGATCATGACAATAATACCATCCTGAGGGGTAACTGTTCTGTACATTTAAATTTCATCCGTAGGTATTACTTCTTATCTAATACAATATGAAAAATGTATAGCGAGTATCATCAAAGAAATTCCTTTTTCATAAAATTTCTTGCGAATCATTCGGATTGTAAACACTTGCCGCTGAGAAAAATAATCGAGTATTTTTCTTTTAAATTCGTCTGCAATATCTGGATGAAGGATACTAACTCTAGTATTTTCATTTAAATCTCTGTTGAACCATTGCAAGTTGGTAGTACCCAATAGTATAGTTTACTTGGAACCTATGTATACGGGTTGCCTTGTAATACCAAAGGGCATTCTTTAGCCATATGGATTGATCACGGTGTTAAAAATCAGCTTTACATATTGACACGCTCGGACTGGTGTCAGGTTCCCATATTCTGTGGCTTGCTCCTCTTCCACATCATCTGCAGAAGTCAATGTGAAGTATTCTCAGCCTGCTAGGCGAGTGCAGACCTAAATACCTACAGGTTTAACGTAAATTTTGTTCTTCCAGATCTTAAATATAAATTCATTCGAATATCCTGTTGTACCAGACTATGCAAATGCGTCGGCTTTAGTGTTCGCTTCAATATCGCTTTTTCGGGAACACTTATGAGATTAACAATTAAATGTCTTGTACGTCAGTACGGATCTGGCAGGCGTTTTACTGTCAGTGAATATGCGAATAGAATCTGATATCAGATTCACACAACAACAGTCTGAATAGTATTGCAGTAAGGAGGTAGTTCAAGATACAATATAAAATTCAAATGTTCTGAAAAGTCTCCCCATAAGATTTAAAATAACGTACACTGGCCAGTATAAATGGATTTAAACGGTATTTTTCATTGTAAAAATTAGTTACGAAAGCTGATGTACAGATCAACTAAACTTGAGATTTCTTAGGAACGTTGTTCCTTTTCTTCCAAACCCTTTGACAATCATGCTGTAAACTTAAATGCAACGCAACAAATGGAACAATTTTCTTATTGCAAAGTATTCGCCAATATTTTAGCCAACATATCTGGTATAAGTATAGTAGATAACTGCTTAGATAATGTACACCAATGTCCCCCGGGGGCCGAACATGTTCGGCTTATTACACATATAGGACACAAACATCAACAATATTTCGTTAAAATGGGCGTAAAAATGCATTCAGTTGCTTGTCACCTTTCAATGAAGTAGGTTCTCGTCGCTTCTTTTTTAAAATTTTTTTATGTATCAATTATACACTCAAAGAAAAATTTAATGAAAATATGAAGAAAACTGACCAAACAGATTTTATTTTGCTTTAAATATATTGAATTTCAAGCACCTGTAATATATAGGGATGATTTGTGCTATAAATCCATAAAAACTTGGGCGAAAAATGCCAATGACATCAAAAAGCACAATATTTGTTCGAACACTGCTTGAAACAATAATTACTAATGATTTTTCTCTGGGTTATACACATGCTTCCCACAAATACACACACACATTTTTATCATGTTCTCTTTCACCCTCCTCTGAGCAAACTCAAACTTGGTTTGATGAGTTCTTTTCACCAAAGCTAATTACCAAAACGTAGACCTTTCAAACAGAGTTGGTTTGGTTTTAAAGTCAGGCACAGCCAGCATGCATTTTTAAGAGTGTATAATCAAGTAAGTCGATTGCTCTCTTACAACAATTATTAGCAGTTATGGCCTTAATGATTCTGGATTGTTTGCTGTCAAGTATGATTTCAAAATGTTTAAAGTTATTGTATTGATTGAGATCGAAATCCTGTCCTGGTTAGGTTAATTGTCAGTCCAGTTTCCTTGTAACATTTTGACAATAGAGCTGGAGTTGTTTCACAATACTATCGACTTTGTTCACGAAAAATCGAAGTAGCCTAACAACAATTCTAATTTTGATCGATATTTTTATTACAAAAAAAAAAGGAGACGTATTTACTAGAGGTACTAGCTTACCCTTTACCGAATGCAATACTGTAGTGTACTCTTTCCTGTTGCTCTTGATTTTACTAGTATACTGAAATGTGTATTTTTCATTTATTCAATGTATACAACAGCACTCGTTTGCCTGTGAAGTAACGGAACTATGCTTTGTGTTGTAAGAGCATATTTTACTACTGAAGCTACATTTTCAGTATTGCCATATGAATATCAGTAATGTAAAAAAAGGTTTTTCCTCAGAAATAAAAAGTTAAAAAAAGTTACTGGCAATGCTGGCGTCGACGAAGATGTTCGGTTGCAGAGAGCAAAAAAGAAATGCATGTTGTGACTCTATGAAGAGTGTGCAATTTTATATGTCTTGTGCACACCTCTAGTATTTACACAATCTTTTTTTTTTTGGCAATCTGGTCACCTTAACTTAAATACTTGTTCGCACTCCATGAACATTTTGTACAGACAGCGTTGAGTTGATCATTTTTTCCTTTGTTTCTTTTTTTGTTGTTCGTTTAAATTTTTATAAATCGATTTTGATTTTGGCTTAAAAAAACTGATTCATATTCATAATAAACATGATAACAAATTGTATACTGCACCACACAAATATTCCAACATACAAGCTTTTAATAAATTTAAAAGAGACGTGAAAACCAAGACCAAAACCAAAACCAAAAGGAGAATTTTTTTTCTGTTTGGCTAATAAAATAGCAGGATTTTAATCATGATTTGTATAAAAACGTAAAATAAGCCATAAATTTTAAAACAAGCAGAAGAAGAAGAAGACCATTTTATAATACTTTTTTAATTAAAGCTGGAGATAGCATTTGAAATTGTAAGTGTGTGTGTGTGTTTTTTTATCTTAAAATCTTTATCACTTTTCTTAATTATTGGTTAAAAGGATGAAAAAAAATTCTTTCTTTCTTTTTCATTTTTCTTATCGTTTTTGTTTGAGTTCTAGTGGTCTAAACGCCGCCTATTTTGTTAAATTGCATTCGAGATATTTTTAATGAATTGTTTGCTTTGAATTTTTTCTAATTGCAGTTTCACCACCCTGTCTGCTAATCGAAGATATACGGCGAGATGAAAAGACCATTAAGGATCTAACCAATACCATTACGAATCTAAGTCAACAGCAAAAGAATCGTTGGACCACGACAGCTGTTAACAATGTGCTTAATACACATTTGCATCAGCACAATAACAACAACAACAACAATAATAGCAAAACGCTACAAGATGATAAAAATTCGAGAGATGAAACCGATTTCGTTTATCGTTCAAACAAACAAACGACATCACAGGCGTCAGCGATGTTAGATGCACAACAAAGTCATTTAAGACCAAAGTCATTGCCGTTGGCCTCAAATTCAACACCCGCCATAGTATCAGCCATTGTTAAGAAAATTCCCCCGGTAATGGTGTCATCATCATCATCATCATCATCTTCTAATACAAACAGCAATAACAACAACAACAACAACAATATAAATAACAGAAGCAAATCTAGTCCACGTTATCAAATGCAACACCAACAACAACAACAAAATAATCAAAATTTAAACCGACGCCAAAAACAACATCTCGAACGTGGCGATCCCGATGGTGGTTGTAATTTAGATGATCTCTCCTCTAACTATTTGGCCAAAACAGTAGAATTGCGTGTGAATCCACCACCGCCAGCATTAGCAAATACCAACAATACAGCCACAACAACAACAACTGGCGGCACAAACACAACCACAACCACCACAGTTGGTGAATCACTCAATGCCAAAAAAGGTTGGCTAATGAAACAAGATAATCGTACTGGCGATTGGACGAAACATTGGTTCACATTAAGTGGTGCTGCACTCTTCTATTATCGTGATCCTGTTTCAGAGGAACGTGGTGTCTTGGATGGTGTATTGGATGTGAACAGTCTTACCAATGTGGCCGAAGTGAATGCCAATAGAAATTATGCTTTTCAACTAACCACTTGGGATAAAAGGCGCCTAACGCTGGCAAGTCTATCGCCCAACTCACGTAATAGTTGGATTGCAATTCTACGAAATGCTGCTGGCCTACCACAAAATCCCTCGATAACTGCTGCACAAAGTGCTATTAAAAGCAATACCAATAATAACAATAATGGTAGTGGTAGTGGTGTTGGTATTGGCCTGATAAAGCATTCTTCTAACTTGGCCAAGAATGAAAGTCATAATAATGTTGGTAATAAATCTATGAATACCACAGAGCTCATAATCAAAGATAATACAAGTGATGATATTAAAAGTGAAATTGAAAAGGATTTCATGAAAGCTCAAAGAATCAATAACAACAACAACAGTAAAAGTGTAAAAAAATTAACCACCACAACAACACCAACAACAGTTGAAACTAGTCCCCAGGTGATAATCACCAATGTCAGTAGTTCAAGTTCACCCAAGTCGTCTCTTATAAGTCCCCAAACACCATTGACACCAAAGACCGCATTGCATTTCTCTTCGGATGAGGAATATCGCACAGCATCCGAGGGCGGCAGACGAGATAGCATAGGCGAATGGGGTTCACCTTTGTCACCCTCGCCGCCTGCCCCACTTAGCATTGTAAGAGCCAAAGATAGAATGCGTACGCGTACAACTACAGCCTGTCCGCGCATGCATAAACGTTCCCGTTCTTCGCCGCCTTCTTCCCGGCGCAGTACAGTCGATAGCGTTGGTTCCGATGATATGCCCGTTATTCATACGGTACACGAAGAAATCAATCTTAATGTGGACAAAGAGCTACAGTTCCGTTTGAGTGTTGTTGAAAAGGAACGCGATATGTTGCGTGATGAAGCCAAAGAACGTGAAACCAGAATGTCGGAATTGCTTTCCACTTTGGAACGTACAGAACAAGAGCTTAACAATCGTATTCACGAAATGGAGCAAGTAAGGGAAAGCCTTAGCACTCAACTGGAAGATGCTAAACGCAACGCCTCTGAGATTATCGAAAGACTTACCGATGAGCTCGAAGAAAGCCAAAGAAAAATTAAAGATCTTGAAGATCGCCTAGCCAGAGGCATTGAAGAGAATGAAACGCTCTATAAGCGTTTAAGGGAAATGGAAAGCTGTAGTCCTTCCAGTTTCATAAATTTGCAACGAAGCAAAATGAAACGCATGGACTCCTTAAGTGATCTAACGCAAATCAACGATATCGATCCGTATGGCTTGGAGCGTGATTCTTTGGCTGAGGAGTACAGTGAACTTAAGGGCAGATTTGAAAAGGCCGTTAATGAAATACGTGCCATGAAGCGGGAACTTAAAGAATCACAAAATCAATATGATTCCCTAGAGATTTCCTATGCCTCTTTGAAACAGGATATGGAACGCAAAGAAATCGAGGATCAGTCCCAATTGCAAATGATGGCAGACAGAATACAAGATTTAACATTAAAATACAGTTCTTCTGAGAGGCAGGTACGCACGCTCAAACAAAAATTAGCCAAATCCGAACGTCGTAGGTCCTTGTCGCTCAAAGGTAAGGAACAGCTTACGGTATCGAAAGAACTCGAAGTGAAATTAGGTGAATTGGAAACCAAAATCGATGAGTTGGAAAAAACCCAACAAATGGACATAAAACAGCCCATTATGGAGAATCCTCCAACTGCTAGGGCAACCGTAAAAAAATCCTCACGTAGAAGATCGTTGGATACCAGCCTATCACAATTAGGCAATTCAGACTCTTTGCAATTCCTGGTACGAATTAACGATTTGGAGAAACGTTGTGAAGGCGTTAATAGTTCGAGAAGTTCTTCTTGCACACCAACACCTAACTCAGCAACTCCAGTAATGGACTCACCTTCAAGAGCCTCACCGGCTGTTAATCTAAGACTTTCCGAACATCTTATTGAACGTTTAAGGTGTTTAGAAAATGTTTTGGTTACAAGCAAAGACCGTCTGGAACAAAGTCTAAGTCAATTACAAAATTTACGATCATCTCGTACCCGCCGCTCTGTATCACCCATAACGGAACGCAAAGATTCTTATCGGTTTGTAGAACGTTGCCTCCATGAAGTTGTAAAATTGATTAGAGAGTCCACAGAGACATGTATAGTGCAAGGCATACATCCCGAGTTGCCGCAGCCCAGTGTCTTTATGTTACCCGAAACTAGTCCTGTAAAGAAAGCTTTGACGCAACTAGAGACCCAGCTGAGGTCCAAGTTGGCAGAACTATTAAAACAGCGGCGCATGCTAAGAGAACGCAATGAACTCACCAAAAGGAAAGATTTGGAATTATTAGCGGAGCGTATTGCATTTGAAAGTGTTTGCTTTGGCAAACTAAGAGACTCCGTTGAAAGAGCAGAAAATCCAGAGCTTTTCTGTGAACGTCAAACCCGTGCTGAAGTAGCCGAAACTTCTCATCTCATGTCAATGCTTAAAGCCAAATTACAAGGTAAATGTACAGTGAAGACAAGTGGCAGTTTAGATATATTGGCGGGAGTTTTAGCACGACGCCTGCTTCTCTCGTCATATCAGAAAAGTACTGGCTCCACGAATGCCCAAGAGGTTAAACTAACTATGGAGCCAATCGACCAGAACATGCTGGATGATCTGTTGAGGCAACAGAACGAAATAAATGTCATTGCCAAACGCTTTAAGAACAATGCCATGGAAAATTTGGCAATCAGCTTGGCAGCAGAGACTTTAAGTTACATGTCTAGCAATGATTTAGTGCAAGGAGCCGTACAGGAGGCTTGGCGCCAAGCCCAAGAGACAGTTAATGCCGAATTAGTGCAATCAGAGATTGCACACATAATGATGCGCAATGCAGAGCGGCTAGAAACTTCAATAGCTCCCTCCTATGGTTTTACATTAACTTCAGAGGAGCGTCTTTCTTTTGAGAAATTTGCCGATGCTGTTCATGATGTCTTAAGAAGGGAAATGGAGTTGGCCGTTACCCAGCTTACACAATGCTACGATGAGATGATGCAACAAATGAAAAGGGATTGGCGTTTGCATTTACAGCATGAGCGCAAGGCCTCCGAAGGTAGACATTTGCTGACGGAATTTGCTGATATAGTAGCCCACAAGGCATTGGTCGATGCACGCATAGATGTCTTAAGGGGAGACTATGCTTTGCAAACTTGCGCAGCCAAACTGGACGAAGAAAAAGAGGTCCAGCGATTAGGCATTACGGCTTTGCAAAAGTATGAGAATCTGTTCGAGGAGCTATCCTCTGATCTACAAATCAGCAATCCGGATGATATTTTATTGGAAGCAGATTTCGAGTTCATGTATAAACAACATGCCATTGATTTCTTAGCGATCGTCAGGTATTGGGTGACATTTCAACTTTTCTCAGCCAACTGGAAGACTCGCTAATTGCTTTACAATGCGAAGCCACCACATCGACCAATGAACATATACCGCGTACTGAAATCTCTATTGAAAGTTTACAGGATGTTTGTCACAAATGTTGTGAATTACGCAAACGAGCTGATCAGCTTTTACAAGAGGTACATCGCAAATTGAATGCTTCATGCCAGCATTGCTTGCAGGTGCGCGAGAAACTACACAGTCTGCAGGAACAGCATGAAAGTGAAATTTTACGTTTACAACAATCACATGCCAAAGATTTAACAGCTCTAATGCAACAAGTCGAACATCAACGCGCAGCCATACGCTGCCTGGAGGCTGATAAGAATGCCATTAACCAAGACCTAAATAAAAGCGAAGAGTTAATGGAAGAGCGTGAACGCGAACTGCAAGCAGTAACACAAAGGCTGAATGCCAAAGAGGATACGTTACAAGCCACCCAAGGTGAACAGCGTGAATTATTGAAACGCCTCGAGGCGGAAGAGGAAAAAGTGCGTTCATATCAAGAGGAAAGTGATGCCTTAACAATGAAATGTGCACGCCAAGATGATGAGTACGTAATGCTTTTGCAGGAACGTGACTACATACAGGCACAGCTAGCCAAAGAACAGGAGAAGAGTAGACGTTTTGAGAAACGTTTAGAGCTGCTAGAAATGGAGCATGGCAAACAAATGGAATGCCTACAGCAAGCCTATCGTGATCAAATGCTGGCACATTGTTCCGAACTGCCCAATGTCATCGATGAGGAGACCTTCCGTCAACGTTATCAATCCGAAATTGAACAATTGAGGGTAAGTCTCTCAGAAGAGAGAGAAAAAATGCAAATTTTTCTTTATGCGATAATTTATCATATTCTTTTTTTTATTAAAAATCTTTTCTTATTTTTTTGGTTTATTTGCAGACACTTTGTGAAAAGGGTTTGTCAGCTATGGAATCGTCACATAGACGCACTATTAATGATTTAGAAGAGAAGCATAAGCAAGAAATTGAACGCTTGCTAATCGAAAAGGAAACAGCCTTGGCTGAAGAAACCCAAGTAAGTTGACTTAAGGGAACATCATATTGACTGTCTAAACTTTGTACAAACATACCTATTTACATACATACATACATACCCTAGAATGCATTCATATAATGTACGAGAGTATAAATGTACGTATCTATGTATGTGCAGGTATAAGTAACAGAAGTATAACAACCATGTCATGTATAATTATGAACCCAGAAATCATAATTTTTTTTTTCTTCTTCTCTGAGACACTGTTGTTTTCATTTGGTTACTCCTTCTTTTTGTTGTTGTTGTTGTTGTTGTATTTATTTCCTTCTACTTCATGATCATCTTTGTCTACTTGAAACCTTGATTTTTCCTTAATACTTGCAGTTTTCTTTAACAATTTTTTCTTCTCTCCTTCTTTTTTTGTTTAACCATCACCTTTAGGCTACATTAGCTGCTCTTGATGCCATGCGTAAAGCACACCAAAGTGAAGTGCAACGTGAAGTTGCACGCTTCAAACAAGAATTTCTTAAACAATTTCAACAAAGAGGCGAACGTACTTTGGATTCAACCAAGGCGAAGGAGTACGTACTAATTTTATTTTTTCTTTCCATATTTTTGCACTTTTTTTTTCATTTTCAGTTTTATTTAATTTTTACTTATAAATTTTAAACAATAAATGCATATACATATACGAGGGTTGTGTGACAAGGCAAAAAAATATATCAAAATATTGTGTTCTATTACATGTCTCCTAGTAGTTTATTTAACAAAGCAATGTTTTTAGGGCCAAAGGAAAAAAATGTTTCTGTCAAACCAAGTTTGATCAAACAGATTTTTAATTTGTGTAAAATCAGAAATTGAAGTCTCCAAATAGTATTTTATTTAGCAGGGGATATCACTTCTATAGTAACTGTAGAGATAAGGAAAGGAAGAAAACTGTCGTAGAAAGAAAAGACAATTGTTACTACTTTCAGTCAGGATTACGACCTAGCTTCTAACACCGCTTATCCGTAATTGACGTGAGCTACGGTTATTTATCGACTAGATTTTTTTGAGAAACTATTAGATGTGAGGCTACGACTCAAGCCTCAGATCAGACATCACGATCAAATCGAAATATCAAAAATATTACTTCGGCGACTTCCTCTTAACAGATTTCTGGCAAAAACTGTGAGAGTAAATAAAATTGCCAAGAGAGAGGCACTCGAAGTCGACTTTGAACTGTAGGTCCCGCCACTGATATATAAAAAATTAGCACCCACAACATTAATAGTTTGAGAAACTAAGTCAATAGTCCTGACTGAAGGGTTGTAATAACCAATTATGGATGTAACACTCAGGGGATGGCCCCTACTCATGTACAGGATTGTATTGGAATTTGGATAATTTGGTATGTGGAGGTTGCAGAGGGCTTTCAGAAAAATCCTGGGGATCCGACCCATTATTTATGGACTGTATGCTTACCGCGATAATCAGGTCCATAGTGATCTAAAAAGCAATTGTACGGGCAGATAGAACTGAGTTGGTGTCGGGCAAGATACAGAGACTACAGAAACAGGATTTGAGGGCTTGTCCTACAGCAGCGTAAGGCGCACTGCTAGATTTAGAAGCTATGGTTAGGTCGATGGAAGACAAGTCTAAAATAAAATTTATTAGAGGTTCCAGGCATCAATTAGCTGACATTTTCAACTTTGACAGGGCTCTCTAATAGTGGGAAATGTTTTCTAACGAGACAACGTTCTAAAGCAACAAAAATGGGAGCATGTTCTTTTAAAACAGGGACTATTTTGTGTTATTTAGATGAGTCAAGAAAGTTTTTGATTCTAGTTTTTGATTCCAGAATGAAATAATCTGAGCTCTTAAGGAAATTCGTGGATATCCTCGATTCGATTCAACAATTCATTGCAATACTATCTGGCAATCAGGTCAGCATTACAGCACTAGGGTCTTATGAAGTTAAATCAAAGATTTTTCCATAATGAACAAACAGAACAAGCCTTAATTTTACCAGAATCCTTATATGGAGAGGGAGTGAATGCTTGGAAATGTATGCTGAACGAAAGACAAGATAAAAAAAGTGTTTGAATCAATTAAAATTTTTCTTGGAAAACTACAAAGAAGGAGATCTGATTCATGCATCAAACTAACAATAAATATCCTGAGATTCATATCCGGCCTATTGACAGGGCACTGTAGTACATTTATTTAGAATGAAGGTTGTCTCGAGCTCAACATGTAGATTTTGAAACGATAAGAATGAATCATCGAAACACATTTTTGGAATTTTTTGTGGAGCATTGATGCATACCAGAAGGAAACACTTGAATGCGTACAGCAGCAATCAGATCAATAGTTTTGGAGGAGATATTATATAAATACAGTAAAAAGTTTAATGGGAGTTTAAAAGGTAGTTTAATAGATAATATTAGATAATTGGTCTTGGTACCAATGTTCTTTACATAAAATATAAGAACAGACGTGAGATTACCATTCCTTTCATGAGAGGCAAACTAATGATCTCAAATACACTTCAGACATGAGAAAGTGTACACAGACCATATCAAATCACACAACCCTCTGTAAACTGAGATATTTTACTTACATGTAACATATACTAAGGAGTGGGCACAAAAGAAATTGGGCCAAGTTTTAAGCTTATAACTTTTGTCCAAATTGAAAAAAATGAATACCGTTAGATTGTTTTTGTTATTCATCTGTTTCAAAATCCACGTGCTAAATGTCATTGCAATAGCAAAATTAGTTTTTTGAAAATGGGCATCCAACAAAAATGTCGTAAAAAAAATAATTGAAAAACCGCGCCGCTTACAAAAAACGATTGCTAGGCTCGCAGGTGTTAACCAAATAAACAGTTTCTAAGGTAAATAATAAAGCAATATAAGGAGTCTTTGAGTATTGAGAGAAAGCATGGAAGTGGAAGAAAAAAAGGATTTGCCGACCAAAACAAAGCAAGTAAAATAATACGTATTTTTCTAAAACACCCTAACATGTCTGGAAGAAAAGTGGCCTCAAAAAGTTGGATGCTCTGAGACCTTTGTCAGAAAAAAATTTTATACACAAAAGAATTCAAATCTTATTTACTTTAATTGAAATATAAAACGAAAAAATTCCGCCACTTAGTTTTATTTCTATAATGAAAAGTGTAAGTCCAGTTTTTTTGTGCGCACTCCTTAGTACTTGCGCCATATTTTCTTGTGCTATTATTTTCCCTTTATGATGTGCAAAATTTTCAAAAAAAAAAAGATAAAATACAACCAAAAGATGATTTATAAGTCATATATTAAATATTTCTTTTCTTTTTTAACTTTTCTTTTTTCTTTTTCCCTTTTCTTTCTTACTCCATATAATTACAGAGAAGAATTGGAAGAATTGCGTCAAGAAATTCTATCATTCTCCGAAAAATATTCCATCAAATGTGTTGAAAATGCTGCTTTGGAGGAGAAATTACGTGTTGCCAATCAAAAACTTAAACATTTTCAGCAAATGCAACAATTGGAATTAAGGTAATCATCAGTTTCAAAATTTTCAAAAGACTTATTCGTACTTTTTTTTTATTATTTCATCTGTCTGTCTGTGTCCGCCTTGCCGTCTGTCTATCTGTCTGTTTACAGTGTTACAACACTGAAGATTCTCTTCTCCTTCTTCTTCTTCTTTTTATTGTGTTTACATTACACACAGTTTTTCTGAAAATGAATTCACTTGAAAACGGAAATTTATTCAGAAATCGTGCTTAAAACTGTGTGTTTTATTTTGTTGTTATTGTTGTTGCCTTATTTTCACATTCGTTATGAAAGAGATCCATCAGTATGACAATATGGAATCCAGTAATAAATTATGTTTCTGGGCTATAATTTTCAGATGAGACCAATCCTATTCCATTGTTATTGTACTAGTAGTAGTGATGCTAGTTGTTGGTGCTGTTGGTATTGGTGTTACTAGTAGTGAGAAATCTTTAAGTGCGGAGAGATGTACAATTCAAACGAAGTTTTACCTTAAATAAGCCATAAAAATACCATAAAATAATGAATTTTAATGGACCAGAAATTATCATTTATGCCATGACGAGTAGACTAGAGTGGAGTACCTTTAAATATGTATAGGGTTACATGGCTACAAGGACATTTGGCATGGAATTTTAATATAAAAAGTAGGAACGTTTTAAAATTAAAGCCAATTTCTATGGGAAATAGTTGCATTGCATTCTTTGTCATGATTACTCCGTTATTGTATTCAAATTGTAACAAAATTTTTAACTGAAGGCTGTTTATTCTGGCTAACGCTGTGACTCTTTTAGCACAATTAACTCTATCGCTCTCTCAACATTTTTTTTTTATAAAACCACCACTCAGGGGATGGCCCCTAATCATGCAGTGCATTGCGCACAGCGTTACCGCTGGAAATTTTTAAGAAGTTGCACAAAAAGGGAATTTTTGAAAAAAAAGTTGCACAAATAGGGTATTTTGGCGTAGTCTAGTCTATAGTCTAGTCTATAGTCTAGTCTAGTCTATAGTCTATAGTCTATAGTCTATAGTCTATAGTCTATAGTCTATAGTCTATAGTCTAGTCTAGTCTATAGTCTATAGTCTAGTCTAGTCTAGTCTAGTCTAGTCTAGTCTATAGTCTAGTCTAGTCTATAGTCTAGTCTAGTCTATAGTCTAGTCTAGTCTAGTCTAGTCTAGTCTATAGTCTAGTCTATAGTCTAGTCTAGTCTAGTCTATAGTCTAGTCTAGTCTATAGTCTAGTCTAGTCTAGTCTAGTCTAGTCTAGTCTAGTCTAGTCTAGTCTAGTCTAGTCTAGTCTAGTCTAGTCTAGTCTAGTCTAGTCTAGTCTAGTCTAGTCTAGTCTAGTCTAGTCTAGTCTAGTCTAGTCTAGTCTAGTCTAGTCTAGTCTAGTCTAGTCTAGTCTAGTCTAGTCTAGTCTAGTCTAGTCTAGTCTAGTCTAGTCTAGTCTAGTCTAGTCTAGTCTAGTCTAGTATAGACTAGACTAGTCTATAGTCTAGTCTAGTCTAGCCTATAGTCTAGTCTAGTCTAGTCTATAGTCTAGTCTAGTCTATAGTCTAGAAGTCTATAGTCTAGTCTGCACAATCAGCGTTACCGTTGAGCGACTAGACTAGACTAGTCTATATATATATAGACTATATATTTATAGTCTATAGACTAGACTAGACTATAGTCGCTCAACGGTAACGCTGATTGTGCAGGTTTTTTAGGAAAGGTGGAAAGAGAAAAGATGCGAACGGCAAAGAAACGTGTTGCTGCTTGGCACCTATAAAATGCCCATTGCCATACCTTCACCATTAGACAGTCTACAGCAATCGTCCCCAAAAAGCCCTCAACATATTGTAAAGGGTGTGCCATTTATTGGTTTGAATTTCAAACATTGTTTATTTTGAATCTGTTAATACTTATGTCATTCTATTCTGTCACAAAATTCAGTATATTATCTCCCCTAAAAGTAATGAATAGACTTACGCTTAAGCAACGTTAGGATTTCCAAAAATTTGGTCGCATAAAAGGACCAATAGTGCCCGGTATACGAATGTTTATTGGTTAAGTTCGTGAAACTGGTTGCATTCTTGATGAGCCAAGACGTGAGCATTTCATAAACCAAGACGTGTGAGAGTGTACTTGAGAATCTATTAACATCAGCTCATCATCATTCTCAAGAATTGAACATTTCACGCACAAGTTTACGGCGAATTTTTGCGAGAAGATCTCGGTACAACGCCCTACAGATTTCAATTGGTTCAAGAGTTAAAGGTTCGTTTTCACTTGTTAGATGGGCCAATGAGAAACTGCAAAAGATGAGTCGATCTTTATCCAGAGAAAGCTCATTTTCATCTTGGTGGGTACGACAAATTACCGTATTTGTGGCTCAGAAAACCCATACGTAGTGTTGCTGTTTGGTGCAGCTTGTGGAGGAGAGTTATCATTTTATTATGAAGATACCTATTGCATCATGATAATCGATAATTTTGTTCCCGGTCTTCATGGTATAGATGTGAACATTATTTGGTTTCAACAGAATGGTGCAACTTGTCGCATATTTCATGCGACAATCGATTTATTGCATTAAACGTTAAATGGCTGCTTAATTAGACGAAATGGTGATGCCAATAGGCTGCCAAGAGTCTGCGATTTCACGTCTTTGGACTCTTTTCTGGGGGGTTTCGTTAGAGAAAAGTTATATGCAACAAACCAAAGACAATTGAGCATTTAAAGGCCAACATTTGTGATGCCATTGACGAGATACAACCCCCTTACCCTCGAAAAAGTACACGAAAATTGGTGCGATTGAATAAGTTACTGTGAGTACGAAATATGAAAAATATAAGTGTTCTGCAGCTTCCTGTCAACAGTCTTCTGACAAAAACACTGAGAGAAATAAAGTTTCTCAAAAAATGTATCTTGCCACTTAAAATTAACACGCACAACATGTGTGGTGTAGAAAGCTGGGTTCTAATCTTGGTTGTAATGAGCATTAAAGGAAGTCTCGAAAATGACGCTGTTTTATGAGGATTGATATGATGGTGGCATCATCGTTAGTTCACACAGTTCGTACTACAGTATATATTCTGCACGAGGTGCCCTGAACGCTAGAGATCGTGTAATTTGACACCAATTGATTTTTTTTTGATTTCTTTTGTCCCAGGTGCACGCAAAGCAGTCACAATCCACAGCAGATCTCAATATCAACATTTATGCATTTTGCAACAACAATTTGCATGTTGCCTTTAAAATAATCATTTCCATATACACCCGTATATTCTATTTAGGAGAGATTATAGTGTTCCCGCTTTGCATTGATTGTGTTTATAACATTTGTTCTAGATGCCCTCAATCCAGCAAAGCTGTGGTGGACATTTGAACGAAATTATATACCAGACCTAATGGCATCGGTAGGTCTTTCAAACGATTTCAAAAAAATACGATGATATCTCACACACACGTTGACCGAAAACGCGAAATGAAATATGCTATGGGAATTGTTTCACTCTGTTATTGTTTCATTACTTATATATTTCTGTAGTCTTAAATCTAGTTTCAAGTTTCCTACTTGAAGATTTATACTCCCAAGTTGACGTTACGACACACAGTTAACGGATATGAATACCAATCTTTTCACCACAGACGCCAGAACAAGAGATCAGCAATGAATTGCTTTTCCGCTACTCATAACCATTCATGCAATTTTGAGTATGAGTGAATCAACAGAATTGAAATTCAACTACTCTGATTCATTCGTACTCGCTACAACATTGATTTATAAGTATAAGTAGCAATGAGTATGACTACAAAGTTGATATCAAGCTAATAACATACGAAATATGTTTGATTCATATGCCTACTCATTCTGATTCATAAATTTTGAAAAATACTCATAAGTGATTCGAGTGGCTCGAATCATTCATCAATATTTACAGCCTTTGTTGATGTTGCATATGCAAACAAAGAAGAAAGGAAAGACAAAGTCAACAAGCAAAGCATACAAACAATCTTCTTGGGAGTATAATAGTGTTCGTACGCGAATCATACTTATTTTGTGCTTCGTGTAAATGTTAAGGACAGACGAGTCGTAGACAATTACCTCATGCGTATTGTTAAATACGAATACGATGAGTACTTCCAACATTGAGTATGAGTAGTATGAGTATGATATTACAATAAGTATGAATGCGTATAAGTATGATTTGAATCTACTCATCGTTTTGAATACTCGTTGCTGATCTCTGGTCAGGACCATATATACAAAGTTTGAAAAATATTTTTCTGAATTCCTTTTAGTAGGCATTTGTAGAAATTTCTTTCCTGGAGTCCACTTCCGATTTCTACTTACGAAACAATTGAAAAATTGGCGTTGGTCGATCGAAGATGGATAGTACAAAAGATTATGAAGTCCATGGGCGCCTTTTAATATAGACTTTTTTGTCGTTATGTTATAAACCCTGTTGTTTTCCTTTCAGGAATTTTGTAAACAGTTTTAAACTCCAAATTGTTACCAATCCGGTTGTACACTTAATTTTAACGCTCACTGTATATTTTTAAATATTATTTCATAAAATATGACTACAATTGAACACTTACATCCTCTATTTGAAGTGATTTTATACATTTTGTGGGCTTTTCAATTAAAACAAACAATTTCTTTAATTTTGTTTTCTTGTTTCACTTCTAGAAATAAACAATTCCGTGCTCATTTAGCAAATGATGATCCCACAAAAGAAGTGCAATTCGTTCAAGGTCTAACCAGAGCCAAGGATGAAAACGACGATGACGATGATGATAATGCTGAAGCGGTATGTCAAGATAGTGAGGTTAGTTTGAACACACATTGAAAAAAAAAAATAATTTAGCAATGCTTGTATCAATTATAAAAATACAACTTAGAGAACATATAACAATTTGTAACTAATCAGTTATTACAACAAAAAAAAAAGTAACAAAGAAATATTAAAAAAAAAGGTTTTTTTAATTAGAAAAAAAAATCAATTCTCTTAAACTTATTTTCTTTTACACAAATTACTCATAATAATAATTCTCCTATACATGAATTTCACACATACAACATACAACATAACATTTTTACTCTTTTTTTTTATACGATCTCTCTTATACACTCAAACAAACAAATCATTACTCACTTGTTATGAATTTTTTTTTTGTTTTTATTTTTTTTATTTTATTTTATTTTGTTTTTTTATAAACAACAACTACTACCACACCAACAAACCTAAAAAACATTATTAAATAACAACAAAAATAAACATAAACAAACAAAAACAAAATAAAAATAAAAAATTAAACCAGCATGTGCATGCAAAAAATTATAATCAAAATAATAATGATGATGATGCGAACATATACAAACAACAAGACCATGTATTATTAAAACAACAACAACAACAACAAGAATATTGTGATAATATTGTTTATCAAAAGGAAGAAGGAGAACAACATCAACGATCACAACATGAGAATCGACAACAAACGAGTAGACTATCAAACTTGATTAAACCTTTGTATAATACGACAACAGCCAAAGCAACAACATCAACAACAACGCCAGCACCAACACAAATAAAAACACGTACTCAAGATTCTTCTCATAACAACCATGATAATGTTGAAGACAACCATGGTGGTGGTAGGGACGACTTCGGTAACAACATCGGCACTAGCAATGGCGATGGCGATGATGTTGTTAATGATAGTAAAATTATAACAAAAACAACAACCACAACAACGAAATTGTTAGTAAATGTAAACTCTCCTTTGTCAAGTACTTCTACTTGTGTTTCTGCTGATGCGATAACACCGCTTAGTGGTGAAAAACATAAAAATACTGCAAATACAAACACTACTACCATTACTACGGCGGCATCATCTAGAACAACCGTTGCAATTACCAAAGAGTATGAGAATGAGAATGAGAGTAATCAGGCAAATAGCTTTAATAACAATAACAACAATTCCACTATGGCTTCCACTACTGCTATCAATTGCATTAATAACACTAACAACAACAACAACACCAATTGTAATATTAAAACTAATGCAACGAATGTTGTTGTTGTTTCTGCTGCTGCTGCTGGAACAAATGATTTACTTACAAATACCGATAGTAGTATTAGTAGAAGTGATTGTATTGGTGGTAGTGGTAGTGGTGGTATTGTTGTTTGTAATCCTCCTCATAGTCCCTGTAATATTGCAATGGATGATGATAATGAAGATGATGGTAGTCGATATTCGTATGAGCCATGTTATAAACAAACCAATTTGTTTAACTATCAAACTAGGCTGTTAAACTTTGAAGGTAAAACAAATTGAATCACAACCAACCAACCAACCACACACCATACATACCACATACAAGTATTGTTCTTGTTCTTCACTTCACTTTAACTCTCTCTCTCTCTTCTCACTTTAATTGTTTTTAGTTCTTGTTTAAAAGCACTCTTTTCACTTTTCTAGGTGATTTTTTTTAATACAAATTGTGTATGTGTGTGTGTGTTGTTTGTTTTATTCTTCTTCTCATTTTTATTATACAACTTCACCTTAATTTTTCACTTGTCCTTTCACTCACTGCTCTTTACCACACTTGTCCTTCGCAATACTACTCTCGTTTGTTGCAAACATGCACATTTAAAATTAAAAAATAAAAATTTGTTTTTTTGTTGTTATAATCACAATTTAAATTATCACACACAATTACACTCTCACTACATGTTATTATTATTTACAGATTATTTACTCTCACTCTCCATCTCTCTGTCTAATGTAAACTTGCTGTTGCTGTGTCTGTTTCTGTTTCTATTTCTATTGTTAAGAGGTATTAAATGTATTGTGTACTACACAGCTGGTGTATAGGAAGTAATGTTTTATAATTATAACCTCTGTTGGTGGTAATGTTTACCTGTTTACATAATTATTTACACGTACGTGTAATTTATGGCAGTTTTAATCCATCGAACATGAAGTTTTTAAATGATTTCTTGGATTCTTTTTAAATTTCCGTAAACATTCCAAATTAAATTTTTTATTTTAATAACGTATACACGTTACTGTGCGTCTGATAGATTTCAAACAAGTTACATTCGTAAAGCAAAGATGTGCTCTTTACATTGATTAGAGGACTATTAAACTAATCCAGGCGGGGGGTTATCATTTTTTTTTTTTAATTCTTGAGAAATTCTAGCAAGAAATTAATATGCAAAGTCATATGTTAACATTTTTAATCGCTAAGTAATCAAGTAAGTAATCAAGCAGGCGATCAAATTTATCAGTATGGCAAGGCCAGTATGTGAAATGTTTCGTGGAATGTTTACGGTTTACGCAGAACGCTTAAAAACACTTAAAAATTAACTACGAAAGTGTTAATTCAACAAGGCCAATAATCAAGCAGAACGCAGTGTTTCTGATCCCTTGTGCAAGAAGTTTGGCAAGATTATAAAGAAACTTAAAGCGACTGAAAGTGTAATAGATTTGGTTGGGCTGGTTCGTTACCGAAAATATGAACAGGCCTCATATGAACATACATAATTGGTTATTACAATCTTTCAGTCAGGATTATGACCTAGTTTCTCACTTCACTAATGTTGTGTATGTTATTTTCATGCAAGAACTACAGTTTAAATTTGACTCCGATTTTTTTTGAGTGACTTTTAATGGCAATTTTTTTTTTTTTTGCCAGAAGTCTGGTGAAAGGAAGTCGCCGAAGAAAATGTTTTTCTTTCTTATTTCGTTTCAATCGAGAAGTCTGACCAAGATCATGAACCGTAGCCTCTAATAAGATTACTAGATTACGGCATCGATTTATCGACTCTATGGAGTTCTTAGCAATTAGGTCTATGTTACTGCTTCTTACATTGAACTTTCCATTAGTGTTACTAACTCCTAGTCGTCGTAGTCTAGTAGGCAAAGTTTTAGCTTCTTAGAAGTGAGATCACGAAGTGAGATCAGACATCTCGAACAAACCGAAATATAAAAAAATATTTCTTCGGCGACTGACTCTCAGCTAATTGCTGGTAAAGGCTTTGAGAGCAAATAAAATTGCCTCGAAAGGTTTCTCGAAAAAACCTGTAGATCCCACCACTCATGAATAAAAGTAATGACTAATTACGTACGTATGTATGTGTGTATTAAAACAAAAACGGTTTGAAACTTTGCCAAATTTATTTTTTTGTTGTGAAATACAATTGTTCCAGTTAGAAATTGAATATTATTTCATACAAATAGCTGCTTCAACTGGCCTTTCAGTTGGGCCCAATTTTCGTGCACTTTTTCTAGTGTATGGGGCCATATCTTGACAACGGCATTATGAATGTTGGTCTTCAAATGCTCAATTGCCTCTGGTTTGCCGGCAAAACACTTTTCTTTAACGGCGCCCCACTAAAAATAGCCTATCGGTGTCAAATCTCAGCTTCTTAACATCACCATTTCGGCTAATTAAACGGTCATCAAACGATTGACGCAATAAATCGATTGTGGCATAAGATGTGTGGCAAATTTCGTTCAAAGCAATACCATAAAGATCGTGTAAAACAATTGGTTATCATTTGCAATAGATGCCTCCATTGACCGACCGCCGTCATCATTTTCAAAGAAATAAGGGCCAATAATGCCTCCGTTTTACAGGACACACAAAACAGGCAATTGTAATGGGTATCTTGGCTTATACGACGTATAGATTAACGTTTAGATGGCGTATAAATTTTCTGAGCCCCAAAAATGGCAATTTTGCTTGCCTACCTAAAAATGAGCTTCATCCGAAATGATAATTCTCGTTGGCCCATTCTTAAGAATAAATCGATTCATTATGTTCGGTGGAGATAATAGACTGAATTTTATGACAGATTAGAATGACACAAGTTTTGCCAGATTCAAAATAATCGATAATTCAAATTTAAACCAATAGATGGCCCACCCGATATAAAGATATGTATGCTGTTGTATTTGAAAATGAATTGTTCTGCGAATACCCAACAATAATAGCTTAATACATGAACTTTTATAACAGATTATTGTGTACATAAAAATTCTGTCTATTTTGTTTGCCACCACTATTTGCACAGTCAAAGAAAAAAGTCTACATACACCACTTACTAATTTTTATATTTGTTTTCCAATAATTTTCCTTATTATTCCTTATTATAAATGACTTTAAAAATTTTGAATAAACCAGCAGTGTGTTTAGACTTTTGTCTTTGACTGTATGCATGCATATTGATTGATTGACTATTTTATTTTTACTTGTTTTATTTTAACTATTGTATGCATATGTGTATATATTTAAGATTAAGAATATTTATAATCTTTATAAAACTGATTAACAAACACTTTTTATTGTATTTCTACACTATCATTTATGTTTAAAACAAAATATTTAAGAAACTTTTAAGGATTGGCAGCTTTTATGCCAGCCTTAATCGTTTCCTACACTTTCATATACCTTACACCAAAAGAAAAAAAAAATTAATTAAAATGCACATTTATTCTGTCCTTAATTTAAATACTTACGTACATAATAATAATTCCTTAACTCTTATTAATATGAACACTTCATTTTATTTTCTTTTCCCCACCTTGTGTCCATTGCCATAGGTTTGAGAACGTCAACCCGTACAACATTTGGTAAAAATTTGAAAACCTTTAAAAATCAAAAACAATTTAATCATACTAAAAATAATTTTATAACAACAACAACAACACCAACAACAACAATTACACCGACAATAATATCCCTTTTCAATGATAATAATACAACTAAATCATCATCATCAACAGCACCAACGACAACAGCAACAACAACAACAACAACGACAGCAACAACCAAATTAAGCAAAAACGAACAACAACTACAGCAAAAGCCGCAAATTTTTAAATCAATTAAATTTGTACAAATTCAAGAAAAACAACCAACAACAACAACAACATCCACTTTTTCAATGTATAATGAAAACCTAACACAAAACACAACAAATACGAATACAAATACAAAAACAAATACAAAAACAACAACAACAATTAAATCTATACTAAACCCAGTGGATTTACCAAAGAATTTTAGTGCTAATAATACAATTAATTTAAATTTAAATAGTTTTAATCATAATAATCATCATTATAGTAATAATAATAATAATAATCATATGGATTTAAAGCAACAACAACAACAACAGCAACATTATTATTATAACAATCATAAAAAACAATTTAATATTAACTTAACTACAACAACAAATGATAAGAAAAATCTTACAATTGCCGAAAGATGCAGTGCAATTAATTTAAATAGTTTTACAGACCTTGTACAAAAAGCAACAACATCGGCAACATCAGCAGCAACCGCTATAGCACCAGCACCAGCAGCAACATTAAACCAAAATGTTGATGATGATGATGATAATGATAACAACTATAGCATTAGCAAACAGCAACAACAACAACAAAAACAACAATCTTATACAACACTATTAGCAACGAACAACAATGATCGTATCATGTTTGGAGAGACAACAGCAACACCAAATACAACAATAACAACGGATGCACCTTTAAATAGCGGTAATAATTTATTAACTCAACAACAAACACACCATCATCATCCACATCAGCAACAACAACAACATCAGCACCAGCAACATCAACACATTTTAAATCATTCTGATATGGAGACGTTAATGAAAACGAAAAGATCACGCATTAATAGTTCACCCCCTCCCTTAGATGGAAGGGACGTTGAGCTAACAATTAACACTACAATCACATGCACCCAAAGCACTAATAACAACAACAACAACAACAACATTAATCCAACACTTAACATTATTAGCAATAATAACGATAACAACATCATCAACAACAACACCAGTAGCACAATAACTCGTCGAAATTCATCATCACATTCAAAACGTTTTGAGTTGGAAATCTAAGAACAAAAAAAAAAGAAAACTCAACAATAAATACCCCCCCAATTAAAGCAACAACATCAGCAATGTGCAACAACATCAACAACAACGTGCTACATACATACATACAATGTGGTAAAGAGATAAAGATGTTTCTTGGTTAAGGCATGATAATAAAGTAACACAGTCCTGTTGCAAATTCTAAGGACATCAGATTGTTTATTTTTGAATTCCTAAAGTAAAATGCAAAATTTTAGGTCCATTTGCCGATATTGTTTGCAATTAGAGTTCTAACTAAAATTTTTCTTGAAAACTCCTTAAAACTTTGCTGATTCGGTTCTCGTAATAAAAATCCCGTCCTTAGAAGCATACATTTGAGTGTACTAAACATTTTTAATTTGTTTCTGTTAAAATATCTTATTGACACGACTGGAAAAAAATATTGGCTAAGGGATTAGATGCAATTGTCCAATAAGCCTATCGAAACCACTACCTCAAAAAAGTAATTTAGTAATCGATAAATCCGCAGTAATTCATCGACCTACTGGATTACCTTTGTTAGGCAGTAATCCGCAGGTTCTATTTTGCTAAGATGAGCCCCTAATGCATGCAGACATGTGTTCAGGATTCTGGATAAAGGAAGCATATTTTAATCTGTTCGTAACAGTATTATTATACCTCAATGCAAATGGATCATTGGGTCATTCTTTAGGCAAATAATTAATTTTTGCGTGCACTATACCTTTAATTACTTTCTACTTAAGCATAGCTGATATAGAATTGATTTAACTCAAGTCAATAAATTTTTCATATAGGATAAGGCTAAAAAAGTTTTAGGTAACCTTTAAATAGTACACGGAACTTGTTCAAGAAAAATTGACTAATTATTGAACCAAGAGGCTTCCCGGTTTTATACGATAAATATATTAAAAATTTTTGTGAGCAAAAACTTGTGGGTGAATTTTTGAATGATAAAACTTTTGAAATATAACGAGTATATTCGTCATAAGGTAATAACTTGTGAAAATAGTACCCTTACGTTCGGAAGAGTTATTGCGTTTAAACAGTTTAAAGCCCTGGTTAGCCAAACATACATGAAACGTAACGGAACGTACGTTTGTTTTTAAAATGCGAAAAGCAATGAGAGCGTTTATCGAACCAAAATGGAATTTCGGAAAGCAGATCTTCATAAGAGAAAAACGAGCATTAATTTTCCAATGGCGTATACGAATACATCCATAGATATAGTACAGTAAATATTTATGAAACGGTCTGTAAAAAAAAAAAAACTGTTTTTGTTGTAATGGTATCAAACCAAGACAAGGGTTTGCCTTTAAGTATCTTTCAAGAAATTTTTCGTTCAATTAATTTCCATATGCAGTATCCAAGTCATCCTAGGTATAGTACAGTAAATATTTATGAAACGGTCTATAAAAAAACAAAACTTTTTGTTCCGTAGACGTTTGGCTAACCATGCCTAAAGAGTTAAGTTTTGCTACTGATTTATATGCTATCTAATCAAAGACAAGGAAGTTTATAAAGTAGGTTTCAATAATTTAACAGCTATGTAATTCTCCAATGTCATATAGGTATAGTACAGTAAATATTTATGCAACGGTCTGTAAAAAAAAACAAAATATTTTGTAAACGTTTGGTTAACCGGGGCTAAAGTGTAAAGAAGTTTTTTAAATAAATTTTAATACATTTTACGTTTAATTCTGTAAGGGCATATATATAGGTATAGTACAGCACATATTTATGAAACGGTGTGTAAAAAATCAAAAACACATAATTTGAATAAAGATTTTTTAACTTTTTAAACAAGAAACATTTTTGTTTTAAACGTACATATATTGTATGTATGTATGTACATGTATGCTTATATACAAATATATATATAAGAGTATATAGAAAAATATGTATAATTTTTAATGAATTTAACATTTTTGTTGTAATTACAAAAACATAAACAATCTAATCATTATATAAATTTTATTTTGTGTTAAATTTATTTAAAAATTAAAAAAAAAAGTTTCCAATTTTTTTTGTGAGTGTAGGCACCATTTATTTTTATCTCTTAACATGTCATCATTGTTTTTCTTTAAAAAAGAAGATATTTTTTTTGTTTTAGTTGTTAAACCAGATAAAATAAAACAAATATTCTATTAATAGAATTAGAAAAAAACAAAAACAGAAAAACTTTATATTTTTAATATTATTTGTTGTTATAGTTTTGTTAAAAATAGTTTTAAAAATAAATAAAAAAAAATTAACAAAAAAAATATACGAAATTTAAACTTTATGTTTTAAAAGCCAAAAAAAAAAAAATAATAATAAAAAATTAATTAAAAAATTATGCACAATTAAAGATCTAGAGTCAAGTCAAGAGAAAATTAATTTTTTTTTTTAAATATTAAAATTTTGTATTGAAAAAAAAAATTTAAGTGCCCATAGCAAATTATATTGTATTCTAGATTTACAAAAAAATAATTTAAAAATAAAATTAAAAAAATTTTTATAGTTTATATTGTTAATTAAAACAGTTTGGCAATTTAGTATAATAAAAACGTTTTATGTTTTTAATTTTTTTTTTATAATCAAAATTAATTTGTGTTGCTTTATATACATAAAATAAATTTATGTATTTATATTTATATACTTTAATTTTTATTTACTTTTTTATTTACAATATATTGTATGTTAAATCTATTTTTTCTTTCTTTCTTTATACTATTTTATTATATTTTTATTAAATAATTACAAGAATAATAATTGTTTTGTTAACCATTGAATTAATCCATATACCCATATATGTATACCTACATATGAATACATTATTTATATACAAATAATAATAATAATACATAATAATAATAAACATTATAAAAAATATTTAAAATCATTTTTATTAATTATATAATAATAATAATATTTTTTATTAAGATTTCATAATAAAGTTATTGTTAAAACAAAACAAAAAATATTTTAATTTACATTAAAAAAAAAATTATATCGTAAGTATACTAAAGTCAAAAAAATTAAATATAATCTCAGTATTAATGTGAGTAGTGGAAATCTAGAGCAACAGATACAGTAAAACTCGTTTATAACGAACTCGGTTATAACGAATTCTTGATTATTACGTACATATTTTCAAGTCCGAACGTTTTAATAACAATTTTCATACAAATAACTTCGATTATTACGAACTCGTTTATAACGAATTCTCGGTTAAAAGGAACTACTTTAAATGGTCCTAGTAATTAAATTTCATACGTTTTACCTTTTTTTTATAACGAACCCTCAGAAATAACTTTGAAGAGTGGCAATTTATTTAATATGATAGCATTAAATTATAACTCAGCACCTTGAATCAGCTGATAGGTAAAAAAATTAACACATAGTTTTGGTTTTTAATAAAAAAAAATACTTTTTGTTTTTAATAAATGATAAAAATTCCTTGTATTTTATATTTTCTTCTATGACTTCAGCCCTTTTATTGCGAACTTTGCCTATAACAAACTATTTTTTCTGGTCCCACAGAGTTCGTTATAACCGGGTTTGACTGTAGTATTTGTAATGTAAGTTAAAGTTTTTAAATTTTTTCATCGGGGTGAAAATGACCCATAGTGGGATATAACTAACAGAGGAAAGAAGATAGACCACAAAGCACTAGCACTTCTCAACCAGCTCAATTTCTTTAAGAGAGCCTTAATGACAGCAAAGAGATTCTCAAATCCCGAATCCCGCGAATTTTAAAAACTTTTCCGGGGATTTTTCATAATTTGCGGGACTGTGAATTCATGTGTATTTTAACCCTTCAAAAGGTCGTGAAAAAAATTATATAGCACTCGACTTCGATAACAGTATCTCAAATGAGGAAACCCCTACTTCCATTGCTAAAAAATTATTTGATTCCAACGAAGAATTTAAAATCAAGCCTATAAAACGAATTAATAGGCTCACTGATTTAGATACTCAATTGGCCAAAGAAATAAATTTATTTACTTCACAAGGTCCCGTTTGGCATCTCTATTGTCTACCCCTTCTAAGAAGCCCCTGCTTAAGGTCCACAACCCACTTGGACAGTAGCAAAGGAAGTGTACGATAGTTCTCAACTCCTCCTCATCGCAAAAAACCATGCAATGTCACGAGTTCGCCATATCGTCTCGGGCGTAGTTGGCATCTGATCACAGTTTTCACATTACAATCGTCTTGACGTCCATTTCCAAATGAAAAAATACCTGAATACATAAAATTATCTTGTTCGAATGGATCTCGAAAAGGTTACTGATTGATGAGGATTTTATGCTGGCGGCAACATCGCTTCATATTTGTAGACCAAAATGTCAATGGCGAGCATTACGGATGAATGGATTACCCATTTCATTTGAACAGGACTGTGCTACGCATCACACATCTCATACCACACTGGACATTTGCCAAGGACGAGTATACTCGTCTTTAACAGGGAATCTCGCACTGCCAAGACGAATATACTCGTCTTTAACAGGGAATCTCGCACTGCCAAGACGAATATACTCGTCCTACCTTAAATATATTATAACATGCAGGCTTTTGAATTAGCAAATTTGTTTGCCACAATTTTCGCAATGTGTCTCGTTTTATTCGATTTTCTTTATTTTATCCATCTGCTTGATTTATTATTTATTTTTCTACCATAACGTATGCAAATACGAAAAAAGACATCGAGTCCGTTGGCCTTCCTTTTCCCAAAGACGAGTATACTCGTCTTTAGTTTTGTGCTTGTAAATGATTATGTATGATATTATAAGTTCTATTACCATGAAATAACAGGGTTTTAGTAAACAATAACACTCAAAATATAAATGGCAATGGGAATGACTTCATATAATTTAGACTTGGCAGCGTTGATCTTCAGATCAACATTTTACATAATTTTTGAAGGTTACTCACACAATTGGTCATTGCAACCTTTCAGTCAGAATTTCGACCTAGCTTCTCACAGATCAACATTGATTCAGAATATTCTCTTCAGATTACAATTTTCATAATTTTTGATGATTATCATGATGAAATTTCATATTTAAGAAACAACAACTAAAAGATCAACATCTTCTGATATGATGTATGGATAGAGATGTTCCTCATCACTTATATCAGACCTCATTCTTATTACATACAAAGCTTGAAACCTATGTCCTGCTAAGTTTTAAACTTTGAGACCAGATATTTGAAAAAGTCTTTTTTCAAGCAATTTTTTTTAATCGCATATGTAGAACTATTGAATTCGAGCGTGATATCGGCTCGTTGGTCTAGGGGTATGATTTCCGCTTAGGGTGCGGGAGGTCCCGGGTTCAAATCCCGGACGAGCCCAAGTGTATACAATATTTTGTAAGAAATAATGTTCTTCTCTATAATATCTGATGGTTATGGTGGCAGTTTTTTGTTAAAACAGTTATATAGTAAAAATAAATATTTTTTGGGAGTTACCACGCCCACAACGGCTCGTTGGTCTAGGGGTATGATTTCCGCTTAGGGTGCGGGAGGTCCCGGGTTCAAATCCCGGACGAGCCCAAGTAAGATTAACTTTTTATTTTATATTTAAATTTTGGAAAACTTTTTTTTTGGCAAAATATTTGCGTAGTCTGACTAAGTGTTTTGAATAAATTTTCACAATACATTAAAAACTTTGTTAACGACAATTTTATCTGTGATATTTTTTATTTAACCCACAACCTGGCTCGTTGGTCTAGGGGTATGATTTCCGCTTAGGGTGCGGGAGGTCCCGGGTTCAAATCCCGGACGAGCCCAAGTGTATTCAATATTTTGGCCACCTTATATGATGAAATTAACGAAAGTCGACTATGGTAGACTTGTTGGTGTCACTACATACATTATTGTGTATATAAACTTCACTATACTTTTACAGGTTCAGCTAATAGGTTGAATAGGTAATAACGATAGGCCGATAGGACTAATTTGATTTGTTTTATTTTTATTTATCCTATTTTTAGTGCAAATTTATAACCATATTATAGTGATTAACCCAACAACTGGCTCGTTGGTCTAGGGGTATGATTTCCGCTTAGGGTGCGGGAGGTCCCGGGTTCAAATCCCGGACGAGCCCAAGTGTACACAATTTTTTGGGTTGAATTTGACCGATAGCAAGGACCTTTGAATATGTGGTTAATTGGGCATACAACATGGGCTTAAGGAAAATACATAGAAAAGATTAAAAAGGCAAACTGCACTGTGTATGATGCCTCCATATGATATAACTCCCAAAACGCATGTGTGGAATATCCAAAGCTACATGAACGGTGTGGTACGTAGTGCTGTCCTGTTGAATCTAGATGTGGCCAGACCATACAATTTCGAACCATAGAAGATGGTGATCTATAGTTTTCGCCTTTGGCAATAATGGCCTGGCCGTCCTTTTTAGTGGATCCGAGCAATTCAAAAACATAAAATTTATATCAAACAGGGCGTTTTTCGGTATATATTGGATGGAGTAGTATTTCATGTGAATTAATACAGTCCCAAATTTGACAACTTTGTTTATTCGCGTACCTATTCATCTAGAAATAGGTCTTGAGTGCTGAATGTGATTTTTTAATTAAAAGTAATGTTACCAAACACTTCTCATTGTTTAGAGTCGTTAAATTGATCTGGCAGAAGAGAATGAATAAATGACAACTAATTTGACAGATGAAGCTTCAATGAGATAACCGTTATCAACTGCCAAAGTTTGGAAGTCAGTGTTGGAAGACCATGTATAAGCAATTGGCCAAATATTGTAATTTGTAAGTACTACTGAGGAGCTCTTTAGACCCATGGCAAATCTGCATAACTCTGGAGAATTTTTCTATTCATATAGGATTGATGCGAACTAAGTAAGGCTTTAAATAAAACTCTTTTTGCAATGCAAACATCAAATTTTGCTTTTCAAATACAGTTTACATGGCTTTATCGTAGCAGACATAGATTTAAAAACATTTCACAAGTCACTTTATGAACTAGTTTGTTTATTAATAAAAATACAGTTTTGAAACGCTATTTTAATTTAAATTTTAGTAATCAAGGCTTTATCGAACACTTTAAAGCTAGTTTTCTATTTTTAGTTTTTGAGATAAAAAAAAAACAATTCTTCTGCTTATATGGCCATGTTATTCCGCTTAACCCAACAACTGGCTCGTTGGTCTAGGGGTATGATTTCCGCTTAGGGTGCGGGAGGTCCCGGGTTCAAATCCCGGACGAGCCCAAGTAAGCACAAAATATTTTACATGAGCCATTAAAAAAATGTTTAGTTTAGGCAAAACATGTGTTAACAACTTGAAAACATAAAACGGCACAACATGGCTTAAATTATTGCTAAATAAACATGTTGTTATTATTGTTGGTTACTGCACCCATTAACAAGGCACGCTATTTAATGGTATTGTTTACTACAAAAGCATTAAAATAAGTGTGTTTGTTGTCTGACCATAAAATAAAAAACTACATCATGCAAATGTGTTCAAAATTATTGATCGCACAGAAACATCAAAACGAGTTCAATTGGAAATAGTTTGAAAAGTTTCATGGACGGGTGGGGGAGCACTGTATTATAGTTTAATAGTGGACCACATATTGTGAATATTAAATAGTTTGAAATGTTTATGTTTTTAAAATAGTTGTTAAAATTTATTTAAAATTTTTATATAAATTCGATAATTAACCCATTAACTGGCTCGTTGGTCTAGGGGTATGATTTCCGCTTAGGGTGCGGGAGGTCCCGGGTTCAAATCCCGGACGAGCCCAAGTGTATTAAATATTTTGTAAAGAGATATTCCAATTCTTTTTTTTTTTTGCTTTCCAGATTCCAGTTTCGGGTTACTTGTTCAATTGGAACAGAAGGTTTATAGGCTTTAAAAGAGGTTTTTAAATTGCATTCAATAAATTAAACCAAAATCCTAGGAAAAATTGCAATCTAACTGCTGTTAAACAAGTTTATGACTTGATCCTGATACTTATAAAACGCGCAAAATCGAAATTGTTTTTGCTGATAACTCGAAAATGTAATATTTCTGGGTAAAATAATGTTTCTATTAAGATTTCCATCAGTTTAGCAACTGGCTCGTTGGTCTAGGGGTATGATTTCCGCTTAGGGTGCGGGAGGTCCCGGGTTCAAATCCCGGACGAGCCCAAGAAGGCATTAATTTTATTAAGTTTTAATAAAAAAGTTAAGATAATGTCCACCTATCAAGATGGAAAGAGGAATAAATTGTTTTGGGGTGATGGATGGGATGTGTGATATACGTATGTGGGTGTGGTTATCCTGCTATTATTATAATTAAAATAATGATGTCTCTCAAGTCCTTGTGGGGCTCCGGGTGGACCTCCAGAGTTAGCTTAGTTAGTTTGGCTCAGTATTTCATAGACTACACCCTCCAACTTGGATGGCCGGTGCTTGTAGGATCTCCTTTAGATAAGAGATGAGTGAGCCAACTTTTGAACCGCCATTAGGCATGTCAACAAATTATGGGACGGTGTTGATTGATGATCATTGTCAGGGAACTATTGATTTTTGTTGGAACTAAAACAGTAGAATAAAGAAATTGTTCCTAGCCAACATTAATGAATATCTCATAGAATCGAAATTGAACTATTAAACTTCTTCTTTTACATATTAGTTTAGCAATAGCAACTACACACAGATGGTCCACATATAATATGCTTTGATCTTTAAATTTTTTTTACCAACAACGAGGTTCTTAAGCAATTATATTCATTAGGCGGAGCACAAAATATTTCATGATTCATTATTTAATTCTTTGGAAATTAATACGATGAATTTTTGAATATTCAGAACTTTGTAAAGAATGAGTCTAGCCGTAGGCAATGTGATTTAAATTATCATTACAATGAGACCTCAAGCGATTGAACTGAAGAATGCCTTTTAGAGCGACAACTGCCAATTATCCTAGCCTAACCTAGCAACTGGTGCACACGCATAGCAGTTTTGTTTCTAATTTTATGTAATCATATTCAAAGCCCAAAATAATTCACATTCAGTTTAACAACATTTCGACATGTACGAGTTTTGAATTATAAACTTAGCTTATTAACTTAACTTATAAAAAGTTTACGTTGTTTTATTTAAACAACCGCAATAGAAAATCCGAAAATAACTGGCTCGTTGGTCTAGGGGTATGATTTCCGCTTAGGGTGCGGGAGGTCCCGGGTTCAAATCCCGGACGAGCCCAAGGATAATCATTGTATTTTGTAAGAAAATCCGGCAATTAGGAAATACCCGAAACCTGGCAAATAATTTTTGCACATATCTTTCACAATTTTCTTACATTTATTAAATAAATCAATCCTAAAAACTCTATTGACCTGTTTAAGAGATACCTAGAAGATAAGCAATTTTTAAGCTAACGGCTTAGGAAAACAAAACATATTTGCTGATATCTCGAAATCGTAGCAATTCTATATAAATAAAATTTTTTTGGAATAAAATTTCCGTATCTCGTTAACCGGCTCGTTGGTCTAGGGGTATGATTTCCGCTTAGGGTGCGGGAGGTCCCGGGTTCAAATCCCGGACGAGCCCAAGAAGTGCTTATTTTTGCTACAACTCTTTTAAAAACTTCCCAGTTTCTTTTTTCATATTTACAAATACTTGATAACTCTTAAAATTAAATCATGTACCGTTATCTGGCTCGTTGGTCTAGGGGTATGATTTCCGCTTAGGGTGCGGGAGGTCCCGGGTTCAAATCCCGGACGAGCCCAAGTCTCTAATACAGTTTTTTATATTGAAACCTGAATCAAGAATACAAATAACGGGTACTATATTTATATAAATTTATTCCGCAAAGGCCCCAATGCAAATAGTTATGCGACTAAGTATAGGGTAAGCAAACATAAAATTACAATAACAGTTTTACATAATTCTCGAAGTTGCCAAACAGAATTAAATGCAGCATAAGTATAGAGAAGGGATATATTTAACAATACGGTTAGGATATCATCTTTTCCAGTAGGTTTTCGATTTTTCTGAAATCTTTTGCGTCCCTGGCTCATCCACACTTATTACCCGCTCAGAGAACATCAAACGATAGTAGCCGCAGGTGTATTACGGTCAAGTAAGAAAATACCCGAACCCGAACGGAACAAAAACCGGAAAGAACCGGCTTGTTTTTCCGAACCGAGAACCAGAGTCCGGAACGCGTTCCGGTAAAAAAAAAAATAGCACAACACCACTGCTTACTTACCATTTACCGCAGTTTCCAGAGGGATTAATCTGGCGAACAATTTGATTGAAGCTTGTAGTGATTGATTGTGGTCAAAGGTTGATCTCCAGATTATTATTCCTTAAGTTTGTTGTTATTAATGTAAATTGTAATTGGAGGGTCAGAAAATCTTGATGTTCTAGGCATAAAAATTCAGTTTGATGTTCGATGGAACCAGGATATTTTTCTAGTGTTGAAAGAAAAATTCAAAATTTCAAGAAATACTTCGTCCCAACTGGTCTTAATATCCTCTATATCCGAACGAAAATGTATTACCACAAAGTTTTAATTTTAGGCTTCTCAATCGAAAAGGAGAGAGTGCGTAAAGGTGGTATTTAATTATCATTCGATTCATATCGATTCGTCACTATTATCCCCCTACAGGCACAATTCGTCTTATTTGTCAATGAAACTCTCCTTCTGCAGTAGTTTTCCCTGTCATTTATAATAACAGCTTTTTCTTTATTCCATTAAAAAATAAAAACTATCCTAACTTGGGCTCGTCCGGGATTTGAACCCGGGACCTCCCGCACCCTAAGCGGAAATCATACCCCTAGACCAACGAGCCAGTTGAAATAATTTTGACTAATTCAGGTTTTCATTGTGATTTATTTTTTGCGAATAAATATAAATGAAGCTGCGGCAAAAGTTACACAAACTTTAATTTTATTTATTTCAAGATAAAATAAATTAGAAAAAAAATTAGAGAACAAATTTCACTTGGGCTCGTCCGGGATTTGAACCCGGGACCTCCCGCACCCTAAGCGGAAATCATACCCCTAGACCAACGAGCCAGTTAGAAAATTGCTGACAAATATTGACTTTATACCAAAGCTTTTGAAATGAAAGGAAAAAGTACTTAAATTGAAAGACACAATGTGTTATTTGTTATAAACTTTTTCTAAAGCTTCAATGTATCAAAGCTTTTAATTAAATGTTGCTAATGAGTTGCTAAGACTCAACTAAAATGTTGACAAACTTTTTCTAGAAACATTTGTAATTTATTCATGTTGATATTGCTTGTGTCTACTGTTTCTGAATGACTAGAAACATTTATTGATAAGAGTGATAAAAATTAATGCTTAAATTGTATTCATAATGGTTATTATATTCTATGTGGACTTAATTTCGGAGCATTTTGAAATATTTTTAAATTTTATTAAATAAGTGTTCAATATTTTTGATTATTTTTGGCAACATTTCCTATTTTTCTAATAACATTTAACAACTTATTCCTACGCTAAATGTGTCTCACATTACAAAGTCTCCACCAAGTCTATCGTAAATTTTATACTTTCAGACTGCCATAGCACTTTTGCTGTACTGAAAGCATTACTCATAACAATTGTTTATGCGATTGCAAGAAACAACTTTTATTTGCTATAAAAAAATAAATAGTAACGTACGGATATCAAGGCAAAAAATTGTGTGAAGAACTGTGTACACTGTACACATATGTTCATATCGATACAGTATTTCCAAGAATGGCCAAGGCGAACAAACAAACAAACAGACAAACGTACACGTTTTTAGTTTTTCCTTTTGTACTCGTAAATTTTTTTTATTTTTGTTGTTGCTTAGTTTTCTTTTCATTTTGCTTTCAAATCAATTTGATTTTATGAGCGACATTACGAATGCTAAAAGCGTTTGATTTCATAAAGTCAAGCGATGAAATTTTAGATTGGAACACACATACACAAGATTTTTTGACATAGACATGTAGGAGATAAATTAAAATGGGGTGGCCAGTATGTACGGAAAACTTTCATAATCATTTTATTGTGATACCCCTAAGGGTACATGCACAAGGTAAGGGCTGCTGGGATGAAGTAAAATTTCTTCAAAGAAGAACACCAAGTTAACCGATCTATCCAACTCCAGGTGATCTGAAACATGTCGCTACTTAAGCATAAGCAGTTTAAACTACGACTGTGGTCTATTGATGGCAAAAACTTAAGATTTTACTGCGACTTCTAAAGGAGTTAAGGCACGGAGCCTCTTGGACGATCTTCAGCTGTAAGATACTCGTAGTCCACTATATCTATAACATCTACTCGGTCATACAATTCCTGAATGGCTGTCATCTCTCCGCCATTCCCTTCTATACATATCGCCTTTTTCTACACACATTCCGTCAACAAAGAATCGTTCATCTCCGTGTCCTAAATGCCAAACCGTGATACAGAAAATATTCTAGTGGTCTCCTCTTCCTTCTCGACGTCAGCAGAATTCATTGTGAGGTATATACAGGGTGGCTGATATATAATGCAACAAATCCTAACTCAATATTTTTTTAAATTTTTTTTTTAATTTTTATTGTCCAAAAGCAAAAAATGTTGGAAATAACATCAAATTTTAGAATCAGTTTAGTTTTGTTCGAATTGGCCATCTTTGGTACGAATTTTGGCCTTCAAACGGCCGTTAAAGTCATCACAGGCTGCGCGAAAATGGTTCTGCAGTATTTTGGCACATTCCCGGCGAAACGCCGTCTTGAGATAATCGAGAGAACTTTATTCCCCAAAATGCTCGAGGCGCAAAAGTCCAACAGATTGAGATCCGGAGATTTTGGTGGCCATTGTGCGGTAGAAATGAAGCAAGGAACCTCCTTTATAAGCCATTGTTGGCTAACATGTACTGAGTGCGGTGGTGCTGAGTCCTGTTGGAATGTCAATGATCTGCGGCTGAAATGCTTGTCTGCCCAGGCCTTCAATACTGTCTTTAAGATATTTTCCCGATAATATTCGGCATTTATTTTGACCCCACGGTCGATGAATACGAGCGGGGAAAGAGCATCGGCCGTTACGGCGGTTCACACCATTACCATCGGTGGCGCTTGAGTTCTGGTGGCCAATCGCAGGTGTAAATTTTCAACTGATCTCTTTGGCAAGTAAACTCGATCATTTTGTTTGTTCACAAATTGCTCAATTTGGAATGGCTTCTCATCGGAGAAAACCAAATTCGGTAACTGGCCACTTTTGTGCAAGCGAAGTAACTCCTTGGCTCTTTCCAGTCTAACTTTTTTTGTCCATCGGTAGGCTCTTGCACTTTTTGGAACTTTAATGGCTTTAGTCCAAGCTCATTTTTCAATATGTGATGCATCCGTTCTCGTGATATGTTCAGATCACGAGCAATTTTTCTAACACTGCAGCGTGGATTTCGAACAAATCTGGACTTCACTTTTCGGATCATTTCTGGTGTTGCTACCGTTTTTTTTCGTCCACTTTTTGGACGCGATGCATCACGGTAACGAGCAATGGTACGAGAAACAAAAGATTTATTAACATTTAAATGCTGGAGGGCTCTAACGATAGCCAGATGTGATTTTCCAGCCAAATATAAAGCAATCACATTATCATGCTTGAATTCCATCACGAATAACTTTTTTCTGAATGCAATAGTTTAAAATGCTTTTGTAAGCTTGTAAATAATGAACTGTCACTGGAATAAATCTGTCAGCTGTCAGACGAGCGGTTTACGAATGATAACAACCTGAAGTTGGTTGCAATACATATCAGCCACCCTATATACCCAGTTTCCGACCGAATGTTTCTAAAGGTTAGTGTCCCGTTATTACTTCTATGAGGTTACTAAAATGAACTCTTGACATTTTTAATACCAATATTGGAGCTGAGTAAACCCACAGTTGATTTTACAGAAGTCCATACATCCATTACGAGTGGCACCATATTTCTTTGAAAATGAGGACAGGCGCCACCATTACGGTCGGTGGAAGACACCTATATACATAATACATAATTGTTCATTAGAACCCATCAGTCAGGATTATTGACTTAGTTTCTCACACCACTTATGTTGTGTGTGTTAATTTTATACATGAGTACCGAGATCTACAGTTTAAAGTCGACTCCGAACGATAGATTTTATGAGAAACTTTTCATGGCAATTTTATTTACTCTCAGAGTTTGTGCCAGAAATCTGCTGAGAGGAAATTGCCCAAGAAATATTTTTCTTACGTTATATTGATGTCTGGCCTGGGACTCGAACCCTTTTACGTCTAATAAGCCAACACACTACTTACTAGACCACGGCGAAGACACCTATCGCGTTTTAATAACCGATTTTTTGTACCCGCACTTCATGGTATTGATCGCTTTATTGTGTCAAACGTTGAACCGTTGGTAATGTTAATCGACCAAAAAGAATCTGCGCTTTGATACCCTGGACTATTTTCTGTGCAGCGCTGTTAAAGAAAAGTGTTATAGCGATAAACAGAGAAAATTTACTATTTGAAGGCAACATTCATTAGCAAGATACGGCCGTTTACAGCCAACAAAGTGCACGAAATTTGGTCCGATCGAATGAAGTGCTGTGAGGCCAGCCACGGTAGCCATGTGTCTTTTCAAAAAGATGAACACAAAAAAAAAAATTAAGAAGATAAAATTCAAACCGTTCGTGTTTCATTACGTTTTTAAATTTAAACTTTTAAATCACCCAATAGTAACCAAACAATATCCTATTAAGCGAAGCTAATAACAAGCCTGGTCACCCTCTTTAAAATCTTTATTATGATTTGTTCATTTGAAATTGTCTTAAGTTTTTTCCGTAATCTTTTCCACAGAACATATTTCTATATGGCCATCAAGCAACTTGAGAATGTTTGTCATACTCTAATGGTGTACCTCCTGTACGCTTTATGATGGTTGCTGTTGCTGTTGCAGTAGTGCTGTTGCGATGGACATCTGCAGCAAAAGTTATGCGTAACCAAAATGTTTAACCATTAATTTCATGTTTAAATGTCATTTAATGATGGGAAGTAAGTAGTTTTACTAGAATATTGTATTACAACCAGGGAAAGTTTTCAGTATTTTTTTTCCCCCCGCTTACTCTCTTGATTTTTCTTCATTACGTTTCGTCATAGAAAATGAACAACAAGGAAATTGTGTTGCACAAAAGTAGCATCATGTGTGTGTGTATGCTGTGTGTTGTAACTCCAACAACGGCTAACAATTAAATCGACTAGAAAAACCCTTGACTAATTAAAGTCTTAAGGCCACAGCCATGCCATCCATGGCCACATTATTAATTCATGCAACGTCTAAAGATTTGTAACAATTATGGCAACAACTCTATACAAACTATCATAGTGTTGTAGAGATCAGTGACTCTGCCTAATGGCCGTGTGCTGAAGACCATGAGGAAAAAGGTTTGTAATATGAAATGTTATAAGAAGGAAATTAAAGTCATGATTTTTAATTAGAAATCCTGATTTGAAATAATAAAGATGGACGTTTCTATTTCATTTTTCAATTGAATTTAATTCCGTGGTGGCTTTTTAAGTGAACCAAACAAAATTTTTCAATTACAAATGCTTTGATAAATGGCGGCATAATTTTTAATAATAAAATCCGAATTTAAAATCATACCTAATATGTCGTGTAGTATTATTGGGTATATGCATTAATTATCATTATTTTATTGCCTTGGGATATTAAGATTCCGGTCATTTGCAAGAAATACGGTTCATTTGTAGTGGTAGGATTAAATATTAATGTCACGAACGCTCGGATTAACTCAAATTTGATGAAAATGGATTTCACACAGGGTAAGACAGGTGACATCGCCTACGTCAAATACTTTTCACCGTAAAGCAAAGTAAATCCGAACTACGTAAGCAAATTCGACAATCAAATCACTCAATATGAGATAAGGATTGACAACCTCGTGAGTAATTAAATCAGATTTTATCGGCAAAATATAATCGATGTTAGATAGCTAATAAGGGCCATCTTATTGAAGTAATTTCTGTAAAGTTTCATAATAATTACATTGCAACGGACTTGTCCCTACTACTTCCATACATAACTTCCATACAAAACTACAACCTAGTTGGTTACACCACCCATATTGTGTGTACTAATGTCATACAAGAGTGACGGGACCTACAGTTTAATTTGTGGTCAACTCCGAACGACAGATTTTTTGAGAAATTTTTTACGGCAATTTTATTTACTCTTCTCAAAGTTTTTGCCAGACAGCTGCTGAAAGAGGAAGTCGTCGAAGACATATTTTTTTCACATTTCGATTATTTGGTGATCTCTGACCTGGTGATTGAACCGTGGCCCGTCATGTCTAATAAGTCAACACACTACCTACTAGATTACGATAACTTCCACTGGCCTATTTGCTTCTTGTTAATACCTCCAAATTCCAGATTGTTGAACGGCAGATAGTCGCCGCATAAAAGATGCTTTGACCTGGTGTGTGAACGTAGCATCAGGTTAATACACACACTATATATTAGGCTTATTAGGTGACGGTGACATCCTATTACATACATATCACATACATCGATAATTGGTCATTACAACTCTTTAGTCGGATTATGACCTAGCTTCTCACACCACTTATGTGCGTTAATTATATACATGATAGAACGTATAGAAGTCGCCGTAGTCTAGTAGGTAGTATGTTGGCTTATTAGACGTAAGGCCATAGTTCAAACCTCAGGTTAAACGAAAAAATGAAAATATTTCTTCAGCGACTTCCTCTTAGCGGGTTTCTGTCAAAAAATTTGAGAGTAAATAAAAATTGCCATGAAAGGCTTCTCACAAAGACTTGCTATTAGTTGTCATTTATTCAGTCTGTTTTCAAATTTTTTGTGCCGTTCGGGAGGCATACCGAACGCCTTCCTATTTTGCGATTAGCACAATTGTTCCAATAAGACTACTACTCACACTGTGGGCGAAAATTCGTGTTCAGTAAGCAATCGATCAATATCCGTACGTGAACGGAACAAAAGATCTTCCGAAAACAACACCGTTGTCCACGAAAACGTGCATAATCCGCGGCAGTCGACTTCGTGTAGTTCACAAGAACTCGAACCTTCGTAGACCACAACTTTGCGTCTAAACTTCAAGTAATCCTAGACCAGTATGAGAGATTGTGTAGGAGAATACAAGACACAACGTTCACATGAACTTGGTCTTTTTCAGCCTATAACTTTGCGGACGTATTAAGCAGGTTTGTCAAACTGAAAAAGTAAAAGCTCTTCAAAAGGCAACAACAAATCCGTTTGAATTTTACACAGAAGAAGGCAGAGAACTGGAAGGAGATTGTTGCCTAGGGTCGTATGACCAGAAATGCTGTTTGGGAAACCATAAGATGTCAGATGAACGTTAAGGTTTGGCAATACATCCGTGATGTTATGGGGTTCCATGATTGCTAAGGGAATAGAAATAGTTTGCAGAACAGTGAATATTATCACTGCTCAATCCTATGTAAATATCTTAAGCATTGCCTCCAGTTATAGACGGCGGGGATATTGTTTTCCTTATAAACAAAAAGTGGCCTGATGTTAACCGCTAGAAATTTGTTTCTCGGCCGGCCTTGTGTTTCTAAAATATTTGGCATTATCAGCGGTTTTAGTGCTACTCCATTGACTTTCAGCTCACATTTGTTGGACCATGTCACAATCATGTCGTCTGCATTAGAACCAAATAGGACACATACGGTATACTTTATCCTAGTGGTGTTGGGCTAATTTTTTATTTTACCGGAACGCGTAAATAATTATATAGACAGGACCGATCCTGGGTAGGCGGCCGCTCTTTTCCATGATAATCCTGGCGGCGGTGCTTTTTTATAGGCCTCACGTCCCAAATTTGACGACGGGGGGAAGGAGATTTCCCCCAATTTTCGCCCGGACTTGGCAGTGTTGTGCTAATTTTTTTTTACCCTAACGCGTATAAAATTATATAGACAGGACCGATCGTGGGTAGGCGGCCGCTCTTTTCCATGATAATCTTGGAGGGGGCGTTTTTTTAGGTCTCATGTCTCAAATTTGACGACGGGAGGAAAGAGATTTCCCCCAATTTTCGCCCGTCGCCAGGAGTGGCCCTGTATATATCATAAAAACGAAAGGAAACGAAAATAACTAAATAACTATGAAACCAATTCTCGTTATCAGAAATCATCGTTAGTTCCGGAACGCGTTCCTGTACAAAAAGGAAGTACCGAAACGACATTCACTGCTTTATCCATTAGATTTATAGATAAAACAATTCGATAAATCCAGAGTGCAATCATGCATACAGAAAACACATAAGGAAACTACGCATTTAATCTCAGACAAACTCCACCTATTTTTGGCACACCATAAATTTTGTTTTTTTTTTTTGCACTAAAGTCGTCATCATCACATTAACATGTTAAAATATTTTATTTTCTGTTCCCTGCAATAAAATTATAAAAAAAAAAAACTCGAAATAATTCAACGAAAAAATTCATTTCAAAAGTTTTCTCTCTCTCTCTCTCTCTCTGAATAATACTTTAAGACTTTGCCAAGGGTATTTACCACGCAATGCAATGCCATTGTTGCCATTGTCTTGTTTGTTCTTTGATTTTATGTGACATTTAAGAGATTTTAATGAAATCTTAAAAATAAAAATAAAATAAGATCACATTCAGTAAAGGCCACAGACATACAGAGGCCATAACTTTGTTATGCAAAGGTTAGTTTAGTTAAGCAAGCCAAAAAAAAAAAAAAAGAAACAAAATAATCCTGAAGTCTACCTTGTATCTGCGAGTACAAAAGAATTTTACACACAATTTTTAATGAACAAAATCAGGTCACAGTGGTACAGGCGGGAAAATTTTAAAGGGTGCGGTTTAAAGCTCTTGTACTTATTCTATAGCATAGGAGGATAGACCAAATGGTTTAAAGTTCCATCAGAGGAAAACAAAGCATCTGTCAAGTTCAAAATCACAAAAAGTGTTATCTACTCTGAAACAGGTCTAATAATCACAGATAATATAAGGAGTGCCCAAGAAAAAATTTTGACACTCCAACTTATTCATGCCAATTCCACAACAAATGCTTAAAAAAGTAGTAAAAAGTTTAGGTTCCGTAGAAAATCTGACTAAAAAGCGCGTGACAGCTCAGCTTTAACTCCAAAGGAGTAGGCTCAGCACTGTTATCGGGGTTATTACGGGGCATTGTATTATAAAAGCGTCTGAGAGGCGTTTTGGACAGCATGCAAACGATTTCTGCAGAACCTGTGGAGATGGGTAGGAGGATGAGCCTATTCTGTAATTCATTGATATTTTCAGTCTGAGTCACTTCATCGGAAGCTCCAAGTGGTACCTGAACTAGGGGAAAATGTGAAATTGTGGAATCATAAAGAAAGCCTAAGTGTGTACGGGACAGCCTAACTAATTAGGTTTCAAAAGTGTTCGTTAATTTTTTCTGAAATTCATCTCTTTAGGATATTTATTAATGGGCCTCGACAATCAGCATCAGGTCTTTGTGTAAAGCATGACTTTCTTAAAACCAAGTAGAAAACGAATCTGAAAGTTTAATGAATATATTGACCAAAATGATATCAAGTTAGAATAGCTCTAATAAGCTGTTAATAAAGGTTGAGGCAAAGACAACTAATCTACAACCTTTGTAGTACATAGCCATTAGCAATTGACTGAAGTTTCACCGAGTGTCTACGCACTTCATTAAGTAACAGATGTAGTTGGTTGGTTGAAGTCGCCGTGGTCTAGTAGGTAGTGTGCTGGCTTATTAGACGTAAAGCCAGGGTTCGAGTCCAGACATCAAAATAAAATACAAAAAGTATTTTTTCGGCTGTTTCCTCTCAGCAGATTTCTGGCAAAATCTCTGGGAGTAAAAAAAAACCTTCTCTAAAATCTGTCGTTCGGAGTCTACTTTAAATTGGTAGGTCCCACCAACTTATATATAAAAATTAACACACACAATATAAGTAGTGTGAGAAACTAGGTCAATAATCCTGACTGAAGGGTTGTAATGACCAATTATGTATGTAGTTCATTAGTACGCTTCCTATCCCTTACACTGCCACGTAATCCATGTTTAGGGCTATTTTAGTGGACAGCTATTCCCCGCCGTAGTGTAGTAGGTTATGGGTTGGCTTATTAGACGTAAGGTCAGATCAGATTTCTGTCAATAAATCTGAGATTAAATAAAATTTCCATTAAATAAATCTATTGTTTAGGCCTCCTCGAATAAGTCAACATACTACACAATACTTCAATCGCAAAATATATCAAATCTGAAACAAATACCAGATGAACTAGCAGCTAATGGTTGGATGTTGGGTTTGGCCTACCTACTAGACTACAACAACTTTCGATCGGAATACAAATTTTAATTCAACATAGACATTAAAAGTTACGTATTATGTAAGTTGATAATATTCTGAAAAATTTAAAGTCCGGGCCTTAAGCCTCGATTAGCCAAACGTCCACGGATTGCAATGGTACGAACATTCGGTTTTAGAATATGAAAAGTAATGAGAGCAATGACCAAATCGTGATGTAATTTGGTTAATCATTTACATTATTCTTCATATACTAAAAATGAACGTATGTTCCAATGCGTTCCATTAACGTTTGGCTAACCGGTGCTGTATTACGTTTAAATAGCGATTACCTTCATATTAGGCACACCACAAATAAACTTGGTTCACATTTAAATGCTTATTTTAAACCTTAAGGGTTTGTACATTATTTCAATTAGCTTTACCTATACACACCTTTCATTTCTGCAGGGGAAAAAAACACATTCGAAATGAAAGGAAAACTATTGACCCACATTATACACATGTTTTCTAATGTGGCCCATAAAAAACGAAGTCCATATGCATTTAGGCAGTACAAGAAGAAGAAGAAGAACGAAAAAAATCTTATCTATTGTCTTAAATTTCGCTAAACGAGCGAACGAATGAATGAATGAAAATACAAAAGAGTTCGAAAAATACTTTCATTTCAAATCCACACTAGCTGAAGAACTACATAGAGAAACAGTATTGAATTGATATTGAAAATTTCCATTTTCATAAACATGTACAACAATAAATTGTCATTAAACAAAATTATACTTAAAATAAATCTCATTACTTGCAACAATTTTACTTGCAACAACTGCAACTGCAACAAGACAAAAGAGAAAAAAAAACTTTCTATTGCAGTTCATATAGGAAAACAATGAAAAACCAGCACACATGTGTGTTTGAAAGAAAACAAAAAAAAAAAATAAAAATTGTAGAGAGAGACTCACTCGTACCACAATAGAAAAATTGGCAAATTTGACTTCTTAACAATTTGTTCTTTTGGCGCACCATCAAGATAAACTAAATTGATGAATTTGCACATACAAAGACACGAAAACAACAACCAAAGATGATGACGATGGCGATGAGGATGACTACACAAGTACAAAGAAAAAAAAGATAAAAAACCGAAACTATTCAACACGATGCTAAAATAGGGGAAAACACAAATACAACAAGCGGCATACAACCACAGAGCAATGCCATTCCATTCCATATCAAGCCAAATCGAATCGAAACAAACAAACTGAATCGTAGCACAATATTCGCATACTGCATACATACTACAAGTAGGAATACAATGCATGAACATGAACATGTGTTACCAGAGACCACACAATGTTGTTAACAAAACAGTAAATACGAGTGTTGATATACTCTAAGCGGAACACTGCACAAAATTTTGTGGCAAGAACTTAACTTCTCATACAGGCTGGCTGATATGTATTGCAACCAACTTCAGGTTGTTATCATTTGTAAACCGCTCGTCTGACAGCTGACAGATTTATTCCAGTGAGAGTTCATTTTATTATTTACAAGCTTACAAAAGCATTTTGATCTATTGCAGATCAGAAAAAAAGTTATTCGTGATGGAATTCAAGCGTGATAGTGTGATTGCTTTATATTTGGCTGAAAAACCACATCCGGCTATCGTTAAAGCCCTCCAGCATTTAAATGTGAAAAATATTTTGTTTCTCGTACCATTGCTCGTTACCGTGGTATTGGCAGTGTTGGATCGCATCCAAAAATAACGGTAACAACACCAGAAATGATCCGAAAAGTGAAGGCCAGATTTTATCGAAATCCACGCCGCAGTGGTAGAAAAATTGCTCGTGAGCTGAACATATCGCGAGAACGGATGCAACACATATTGAAAAATGAGCTTGGACTAAAGCCATTGAAGTTCCAAAAAGTGCAAGAGCTCACCGATGGACAAAATAAGTTAGACTTGAAAGAGCCAAGGAATTACTTCGCTTGCATGAAAGTGGCCAGTTATCAAATTTGGTTTACTCCAATGAGAAGCCATGCCAAATTGAGCAGCTTGTGTAACTTGCCAAAGAGGTCAGCTGAAAATTTACGCTTGCGATTGGCCACCAGAACTCAAGCGCCGCCGATGGTAATTTTGTGGGCCACCGTAACAGCTGATGGTCGCTCCCCAGTCGTATTCATCGACCATGGAGTCAAAATAAATGCCGAATATTATCGGTAAAATGTCTTAAGGAGAGTATTGATGCGCTAGGCAGACAAACATTTCGGCCGCAGACCAAGGACATTCCAAGAGGACTTTCGTGCAGCCTGTGATGACTTTGTCAGCAATTTGAAGGGCATAATTCGTACCAAAGGTGGCCAATTCGAACAAATATAAACTGATTTTAAAATTTGATGTTATTTCCAACATTTTTTGCTTTTGAGCAATAAAATTAAAAAAAAAAAATAAAAAAATATAACGCTTTACTTTGTTGCATTATATATCTACCACCCTGTATAGAGATATTTTATCCTGGGATCTAAACTTCAAATGGTCATCAATGCTATTGTTTGGTGATTTATTTTCTTGAAAAGGCTATTTATGGAACTGTCTTCAGACCGATTAAGACACTGATCGTAGCTTTTAAGTAGTTTCTGTGAGTGAGTTCACTGACCCTCTACAACGTTTGATTATTTCTCTGTTCCTCCAATCATAGTTCAAGAAGTGACCATGTGAGAAATACCACTTTTGTAGGGACTTTGATTACGATAAGATAGGAGATGGAATCTCCTTGAAGGCTGAGGTTTCACTTAGGCTGTGGGCCATTGTAATTAGACCCATTAGTCTGTGATTAGACGCATTGTGATGCCATCAATTAATATTTAACCCCGAGGATTAAATGTTCCGTTCATTTAGCCGATTTAGCTAGAAATGAAAGGATCCAATTCGCCTCTTCATTGCTAGAACGGGCCAATAATCCGTATGGTGGAATATAGTACTTTTAGTTGCTCCTCACATACACAGCTCTTATTGGAGTCATTTGAGAAAATGCTAAAGCTATCGACATTTCTTTTATTCACAGAGTTGTTACTAGAAATCTGCTGAAAGAAATTCGGCGATATTGTTGGAGGGGACGAACCTGAGATTTGAAACGTGAACTCACTTCTAAAAAGCCAAAATCCCGGGATTTTCGAAATTCTCAAATCCCGAATCCCGAGATTTTTAAAAACTTGTCCCAGGATTGTATTTTGACCCTACTAAAGGTCCTGAAAAAAAACTTCTATATCACTCGACTTCGAAAATAGCATCTCAGATGAGGAGAACCATACTTCCATTAAAAGATAAAAAGTTATTTGATGCCATCGAAGAATGCAAACGCCCTATAAGACTGTTAAAAAAAACCTATCAACTGTCCAAAAAAATAAATTTATTTACATCAGGAGGTGGTATTTACAAGGTGGTATCTTGAAACTATTTTACTAACAAATGTTAAGTGCGAGAAGTAGAGTGTCCGCTAAATAATTTTTTTTATTTTGAAAATGCTTTAAATAAAAGCTACTGCATATTTTCTCAAATTTCTTTTTTTATTTGAAAGTCCTTCCGGTTTATAATGGAAAATAATTTCATCCAAATAGCTGCCTCGGCTGGCCATGCAGTAGCCTAAACGATCGGTCCAATTTTTAAGCATATTATCTATTGTGTGCAGCTGTATTTCACCAATGGCTTCATGCCACACACAATCAGCTGCAGTAGTTTTTTTAAAGCATTTAAAAAAAAAAGTTATTTGGCTTACCCTTTATTTTTCAACGACAGTATGTATGTTGACAACAAAATTCGTTTAAGCCTATCAGATCACATGTTAGATGTTTTAATCTTTTTGTTGGAATCCAAATAATTTTCTTAAAACTAATGCATTTGCATACGATTAAATAATTTTTATTTTTGTTAATTTACGTTTCTTTGCAACATTTTGTCTTGTTTTTTTATTTTATTTTTAATGACATACAAGTAATTGTAATACAAATGGTTTTGTTAACAAAATATCGCGATTTTTCCTGTGATTTTTTGGGATTTTTGGATCCCGAACTATCCCGGGATTATGGAATCGGGATGTACAAAATCCCGAATCCCGGGATTTTTAAAAGTCGATCCCATTTGGCATCCCCATATCGGACTGTTTCTCATTACCCTTGTTATGCCAGCACAAAGTAGTCTTTGTAGTTTGACCAACTGCACTTGAGTTTTCTCTTTCAATTAATTTTTTTCTTTCACTGTATTTAGCATGTGTTGTCACTATCTCTTAATTCTTATCGGTATTCATAAATTATTTGGAATATTTTCACCGTGTATTATCTAGTTTTATTTAAATATGTTTGAATATTGTTGTTGTTGTTTCTAATAAATAACAATCATGGCTTATACAGTAACTGTTAAACTGACAAAAAAAAGCCAAAAAAAAACAAAAATTGTTAGACAACAAAACATATCCCCAGACAATCTATTGAGGAATTGAAAATAGCCAGAAAAACATTAAAAAAAATGGTAAAAAAACATACGAAAAGTCATCATAGATCGTGCAACAGTAGTGTGGCAACAATATAAAAAAAAAACTAAAACAATTGTTTGATTGTTTTTATCGGCAATGAATTTGAAATTGTTTTATAAGATTCGATTGGTACCCCCATCTTATCCTCGTTCATATTATTACTCTTTTCCTATTTTTCTTACCTTCTGACATACATTCTAAAGTGATAATACGATTCGTTTCAATGCGATTCAATTCGATTCGATACGATTTGTATTGGTTTTGAAATCGCAAGTATTGTTTACAACACTTTAATACGTAGTAGCAATACATGCAGTGCAGTGTATCCTCCATACAATGTAAGACGAAATCGTGCATGTTTTGTGTTTGTTTAAGGACATGCGAGCATATCAAAAGGGTACGACTTTTTCTTTAACGATTTACAAGTATTTTGATGATTATTTTCTAAATTTTTTTATTTTTATTTCTTTGTCTGTTTTATTAAAATAAAAGTGTTTTGTTGCTGGCATTGAAATTAACCGGACAAATGGGAAAATCTGTAAGTAGTCTGTACGTAGACAATTTGTTTTTGGGTCATTTCATGGCACAGAGAATATCAATAATTGGCAAGACATTCAACTACTAATGCCACATGAATTATGAAATATAATCTGAAGGCATAACTGCCAGATAAATGAAGCATCAAATCATCAAATATTTAAGAAAAATCGTCAAAATCGTCAAAGACGTTCATTGATATCGTAAAAAAAATCGTCAAAAAAATAAATAAAGAAATTGAAAGATTTTAAAAACAATAACAAATATAAAGTCAATGTTAAGCAGCAATAATAATGCACCACCCAGGTGGTGTAAATATTAGGGAGGCAGAAGATCTTGAAGTCGCCGTGGTCTAGTGGGTAGTGTATTGGCTTATTAGACAAAAGGCCCGGGTTCGAATCCCAGGTCAGACATCAAAAAACGAAACAAAAAATTTTTCTTCGGCGACTTCCTCTCTGCAGATTTCTGGCAAAGACTCTGAGAGTAAAAATTGCCATGATTTTTGAGAAAATCTGTCGTTCGGAGTCGACTTTAAACTGTAGGTCCCGCCAATCATGTATAAAATTAACGCACACAACATAAGTGGTGTGAGAAGCTAGGTCGTAATCCTGACTGTATGAAGATCTTGAGTTTATGGGCATGAAAAAATCACTGTAAAGGTCGCTAGAATTGACAGATTTTTCAGTGCCTTGGTTTGTTAAGACGTTGCAATAAATACTGTATTTCATCTGATCTACCTACCACTTACACCATTTATAACCGACCGAAAATCGAGTACAACTCTCATGTATGGGTAGGCCCCTAAAGTTTATTTTGTGGCTTCTCGACCGTGTACATGAGAGGCCGTTGTAGCCGTTAATCATGATAGTATTTCAACTCCATGGATTCATTGGAGCATCGTTGCAATGTGGCGTATGTTTCACTGTTCTATCGCTACTACAACGAATACTGCTCGTGGGAAATAAGGGGACTTGTTTATGAAAATCACGTATTCCTGCGTAACGCTCGTCTTTCTTAGCCAAAACACATCTGTATGTCGTCGATTGGCAACTATATTGCACACTGCATTACAGACAAATTTCGTTTATTAGGCGGACTATTCGTATGTGGAACTGCCTTCCTGCAGAGATCTTTCCTGTTACTTAAGGCTTAATAAAACCCAGTCTACATGAATTCCTCATTCCTTTAATATATTTTCCTAGTTCCAAAAAAAAAAAAAATCCAAACACCGAATGTTGGTTGTAATGAATGAAAAAAAATGTAATGGCATTTGCCCTTCTTCTTCCGATGGTAATATTAGAAGCTATAACCGAATTTTTAAAATTGTCTCTAACGGCATATGATAATTTATGCTCAACTATGATGTTATTTACGATTTGAAATTTTATAGCTTTTAAGGGATTAAAACGGTATAAAATATCGAAAAATCATCACAGGTATTCGAAAATAACTTCAGAATTTAATACTTTACACCTTGTCATACAAAGCTTAAGGAGGCTTTTAATGTACTAAAGTAAAGAAAATGATGTAAATTTTTAATTGAAAATCGTCAAAATAAGGCCATAAATCGTCATGTCGTCAAAATGGCATTTTTGGAGCTCAAAATCGTCAAAATGACGATAAATCGTCAAATCTGGCAGCTATGTCTGTAAAGCATGATCCTGCACCGTGTATTTTAAATTGTTTCAGTTTTAACAGTGAAGTAGTTACTTAATGTGAATCGTATCGCTCTATTTGAGTATGATATGAGAAATGGTCAATCGTTTCTAACAAACGCTGAAGTTATGCCTCCTCTGTTATTCAGCAGAATAACAAAGAAAAGAGGAATAACATGGAGTCTCTCACGCCAATTGGATGATTTGGATTATGCAGCTGATATTTGTCTACTCTCGCACAAGGTCTCCAACATGCAGTTAAAACTCGAACACATAAAAAAATGGCTCGCAACGTTGGACTTGAGGTAAATATGTCTCGGTTTCTTGAGCCCTGGCGATTCTACTCTAGCGCCATTCTTGTAATACTGTCGAGATAGATATCAACAAAATCAAAGACATGAGAATTAACAACACTAACATAAAAATCATACTACAGGGCGAAATAGTCGAGTACGTCGATAGCTACTGCTATCTCGACAGTACGATGACAAAAACCGGCAGCGCAGAACGCGGACGTTGACAACAAACTCAATAGAGCGAAAGCATCATTAGGCAACTGCACCCCGTATGGAGAGGCTTATTCTTATGTATTTAGGCGTACCAAGCTAAGAATATTCATCGCTACTATTAGTAGCAAAAACTTTAGATATTCATCAATAAATGCCTGCCTTATGTAAAATATTCTTTCCCAATACTATCAGCAGCTCAGATGTCTGGATTATCACAGAGGAGAAATCCATACAGAAGCAGATCAAAAAGAAAAAATGGGGGTAGATCGGCCATATATTGAAAAAGAAGCCCGACAGTATTACAAGAATGGCGCAAAAGTAGAATTCCCAGGCCAAAATCATTTGGAGACGCATGGTCTTACCACGGCTAAATGACCTGACATGGGAATGCGCAAAAACATCAGCGGAGAAAAGTGTCATATGGAGATGCTTTGTGGAAGCCATATGTTCCATGTTTCAAAAAAAGGTGCCATAATACTGGAACCATATAATCTACTGTACTCTTGTCAAACTTTATGGCGTATCCTCATAATGTCTTTTCCCAAGCCTAGTGCTCTCATGTGTTTTCTCTTGCGATGTATTAGGTTAGGTTTGAGTAATCCAGAACTTTGTGCGTAAAGTCAGAAAAAACTGTTTTTGTCAAATAAAACAAGTTTGGAGGGTTTGAGAAATATAAAAAAAAAATATTTTTGAGATCTACTCAACTAACTGAACAAAGTGGACTATGTAGTTACTCGGGTGTATTTTCACAGTTGCACCATGTAATTAATTGTAGTTTTCGAGCAGTTTTCGAACGTGACCACCAGAATAAATTTAAACTGTTAGAACTCTACCAACTAGACTATCAGCCGCTAGACCATCTGATACTTGTCTTAGGCTTTAGATTTTTATATCAATTTAAACATTGTTGCAGACTTCCCCAAAGACAATGCATAATAGTGTGGTGACCTCTTTGCATAGTTGGTGTGAAAATGTTGTTTAAAATGCCAAATTTATTCCCATTAACGGTTAAATATTATTTGAAAATATTTTCGTTTTATTTTTCAAATAAAAATTTAAATTGTCATTAAAAGAAATATTTTTTTGTTTGTTTTTAAATTCAAAGATAAACTTCTTAAATATTAATTTGAGGAGTTTATATCGGCACAAATCGTAAAGAAACTTTAATCGTATACATTATGCATTGCATTATTAAAGCCTAACATATATGAAAAATAAATAATTTTTTTTTTGTTTTAAAACCAAATAAAAATTAAAAGAAAATAAATTTTTTTTTATCTTATCTTGGATAGTTTTTGTTTTTTTTTCTCTCGCTCTCTCGTATTTGAAATATTCTGCACCTTGTTTTTGCATGTGTCAGTCAAATACTTTCACAAAAACAAAAACTGAACAAAAAAAAAAATTTTTTTTAAAAGAATTTTGCCAGTTTTGCCATATTGAATCATAAAAAGAAAAAAAAAATTTTTATTTTTATTTTTATTATGAACAATAAAACTAAACCAGATATAAAGAAATAAAAGCCAGTTGTTGCCCTGAATCGAAATGCGTATAAGCAATTAATTTTCGTTTTGAATAGAAATATGCTACAGGCTGAGGTAAAAAGCTGGACAAAAACAGAAAAAGAAAGAAAGAAAAAAAAAAAATAATAAAAAAATAACGCCAAGCTTGTAAGCTTGCTAAAATGGGTTTTTGGCCAAAGCTGCATAAAAACCATTAAAGCCTGGCTTTGCAAATGCATGCGGCATTTACTTTTTAACAGCGAAAATAATAATAAAAAAAAACAACACAATTTTATATTGACATTGTGCTCATTTTCTAGCTTCAAGCAACAACAGTTCTTTCTCTCTATCCTTGCTTGCTTGCTAAGGCACATGATAATCGTTAAAATTTAAATCAAATTTTATTAAAAAGAATGAATGAGGACTATATGAATGAATGAATGCAATCGATTTAATTTCCATGGGCCCTTAAGGCATTTGATAAATTTTTTTCAAGAAATTGTTATAATAAATAATTTAGGAAAAATTAACCTATTTTTTAAACACGTTTTCTTGTAACAAAATTCGTTTCTAACCTCAAAAAACTATTGGAATTTTTTTCGAGGTTAGAAAAGAATTTTTTTTATAATATTTCAGTATTGCCAACCTAATATACTATAAAAAAAAATATCCTTTAAACTCTTATATTTTTCTACGCCTATTTAAACCAAAATTCTTATCTTATTCCATACTAACTAATACCCGGTGTGCTTCGCTCACCTCTATCGAAATTAAATACATAAGAATTAAAAAATTTATTTATTTAGTAATTAATTGCTAAAATTTAATATAAACTTTTTTCTTAAATAAATAATTCTTATTTTAATGCCTTGGGATACACAATATTTGTAGTTTTTTCATCTGGTGCGTATAACATATAAATCTGCGGGTTTTCCTACTCACGAACATGCGTCGTAAAGCTGTCCAGGTGAGAAACATGGATTTTCTACACTAAGTTTACAAACTTGAAAGGACTGACCTTGACCTTTATTAATCGTCATTGCAAATGCTAGGCGAATAGGAAATTGCAGGCATCTCCGATGTGTTCATGGGAATACGTGGCAGCAATACATCAGTTCCTTAAACTTTCCAGTTATAATGTTCACTTCGATAATATTGCTCATCATTTATTTTTTTACTGTTACTTGAGTGTCATTACTAAAGATCGTGGAGGATCAATATTTCTAAGTAAAATAATGGGAACACCATTTTTATAACTGTAAGTCATGTGGTGGAAAGCCTTGTAAATCTAATGAATTTAAAAATTCGACTGGATAATTGACGACATTTTGAATATTTGAAACTGTATCGATCGATTAATAAGTTCTTAGATTCCCATCGATCTTGTTGAGAATATTGCTGTCTTGATGGAATTAACGTTAATATTTTTGGATGCGTTCAGAAAACGTTCAGAAAACCATGGGATATTTTTAGAATATTGCACGATATTGGGAAATACACAATTTATTAATTCTTCTTTTGATTGTGTCATTCTGCAAAAGTCTGATGGAAATTTTATGTACTTTGCTCTAGGATCCATTGGAATTCTTCCATTATCTAAATCAAACAATTGTTTGGAAAAAGTTGAAGCTAAAGCATCACATTGCAACTGAAAACCCATTTTGGTAGTTAATTTTAGAATGTGAACATGTCTCCAAAGGTATGATGATTTTAGACTCTAGCTGTTACAATTTTTCAGATTTACAGATTTTCGTATTTACTTTATATGGAAGGTGCCACACCCACTATTGCTAGTTCGCCATTTTGGTCCCAAATATTTATATTGAAACTATAGTTACTTGTACTAAATTTGAGGTATCTTACTGCTATAATTTTCCCAATATACCCATCTTGTCATTAGTCTCCAATAGTAGGTAATGTTGCATATGTGGGCGTGGCACCTCGTTTACTTGAAATTTTAAAATAAAAAGTAGCCGATAACTTCTTCCAGACATACAGGAAGATATTAATGAAAACCGGTTCAGCCGTCTAGTCGTCTATAACGTTCAAACATACAAACAAACAAACAAACAAACAAACAAACACACATTCATTTATATATATATAGATGCATACACTTCGCTAATGCCTTACTTAAGTTTCTTAATTTTAATGATGTTCTCTCCTTCCTACATTACATTAGCAGCCATTATCTTTGGTTTTGTTATACCATTTAACTGTGGTTTCTAATGTTTTCTCTAGCATTGTTTGTGGTGTAATGTTAATGACCATTAATTAACACTTGCAGCCTGTAAACATTTGTTTCAAACACCACACTATTCTAGTATTTTAGTATACCCTTCAACATAACGTTGATGTTGGTACTTAAAGTGTTTTATGCTGACTCCTGAAATGTTAAACACCCTAAACTGTAGGTGTGTGAGTGTGTGTGTTTGTATACTAAAAATTTCGAATATTGCCATTAGAAAAAATACATGCAATTACACTGTTTCTTAACGAATCCCATAACAATAGAGTGAATTTAAAATTTTGTCTTCAGAGCCTTCTAATACTTTTTGAATAAGCGTAGTCAAGCGGTTTCTATTTTAATATTTGAGAGCAACACTCAAGGGTTGACCTCTGTTCATGCAGATCACGGCTGTTCTTGTTTGGAGTACATACAAGGTGGCTGATATGTATTGCAACCAACTTCAGGTTGTTATCATTTGTAAATCGCTCGTCTGACAGCTGACAGATTTATTCAAATGATAACAACCTGAAGTTGGTAGCAATACATATCAGCCACCCTGTACTCACTTATAGTGTAAAATTTTTACTCTAAAAATTTATTTCGTTTGTGTTTGAAAAGAAAACTTAAACTTTAAAATCCCCACATTTGGTTTCAGTTAGTTAGGCTTTGGAGCATAGTGCACGGTGTACTTTTCTTATAAAGAACCTCAAGCGCTTTAAATGTTTTCTTTATTTTTATAACCTGTATTGTTGTATGAGCTTTTTATGATCATTGTGGTCCAACTTAAGTACTTTTGTCATTTACCACTTACAATAGGCCTTCTTAACACTCACATTTACCTACATTTACTTGTATTTGTAAGCAACAAAATATTTGCTTTAAAGCAATTTCGTTAAAAACAAAGAAGAGAAAGAAAAAACAAAGAAAGAAATAATTTTTAAGGTTTACATATAAACAACATATGGGTCATTTACATGTGAATGAAATTAATGTAAAGAATCATTTCGCCTAACTACTACTAGGGTATGTGATGTAAAACAACTCATAGGTGCAGCACATCTCTTTCGTATACCCAAATGCAATGGTGTGTAGTCAACTTAGTCTGTTTGTCAGCCAGTCAGTTAGTAGTTAGTCAGTCATCTGCATGTTTGTGTTATTTAAACTGCATATTAAATGCACTTAAGTTTTCTTAAAGGTAATTTGTACTATTAATTCTAGTGTTGTTGCTATTACTGGTTGCTAGTGCTAGTGCCAGTGCCAGTGCTAGTGCTTAGTTTAGTGATGCTGGTTTATGTGGGTTGCCAGCATGTAAATTAATGTTAAATATTATCTTTACACCTTTAAGTAATTTGTTTATGTTTACATACGTTTCTCTACACTGTCTTCTCTTTGTTTTTTCTTTTTAAGTAATTTTAGTATAAAACTCACTACTGCAAACGAATTGTCAGTTTTTTTTTTCTTTTTTCAGGAAGTCAATATAAAATTTCTCGTAATTCATACCATTTTTCTTGGGTTTTTTCTTATTTCATTTCAAATTTGGAAGTGATGATAGAGGTTGCTTCATTTTATAACACAATATAAATTACAATGTTTTATGAAGGTAATATAAGACAACACCAAGCTATACGTTATATACTTACGGTAAGTTATTAATATTCAACACGATTGATATTAGCATGCATAAGGGAAACTAAGAAGGCGTTTAATTTAATCAAAATTTCTGGCAGACATTTTTACAAAGACTTATTAAGGTTGTAACAGTATTCCCCGGATATAAGCATCCTTTAAAGCATACATAATTTACATAATTGGTCATTACAACTCTACAGTCAGGATTATTAACCTAGTTTATCACACTACCTATGTTGTGTGTGTTAATTTTTTACATAACTGGCGGGACCTACAGTTTAAAGTCGACTCCGAACGACAGATTTTTTAGAAACTTTTCATAGCAATTTTATTCACTCTCAAAGTTTTTGCCAGAAATCTGCTGAGAGGAAATCGCCGAAAAAATAATTTTTGTTGTGATGTCTGGCCTGGAACCCGAACCCTGGCTTTACGTCTAATAAGCCAACACATTACCTACTAGACCACGGCGACTTGTTTAAAAATACGAAAAATTGTTCGTCAGATTTTAAATTTACTTTTGAAAAAATTCCTTTTATTCCCATTTTGTGACAACTTTCTTACTAAAATTAACCATGTTCTCTAGCACACTTGTTCGTGCGATTAAACGTTTCTTTACAGCGCAAAGCAATTTCACAGAATATTCCTTATGTTAGTCGCCGTACAGAGTGGCTGATATGTATTGCAGCCAACTTCAGGTTGTTATCATTTGTAAACCGCTCGTCTGACAGCTGACAGATTTATTCCAGTGACATTTCATTTTATTATTTACAAGCTTACAAAAGCATTTTGATCTATTGCATTCAGAAAAAAAGTTATTCGTTTGCTTTATATTTGGCTGGAAAACCACAAGTGGCTATCGTTAGAGTCCTCCAGCATTTAAATGTGAATAAATCTTTGAATTCTCGTACTTTTGCTCGTTACCGTCATACGTCACGTCCAAAAAGTGGACGAAAAAAACGATAACAACACCAGAAATGATCCGAAAAGTGAAAGCCAGATTTGATCGAAATTTACGCCGCAGTGGTAGAAAAATTGCTCCTGAGCTGCACATATACGCAATACGTATTAAAAAATGAGCTTGGAATAAAGCCATTGAAGTTCAAAAAAGTACAATAGCTCACCGATGGACAAAAAAAAAGTTAGACTGGCCAGTTATCGAATTTGGTTTCCTCCGATGAGAAACCATTCCAAATTGAGCAGTTTGTGAACAAACAAAATGATTGGGTTTACTTGCTAAAGAGGTCAGCTGAAAATTTACACCTGTGATTGGCCACCAAAACTCAGGCGCCACCAATGGTAATGGAGTGGGCTGCCGTAACGGCCGATGGTCGCTCCCCGTTCGTATTCATCGACCGTGGGGTCAAAATAAATGCCGAATATTATCGGGAAAATGTCTTAAAGGCAGTATTGAAGCCCTGGTCAGACAAGCATTTCGGCCACAGGACCGTTGACTCGCTCGAGACCTGCACTAAGTCAGACCAATAGAAGAAACGCTTTACAAACTACGAATGGCGAACATTGGTGGTTTTCTATCTGGAATCAATTATTTGAGATTGTGTTGCCTCAGTTGATTATGTCTTCAAGATATGGCAGAGCAAAGCCTCTACATCAAAGGGAACGACACTTCCCATATAAAGTAAATACGAAAATCTGTATATCTGAAAAACTGTAACAGCTGGAATCTAATTTTTTGGCATCAAAACCAGCTGATGTGCTAAATGCATGTCCAAAATCATCATACCTTTGGCGATATGTCCACATTCAAAAATTAACTACCAAAATGGGTTTTCAGTTGCAACGTGATGATTCAGCTTCAACTTTTTCCAAACAATTATTTGATTTAGATAATGGAAGAATTCCAAAGGATCCTATAACAAAGTATATAAAATTTCCATCAGACTTTTGCAGAATGACACAATCAAAAGAAGAATTAATAAATTGTGTATTTCCCAATATCGTACAAATTTTTAAAAGAAATCCAATGGTTTTCCAAACGTGCGTTACTAGAATCCAAAAATATTAACGTTAATTCCATCAACAGCAATATCCTCAACAAGATCGATGGGAATCTAAGAACTTATTAATCGATCGATACAGTTTCAAATATTCAGGATGTCGTCAATTATCCAGTCGAATTTTTAAATTCATTAGATTTACAAGGCTTTCCACCACATGACTTACGGTTAAAAAACGGTTTTCCCATTATTTTACTTAGAAATATTGATCCTCCACGATCTTTTGTAATGACACTCAAGTAACAGTAAAAAAATAAATGATGAGCAATATTATCGAAGTGAACATTATAACTGGAAAGTTTAAGGGAACTGATGTATTGCTGCCACGTATTCCTACGACCACATCGGAGGTGCCTGCATTTGCAATGACGATTAATAAAGCTCAAGGTCAGACCTTTCAAGTTTGTGGACTTAATCTAGAAAATCCATGTTTCTCACATGAACAGCTTTACGTCACATGTTTGTGAGTAGGAAAACCCGCAGATTTATATGTTATACGCACCAGAGGAAAAAACTACAAATATTGTGTATCCCAAGGCATTAGAATAAGAATTATTTCTTTGAGAAAAAACTATATTTTAATTTTAGCAATTAATTACTAAATAAATACATTTTTTAACTATTATGTATTTAATTTCGATGGCGGTTGCGAAACACACCGGGTATTAAATAGTGTCTAATAAATGACAAAAAAAATTTTTGAAATTTTCTTTGTTACTTTTAGTTTTATTGAATAAAAGCGTCAAAAGTATAAACATGTACTCATTTGTGCTCCCCACTGTATATGGTATCCTCTTTGAAATGTAAACATTATAGTAAACATTATAAATCGATCATTTACAAGAAGAAAAAGGTTTCCTAAATGGATTAATAGTTGATAGACTTGCAATCTGTAAAACATCTCAAATTAAATTTTTTTTTATTAAAGCTGCACCTAAGGGATGACCCCTACTCATGTAGTGCATTGTGCAGGTTTAGGAAAGGTGGAAAGAAGGAAGATAGATGCGAACGGTAAGGAAACGAGTTGCTGCTGGTGACTATAAAATGGCCAGTGCTATAACTTCACCACTTCACTTTATCCACCTGCTTTTTTTTTTATTAAACCAGCACTCAGGGGATGATCCCTACTCCTGCAGTGCATTGTGCAGGTTTAGGAAAGGTGGAAAGAGGGAAGATGCGAACGGTAAGGAAACGAGTTGCTACTGGTGACTATCCATTACCATCACCATTAGACTGTCTACAGCAATCGTCCCCAAGAAGCCCGCAGTTTCTCACATCACTTATGTTGTGTGTGTTACTTTTATACAGAAGTGGCCGGACCTACAATTTAAAGTCGACTCCGATACTTTTCAAGAAGAGAAAGAGAAGAAATCGCCGAAAAAATACTTTTAGTATTTTTTATTTTTGATGTCTGGCCTGAGACTCGAATCCTTGCTTTACGTCTAATAAGCCAGCACACTATCTACTAGACCACGGTGACCCCCGAACAAGACCAGAGACTAGTATGTGTTGAAGGGATTGATTTTGTGATAGCTCTCTACTATATTTTTAATTGTAATTCGCAACGCGACCTAGAGTCAAAAATAAATTCAGTAATCTGGTAGAAGTTGCCGTAGTCTAACAGATATTGTGTTGGCTTAACAGACATTACTTTACGCTTCAAACATCAAGCCAAAAACCTTCAAAATCCCTTTAAGCAGTAGGTCCCATCGCCCACGTATAAAATTATCGCACACAATGTGAGTGATGTTGAGAAGCTAGGTCGTAATAATGACTGAACTACGATTGTCTGTATGGCTGGTGGTGTAGTTAAGAATAATAAATTAGGGAAATACGAATTGTAGAATTTATTAAGCTATGCTATGTTTCCTTTCCCATCTAAGCTGCCATACTAAAGTAAAACTAATGCCGATAACAATTTGTTTAAAAAATTTAACTCGTTTCTCAATTGTCAATTATAGATGAAAGAAAGAAAAAAAAGAGAAATTTTGAATAGTTTGTGTTGCAAAGATTGCCATGAAAATAAAATGCCCCCATTTATAAAGGCCATCCAACAACCACTGCTTGGCCAAAACAAGTGGCCAATCTATATGGTCTTAATAGATTTTTAATTTTAATTATTTTCTGTTTTTTTTCTGTTTTTTATTTATTCTTTCATAATCCTCTTTATCATATTAAGAGCAATAAGATTTTCCTTTTTTGCTTTTTTCATTTTTGATTCTTTTTTTTGTTTGATCTTTTAGCGTTGGAAAGAAAGAAAGAAAAAATCATAAAATATAACACGATATAGAATAACAAAGTATTGCAGATTTTTTGTAATTAATTTTTTAACAAACTTAACCGGCAAAAGGAGTTTACGAATAAGTCAAGTCTTTAAGCCAATAATATACAGCAACAGCCGAAAGCAATAGCTACAGTACAGCAGAAGCAGAAGCAGCAGCAGTGGCAACAGGTGTTTAAAACTGAAATTTCTTCTCTTTTTTTCAGTTGCGCTATACAAATAAAAGAAAGAATTAAAAAAAAGATTTATTCATGCACGGTGTACACTGTACACCAATCTGTTGGTGTATGGATTTATGGCAATGAACTATATGAACTAGAATATGATTAAACCAACAAAATAATTAAAAAAATATCTTTGGAAGGGGAACTTGAATTTCTTATTAAATTTGTTTCCACTGATTAAAATCATTCTGGAAAAAATTTAAAAAAAAAAAATTAAAAATTATTTTTTTTGCCTACCAAATCCAAGCAAAAACTTGTGAAATTTCTTTATCATCTTAAGACAATTTTTCTTTTGTTTTATTTTCTCTTAAAACTCTTGTTTTTCTATCGATGAACATGCAAAAAAAAAAATTCGTTGTTTTTTTTCGCTTGTATTTTTAAATTACACCGTGCACAGTGTTTTGCATAAAGGATGCCAAAGCCAACAATTTGAAAAAATATTTTCTAATATTCTGCCTTTTTTTTCTACCACAAGCTCAATGAAAAATTATGAATATTTTTCAATTAGTCTCTCTCTTTCTTTCGTTTTTTTGTATGAATGTGGGGCAATTTTCATTTAAGACTGGCGTTCTAGTTTCTAGATTCCAATAATTGTTATGATTTTCTTTCGATTTTCTAAGGAAACACTGTGTTTGTTGTTCTCTTATTATTCCATCGTTTGTAATAGGAAGTATGATTATTTGAAAATTACAACGAATACAACATGAGGCAACATAACAACGAAAAATGATGAACAAAAAAAACACCCAGAATTTGTTAACATTGTGTCTAGTTTGAATCTGAGATGGCCAGTAAGAGGCACGTAAAACATGTTCTATCTAAACAAGTAACAAATTTTGAATTTCGAAAATTTAGAAATAAATTCTTAGGTTTGATGCAAATAATTGCATAATTGCATTGCATCGAGTGGACCATCTATCGGTTTTAATTTGCACCATTGGTCATTTCGAATCTAGCAATACTTATGTCATTTTATTCTGTCACAAAATTCAGTGTATTACCTCCACTGAATGTAATGAATCGATTTACGCTTGAGCAGTGTAGGGATTTATTGGAAATTTGTTTCCAAACCAAAGAAAATTAAAGTCAAGAATGCAAAACATTGTTTCATTGTTGATTTATTGAGACGCGAGCGTGCTCATACATTACGGCTACCCGAAAATATCAACATCAACTTCTCATCCTTCTCAAGAATTGAACAGAAAGATCTCGACTTGAGGTCTTAAAATATTTAATTGGTTTGAGAGTTAAACCCCATGACCATCCGCTTTTGCACGATGATGTCGATTTTGTCATAAAAAATCAAATCGTATTATATTGGAGGACATTATAATTCGCCTTCACATGAAATGACCGCTCCTGCGGAATATCTAATGAGATGCTGATTATCCAATACGTGTGGCACGTACTGCTGTCCTACTGAATATAAATATCGTTTGTGAACAGAGCAATCAGTTCAAAAAATTTGGTAACCCATTCGTCCTATGCACCATTGTGCCCACTCTGGAACTACGGTGGTATTACTTCGGAGTGGAGTCCTTTTGGCCCTTTGGCCACCTTCATGCTCATATCCTTGTTCGGATTGCGTATTGATGGTTGAGGAGACTTTTAAGTGTCTTCACTATTCCTTTTGTCCAGGTTCCCAACTGGATTTTCGTTTGACACGTGAGCTAGTGTCCTCTATGCCGGCGTGCTTACATGTTTTGCAGCCTCTAGAAGCCTCTTCTTCAGTTTCAGGATGCCCTCCACGTAATTGGCCACTGAGGCCCAATTCTCCCTACTCGCCATCATAACTTCGACAATGTCAGCGATCGTGATCGTTCCAATCATTGACGTCAGTACAGAGCGATAGCTCTGCCAACGTGTACATTCGAACACAGTGTGTTCCGCATCATTAATTACTTCCCCTTCCTCGCAAAGATGGTAAGGGGAGGCGGTCGGTCTTGCCCACTCTGAGCAGATATTTCCTAAAATATTCGTGACCCGATAGCATCTAAGTAATGTACAGAACGATAGCTCTGCCAAGGTGCACATTCGAATACAGTGTGCTCCGCATCATCTATTACATCTCTTTCCTCGTAAAGACTCTCCTTACTGTCGGTCTTGCCCATTCTGGTGCACATATTTCCTAAAATATCCGGATTCGAACCCGGGCCTTTTGTCTAATAAGCCAACACACTACCCACTAGACCACGGCGAGAAATTAACCTCTTCAAATTTCTGACCAGTCCATGACTATATGTCCGGGATAAGTCTCACCGTCCACCTTCCTCTATCTTCATCGTTCCATCGTCGTTGCCATTCTGAAATGGTGTTTTCCCAAAAGTGACCGGTTATGTGATTTCCAATCGATTTCGCCTTATAAATCTCCATTCGCTCTACTGCCAGCACATTCACAGGGATTGTCCCTGCTATCACAAGTACGCCTGTAGCAGACACTGTACGATATGCCGACGCGATACTCAATGCAGCCGTTCTCTGTACCGATAGCAGTGAGTTTGCCCGCTTCTTAATGTCTAGCGTTTCGACCCAAATTTCGCTTCCATAGAGCATAATGTTGCTTCCAACTTCCATCAGGAATCTCCGTCTCGCCGGTAGCGGGCCTCCAATATTCGTCATTAATCTGCTAAGCTATCCAACGAACTTCCGGGCATGATCTATGCTTAATCGCTTGCTTCTTCTGCGGATTTTCCTGCACACCCTTAAGTCTGCAGTATTTCTGCATCTCGTCTAATTACGGGTATTGGACTATCGTTCACAGAACTTGTCGATTTGAATTTAGCCATCACATTGCGAATAGTCCTAACGGTAGGATGGTTGTGGCGATTGTGAAATGAACAAAGAAAGTGTTGTACAGCCGGAATACTAATTTTGATTAAACAATGTGGTGATGCTTTGACAGTTAAAGCTTCATAATCTGGTGTCAAAGTTCCGAAGTCCTGGCTGTAAGACTTGATATAAATTCGCTGTGTAAAGCTAACTTCCATGGTGGTCTACCAACCTTCACTAAATGCTTGCGAAGGTTGTTCACCTCTGGCTTTTTAAAATCCAACTACCCGTGTTGGTTTATAGTTGGGCGTTTTGTTATTATTATTGTATATTGTTTTTAACTTGTTATTGTTGTTGTTGTTGCTCTTTGTTTTTGTTGTTTGTCAATTTGAGTTTATTGAGTAGGCAGCGGTAAAACAACAAAAATTCTTGTTGTATTAGATATTATTTGTAAGTGGTAGGTTGTGGTTTTGTTCATGGATTATTATTGCTTTGTTTTTGGATTGTTTTTTCTTCTTCTTCTTTTACTTCTTCTGTGTTTCATGTTATACTTGTTGTTTTTTGTTAGTGTTTTTCATAGTCGGTTTTGCTAAGCATGTTGCTTGTTGCATGGTGGAGTTACATGATTGTTGCAAATGCTGTTGCAACTTTTAACAAACAACATTGAATTATTATTTGAAGTTCTTACAAAAATAGCAACAAAAGAAAAAAAAAATGCCTAGAAAATGATGACTTGGTCTTGTTGTCTTGCTAATATTGCGTTATACACTTGGACAAATATCTAGGGATGGATAGAGAATTCAGACTATATGAGAATAACACAAGGTTGCTAACGGTCTTTATGGCAAGGCACTGTAAACTCAGGGAATAGTCGTACTTATTCAGAATGGGGATTGTCTCGAGTCCAACATGTTGATTTTATGACGATGAAAATGTATTCTTAGAACCTGTGGGGCATTAATGCATGATGGCACGGGTAAACGCAGTGCCTATACTTACCAGGGAGCACATTATCGCATTTGGGACACAGAAAACCCGCACGCATACAATCATTCATTCATCGTAAATAACATTGCAGTTAAGCATAAATTATCATAAGCCATTGCAGACAATTTTAAAATTTGGATTATAGCTTCTAATATTACCGTCGGAAGAATAAAGGCAAGTGCCATCAAATTTTTTTTTTCATACGGCCAACATTCAGGAATTGTTTTTGGAACTAGGAAAATATATCATAGGAATGAGGAAAGAGGGAGCAGTGTTTATGGAGTCTAGGTTTGAATATTTTTATTCCATAAATAAAGCCAGGCTTCGAGCCCCAGGCCAGACATGAAAACAAAATACAAAAAGTATTTCTTCGGCGATTTCCTCTCAGGAGATTTCTGGCAGAAACTCTCAGAGTAAAAAAAATTGCCATGAAAAGTTTCTCAAAAATCTGTCGTTCGGAGTCGACTATAAACTGTAAGTCTCGCCATTTATGTATATAATTACCACACACAACATAAGTGGTGTGAGAAACTGGGTCAGTAATCCTGACTGAAGGGTTGTAATTACCAATTATGTATGTATGTAAATAACAGGAAAGATCTCTTTAGGAAGGAAGTTCCAGTCCGTCTAACAAACGAACAATGTCTGTAATGCAGTATGCGATACACTAGCCAATCGAGCACATACGAATATGATGGCCGAGAAAGACGAGTGTTACGTAGGAATACATGATTTTCAGAAGCAATTCCCCTTATTTCGCTCGAGCCATATGCATTGTAGTAGCGATAGAACAGTGACACAAGGCACATTGCAACCATGCTCCAACGAATCAATTGAGTTGGAACACTATCGTGATGAACGACCTACTACGACCTCACCTGTACACTGGCGAGAAGCCACAAAATAGGGCCTCTTCATACATGAGAGTTGTATTCCATTTTCGGTCTGTTATAAATGGTGCAATTTGTAAGTAGATCAGATGAAGTGAAGCATTTATTGCAACGTTTTACGAAACCAAGGCAGTGAAAAATGTGTCAGTTCTAGGGAGCACCACACTGAATTTTCATGTCCATAAAGTCAAAATCTTCTGACTCCCTAATATTTACACCTCTCATTGGTATAGATTATGTAATATTATTGCTGCTTAACATTGACTTCATATTTATTTTTGTTTTTATTATTCAAATGATTTTTTTACGATTTCCATGAACGTCTTTGACGATTTTGACGATTTTTGCTCAAATATTTGACGATTTGATGCTTCATTTATCTGGCAGTTATGGGTGGAGACTAGGGATGCCAAACGGAATCGATTTTTAAAAATCCCGGGATTCGGGATATTTCGAGATAATTCGGGATCCAAAAATGCCGCAAAATCCAGGGGAAAATCCCGATTTTCTCTAAATAATAAAAATATTTTGTTAACAAAATCATTTGTATTCCAATTTTGTATATCAGAATTCTATGCCATTAAAAATAAAATATGAAAACAGCAAAACTAAAGAAGAGAAAATTAACAAAAATTAAAATTATTAATTTATATGCAATGCAATTGCATTAGTTTTAAGAAAATTATTTGGATTCCAACAAAAAGATTAAAGCATCTAATATGTGATCTGAAAGGCTTGAATGAATTTTATTGTCAACATACGCTGCCATTGAAAAACACTTCTCGCAATCAATATTTGTTGGTAAAATAGTTCCAAGATAGCTGTATGCTCCTGATGTAAATAAATCTATTTCTTTGGACAGTTGAGTATCTAAATCAGTTACCCTTTTAATTTGTCTTATAGGGCTTCTGTATTCTTCGATGCCATCAAATAACTTTTTATCAATGGAAGTATGGTTTTCCTCATCTGAGATACTATTATCGAAGTCAAGTGCTATAGAAAATTTTTTTCAGAATCTTTTGTAGGGTCAAAATACATATGCATTCACAATCCCGAAAATCCTGAAAAATCCCGGGACAAGTTTTTAAAAATACCATGAAAATGCCATGAAAAGTGCATCTGATAGTATGAGTTCTTTCACGTCGCCTTTTTCCAGAACATTCTACGACGTAAATCGAGGGAATACTGTACTGAAATCTATTTTTTTAAACAGTTGAGTATCTAAATCAGTTACCCTTTTAATTCGTTGCATAGGGCTTTTATGCATTCTACGAAGCCATCAAATAATTTTTTATCAATGGAAGTAGGGTTTTCGTCATCTGAGATACTATTATCGAAGTTAGGTTAGGTTAGGTTAGGTCGTAGTGGTAGATCTGATATCACAAAGCTCACTTGAGCACGCATGGCGGTCCGTTGTGAATCCACGGGTGAAACGCAGTCCCTGTACTAACCAAGTTCCGCCAAATCAGGGAAAGGAAGAAGTCGATCAGCGCAAGGGCTGGACTATCGAAGTCAAGTGGTACAGAATTTTTTTCCAGGACCTTTAGTTGAGTCAAAATATATATAAATTCACAATACTGAAAAATCCCGGTACAAGTTTTTAAAAATCCCGGGATTCGGGATTCGGGATGTCCCGATTGGCATCCCTAGTGGAGACCTAAGGTTGATTTTCAATTTATTTTTTTTTTTTTGCAGTGTACCTTGTTCTGTGTATTGTTGTTTCTATTGTATTAATTATGTTGTAAGTTGTTTGTAGGTAATTATTTTATGTTGTTGTTAGTTATTCATTTTCTGTACTGTACTATCCACCGTCTATTATTTTTTTGGCTCTTTATTTGGTTTTTTTCTGCTTAATTTTTTTTTCCTTCAATTCAGTCGTTCATTCAGTCAATTTTCAATTTCCTTTAAGATTGCATTATAAATGTATGGATTGATTCAATAAACAACATTCAATCAAATGAATTGTGCAAGAGAATCAAACCAAAACGAAACGAAATTCTCTTAATGCTGTATGTAGTACGTTTGTTTGCTTGCGTAGTTAAAATGTTTGATTTTAAAAGTCATAATTTAAGGTTTTCTTAATGGAGTTTGGAGAAATATTTTTGGCATAGTTTTTTTGAAAAGAAAAAAAACTAAAAAAAACACCATTGAAGCCACCATGTTTAGACATGGTCGTTCTACTAAACTAATAATGTGCCACAAATTGACCCAGTTTAGATTGGATTTTTTTTTTTTTTTGCTGTGGTAGTCTGTATACTGGTGGCGGCTGTTATAAATGCAATCTATGTAAGGAGTGCGCACGAAGAAAATGGGCCTACTAGTCGTCTGTTTCTTCAAAATCCACGTGCTAGATTTCATTGCAATTGCAAAATTAGTTTTTTGATTATGGATACTCAACAAGAATGTCGTAAAAAAATAATTGAAATTTTCAATGAAAAACCACCGCGCCGCTTATAAAAAACGATTGCTTGGTTCGCAGGTGTTGACCAAAAAACAGTTTCTAAGGTAAGAATAAAACAATATAAGGAGTCTTTGAGTATTGAGAGAAAGCGTGGATGTGGAAGTGGAATGAAAAAAGGATTTACCGACCAAAACAAAGCAAGTAAAATAATACGTTTTTTTCTCAAAACACTCCAACGAGTCTGGAAGAAAAGTGGTTCAAAAAGTTGAATGCTCTGAGACCTTGGTCAGAAAAAAATTTTATACACAAAAGAATTCAAATATTATTTACTTTAATTGAAATATAAAACGAAAATAATCCGCTACTTAGTTTTCTTTCTAAAAGTGTAAGTCCAGTTTTTTTTGTGCTCACTCCTTATCTTCATAACTTATGATCATAACTTCTGGTTTAAACATCAAGGCCCATAAACTTTATTTGATTTCACGAATTTTATGATTCAATTTAGTTTCTGGTCCTTACTGTCTCTTATTGTTAAGAGACTTTCCAAAGGAAGATAGTTTAAGAAAAACGTAAATGGAGAGGTGCCTTAGTACCGCAACCATACAATCTAATTGTATTCCCTTCCAACTTTATAGGGTATCTTTATAATGTCTGTATCGTGACTATCGTCCTGATATATTTCAGAGTGCTACTAGGTGTCAATAATATTAATTCCCAGCCTAGCATATGACATGCATTCCACAGGAATCTGTTCTGATAACTCGTTCTCATGTTATTCCTAGATATTCTGATGCATGACTAAGATATCCTCTTGTAGTTATTGTGCATAAAATTGTTAATTATCCCAAAACTACTTATCTTTTCCATTCCTCAGAAGGATTCTTAGACATGAGGATAGATTTCTCCAATAAAATGAAATATGAAAGAATATTTCTTGTTAGAATTCCTCTCTGCAGAGTGAAAGTGCAAAAACCGTGAAAGTAAATCAAATTGCCATGAAAAGTTACTCGAAAACCTGTCGTTCGGAGTCGACTGTAAACTGTAGGTCCCGTCACTTCTGTATAAAATTAACACATACAACATAAGTGGTGTGAGAAACTGCGGGCTTTCTTGGGGACGATTGCTGCCGACTGTCTAATGGTGAAGGTATAACATTGACCATTTTACAGTCACCAGTAGCAACTCATTTCCTTACCATTCGCATCTTCCCTCTTTCCACCTTTCCTAAAACTGCACAGTGTACTGCATGAGTGCAGTCCACTAAGTGCTGGTTTAACAAAAAAGGAAAAACATGTCTGGAAGAAAAGTGGCTCAAAAAGTTGGATGCTCTGAAACCTAGGTCAGAAAAAAATTTTTATACATAAAAGAATTCAAATCTTATTTACTTTAATTGAAATATTGGAAAGGAAAAAAATTCGCCACTTAGTTTTATTTCTATAACGAAAAGTGTCCAGACCCGTTTTTTTTTGTGCGCACTCCTTACGTTGTGTCTATGCTGTATGACTTTGCCGTTTTTTGAAAAGGCAACTCCTTGTATTTGTATTTTGATTTCCATTATCATCAGGTTAATAACAGCCTTTCATATAAGCAACTATGATTTGTAGAAATCTTTCTTCATTTCTTTTCCACTCTTTTTTTTTCTCTTTCATTTTGGTGTGCATTTTGCTGTTACTTTTATTACGATTATTGTTATTAGCGTTTCAAAGCACTTGACTTTTTGGTTTCGGGCCAGGCTGCTGTTGTAAATCTTCTAAGCAGCATAATTATATCTGCAATGGCAATGAAATAAATTATTTTAATTACACTTTACAATTGTTTGTTGTTATTGTTATTGTTGTATATTTAAAAATTATTTCATTGCTGGTTCCTCTCTGTTTTATAATTTCCTTTCCTCTCCTTTTTTTTCCGTTTTTTTTTTCTTCTAAAATTGCATTTAAGCCGGGGTACGTAGTATATAAGCAATTATCACTTGTTGTTGCAACTCGTTAAAATCTAACCTTAGGATATCATTTACACTTGTATGCTAAAAATTAAAGTGAAAGAATTATTTGTGGTGGTGATGGGATGTGATGTGATGTGTGATGTGTTGTGTTCCTTCTTTTTAAGGAAATGAAAGTTTTATTTTTTTTTTACTTATCATTTGCTATCTTAAATAGGATGTTTAAATGAGAAATTTCTGTTGTTTCTTGGGAAATTTAGAGCACAATTAATAATCAAATGAAATTATTATAATTAAACGGTTAGTATAATACGATTGTATAAACTATCTGACACGGTACAGACTAGGGGTGCCAAACGGGAACGGGGATTTTTAAAAATCGTGGGATTCGGGATTTTGTAAAGGTCAATTCTACCTCCGGGTACTGTACTTGTCAAAGTTGATAAGTACAAGTCCTCTAATCTTACCTAACCTAAACAATTATAAATATTTGGCAGCTCTCAGCCATCGTGATAGTTTTAGGGAGGTGTACAGGTTTTGTTTAAAATACATTTGGGGTAAACACTTTCTGCCAACATACTCTGACCCCTAACTCGTCAATAGTGACGGAGTAGATGACAGAGTAGATGTTTGTGAGATATTTCTAATGTACATACATGCATAATTGGTCATAACAACTATTCAGTCACAAGCTAGTGTCTTACATCACTTCGAGACTTCGAACGACAAGTTTTAAGTAGCTTTCAAGGCAATATTTTATATACTCAGTTGCCACAAGAAGGAAATAACGGATTTCAACTGGTTCGGCTGAAACATTTTGCCAGTTGCTGTTGAACCCAAAACGGTTCGTTGAGTGATCAAAGAGTATTTAGAATCATTTCTAAACTCAGGATGTATAAATCTGAGACATCTCCATCTAATAGCAAATCCATTTGGGTGCAGTTCAAGTCTGTTAACGGACGTTTGGGAGTGTTGAAATCAGGAAACTACATTAAGGAGCATGTGGATAATTGCCCAGTTAGTCTAAACGCTGGAAACAATACAGGCTTTATTCGAGTTTGCTGCCACTGCGCCATTAAGGCCCGCAACAGTGGAAGCCAGTGTCGAAAGAGTTGGAAGATAGAGCTTCCTTTGCAGCTTGCTAAAGATGAAAGTAGCTTAGTAAGTACTTTATAGTTAAAATTAAATTTAGAGAGGCCAGAGTAAACAAACTTAATTCTTTGTATGATAAAGAAATAAGACGTCGATTTATTTTGAAAGTTCCATTTGCAGAGAAGCTGGTATGCAGTGCAACCAACTTCAGGTTGTTATCATTTGTAAACCCCTTAACTTGCAGTTATAGTTCATTTTATTATTTACAAGCTTACAAAGCTATTTTGATCTATTGCATTCAAAAAAAAAAAGTTATTCGTGATGGATTTCAAGCGTCATGGTGCGATTGCTTTATATTTGGCTGGAAAACAATAGATGGCTATCTTTAGAGCCCTCCAGCATTTAAGTGTGAATAAATCTTTTGTTTCTCGTACCATTGCTCGTTACCGTGATGCTGACAGTGTTGCATTGCGTCCAAAAAATGGACGAAAAAAAACGGTAACAACGCTAGAAATTATCCGAAAATTGAAGGCCAGATTTGATCGAAATCCACGTTCAACATATCGCGAGAACGTATGCATGCAACATATATTGAAAAATGAGCTTGGGCCAATGCAATTGAATTTCCAAAAAGTGCCAGAGCTCACCGAAGGACAAAAAAAAACTTAGACGGGAAAAGCCTAGGAGTTACTTCGCTTGCACGAAAGCTGCCAGTAACCGAATTGAGCAGTTTGTGAACAGACAAAATGATCGGGTTTACTTGCCAAAGAGGTCAGCTGAAAATTTACACCTGCGATTGGCTATCAGAACTCAAGCGCCGCCGATGGTAATTTTGTAGGCCGCAGTATCGGCCGATGGTCGCTCCCCGGTCGTATTCATCGACCGTGGGGTCAAAATAAATACCGAATATTATCAGGAAAATGTCTTAAAGACAGTATTGAAGACCTGGGCAGACAAACATTTCGGCCGTAGACCATGGACATTCCAACAGAATGACTTAAAACGCACAGTGGCCACCAAAATCTCCAGATCTCAAGCCGTTAAACTTTTGAGCCTTAGGGCATTTTGGAGACTAAGGTTCTCACTAAAAAATACCAAAGTTTTGATCATCTCAAGATGGCGCTTCGCCGGGAATGAGCCGAAATACCGTAGAGCCACTTTCGTGTAGCCTGTGATGGCTTTGTCGGCCGTTTTAAGGCCCTAATTCGTACCAGAGGTGGCCAATTCGAATAAATCTAAACTGATTCTAAAATTCGATGTTATTTCCAACATTTTTTTTGCTTTTGAACAACAAAATTAAAAAAAAATATAGGGCTTTTACTTTGTTGCATTACATATCAGCCACTCTGTATTTGTTGACTATTTATTTATATATAAATGATATCAGATTCAACTTATGAAAATGTGTAGGGTGCACATACAAACATTTTTCAAAATTCTCATAGAAAAAAGAAGAAAATTCTGTAATATTTTATCACACATAATTTTCCAACTGCCCTGGTAATGTGAACAAATTGCACGTACAAATTAATTTGCTGCTAGTGAAGAAGGCGCTTAAAGTGCCGTTAAGAAAAAAAAATACGTAAGCCTGACGGTAAGACTCGTTTAGCCAGACAGCATCGCTAGACAAACGCACCAGCCTTACACACTAAATCCAATGATCAAATTGCTTAAGAGAAAGAGAGAGGAAAAAAAACGCATTTCTTACAACGCTTTGGCAAAAGATAATTTCAATTGATAAACAATAAAAAGAAGGCAGCAAAAAGAAACGCCATACCTTGGAATCCATATACACATTCTACACCCTGCTATTGATACTTTGCATGAGGAAAATCCAACATTTAAATTCAATTGACAATGAATATACGTACGTACGTACGTATGTATGTACGTTTTATAATAAATAACTTATGGGACACTTGCATTTTAACTGATACATACGTCTTGGGGACATGTAATGAAACTCTATCCATCCATTGGTTACTCTAGTAATTTATCTACGAATTTAACACATTTGGCGGATGTTGTATGTAACAACAAACAAACAAAAAAAAAAAACTTTGCTTTTCTCACATACACCTTGTATTGTAAAGCAGATTTCAAGTAGTAAACGAGAGATATTTTTAAAGAAATTTTCACACCATAGATTTTATAACAGAATCCGTTGTAAGTTTTGTTGCCAAAACAACAAAAAAAAATTTTTTTTTTGTTAGTCATCCTTGACTCAATTTATGGTCCGTATCATTATAACGAACAAGTACTTCAGCATTGCCATGTATTTGTTAAATGGATTTGTGTACAACATTTACAACATCTTTTAGAGATTTTTTGATATCTAAATAAATATGCTATGTACGTATGTATGTATGTATGTATGTATATGTATATAGTAGGTATTGGTAGACTTGCATAACCTTACATACATAATTGGTCATTTCAACCCTTTAGTTAGGAATGCAGCCAAGCTTTTCTCACACCATTTATGTTGTGTGTATTAATTAGAGTTGGCTTCCTTAGCTCTTTTGTGTGTTCGCTCTTTCTAGTTTAGTTCTCTGTAATGAACTAGATCGTTCTTTTATGGTGTTTTCTTTTCTACCAAAAAATGTGCATTTTTTTAGGGCAAAATGCAATTTTGCGTTTGTTTCTTAAAAATGTTTCGCCTTCTAAAAGGGTGCTATGTTATATTCTAAATAATTCGCACTTAACAATGGTGGAGGGCATTGCATTTTTTGCCCTATATAAATCGAGAGTGCTGATAATGCCCTGTAAAGCAAATAACTTTTGTTTATTTATAGGGCTACCAAAAGATATTTAAAAAAGTCGCCTAGTATTGTTATCCAATTTGAAGTTAAATTTTTCAAATATTGAATACATGAACTATGGAACTAAAAGAGCTCATTATTATGACCGGCTCTCCTAGTTCAATTGTATGAATAGTTCAATTGAACTAATTCCTTCGTGAACTATACAACTCTACTACCAAGTAGTGCATACATATCGCTCCTTTATTGCAACATAGTCATATCTCAGAAAAACTAGAACTTGGCAAAATGCGATTTAAGTTTTCAAAACATAAGTCCTATGATCTAATTGCCGCAAACACTTTTTGCTATAACTTCGGTCCAGCTTGGGATATAAAACTGATTTATTTTTTAACATGTACAGATGGTCTAAAAGAGCAGTTTTGCTTAAGTAACTACAAATTTTTAATTTTTTGAGATATGACTATGTTGGAATAAAGGAGCGACATGTAGGGGACTGACGTCGCCGTGGTCTAGTGGGAAGTGTGTTGGCTTATTAGACGAAAGGACCGGGTTTGAATCCCAGGTCAGACATCAAAATGAAAAATATTTTTTCGGCGACTTCCTCTCAGCAGATTTCTGGCAAAGACTCTGAGAGTAAAAATTGCAGTCAGGATTACGACCTAGCTTCTCACACCACTTATGTTGTGTGTGGTAATTATATACATAAATGGCGGGACCTACAGTTTAAAGTCGATTCCGAACGACAGATTTTTGAGAAACTTTTCATGACAAAAAATTATTTGGGAACGATACACAACAGGAAATAACGCATTTTGGGAATTTTTTATGGGAATATTTATTTGCGATAGGGTAGGTAGGTATTCAACGGTATGTATCCGAGATTATAGAAAAAAATATCTAGAAAATTAAGGCAGTAAAATTTATGTAACAAGCTACGAAAGCGTTTATCATCTGATAAACGAAAATACCGACATTTTGGGTGTTAGAGTATAATACTATCGGTAGTCGATAATAGATCGCCTAATATTTTCCTTCATAGTCTAGTTGCCCAGCTGGTACTGGGTTGACTTATTAGACATTACGCCTTGTTTCAAACCGGCGAATGTCTCTCAGTGGATTTTTGGCAAAAACTCTGGCAGTAAATCTATCGTTCGGAATCGACTTTTAACTGTCCTGACATTTAAATATAACATTAAAACCCACAACAAACTAGGTCGTAATCCTGACTGAAAGGTTGTAATGTCTAACTACGTATATCATTTGATAAACGAAAATCCCGATGTTTTAGGTCGAACAATTCAAGTAGGTGGATAAAGGATAATACTTTCCTAGCTTTAGGTAGTCGATAATAGGATGCATAACGTTTTCCTTTAGATAGATGTACTGGGCCACGATTGCCCCTGATAAATACTCAAGTCCTCAACGTTCACAATTTAGAGAGTCGAATTGAGTGTTAAATTCGTTAGTCATGATATGCTAGCGGCGGAGCAGTGTTAAACAGATTTTTTTTTTAATTTCATCGCTATTGTTGTTCACTAAGAAATGCTTTGGTGGGCAATGACCGCAATACAGCCTTAGTGGAAAGGATGAACAAAAAGAAGGCTAGCCATTACCCTCAAATTAATGTCACTTCTGTTGTAAGTACAGTCAGGACATGGCATTTGCAGGAAGATCAGGAAACTGTTCAAGACTTGCAGTAGACAAATAATATCTGATGCCCTGTAGGGTATATAACATCTATTGTCTACCTTATTATCACTACTTAGTCACTTAGTCATAGTTTTTGAGAGTTTTTAGTAAATTTTACCGTTCATGTTATAAATAAATTTGTAAATTTGTAACTTTTCTTGTCTTTTTTTTGGCGCACATTTAAATTTATTACGCACATGTTCTTATTTCTTGAAAGTCATTTTTTTCCTATGCCTTTACGCTCTTTTGGCCATCATCGTTAATACTAGTTGGACGTTATGAAGAAGAGGCCTGCAGTTTTTGATGTGCGTACATAAATTTTACACAGTTTATCTACAAATTGTTAACTAAAGTGAAATTGCTTTTCAAAATATAAATAATTTCACTTATGTTATATAAAGTTGTTGTTGTTGTTGTTGTCGTTTTCCTAGGCGGTTGCCTTGGCAAAAAAGTTATGAAAGGAATTTTTTGTTGGAAAGTTTTTACGATCACTTAGAGATTTTAAGTGAATTCACTAAAGTATATAAAATATATGTGCGTACGTAGAAAACTAACGGTAAAAAAGATTAATTTTTAAAAAAAAATATTGTAATGTCTGGTAATTTAATATAAAAAGCATCGTATAAATAATTTAATACGTGGGCGCAGCCTATTTTTAATTTATTAACTGGAAAATATAAAAGTATAAGAACGTTACTTTTACGGTACTCTTATAAGAGTATAAAAGTGATATTCTTATACTTATAAGAGTTCAAGAGCGATCCTCTTATACTCTTATACTCAAAGAGTTCAAAAGCGAGGCTCTTATAGTTAAAAGAGTTCAAGTGCGATACTCTTATACTCATAAGAGTATAAGAGCGATACTCTCAAATCCATAAGAGTATATGATCGATACTCTCATACCCATAACAGTATAAGAGCGATAATCTTATACTGATAAGAGTTACAGAGCGATACTCACAAATCCATAAGAGTATAAGATCGATACTCTCATACTAATATGGATATAAAACCGATATTCTCATACCCATATTCTCATACTTATAAGAGTTTCAGGGCGATACTTTTGTACTCAAAAGCGTTATATAGCCATACTCTTATACTCGTAAGAGTATTAGAGCGTTACTCTCACATCCATAAGAGTATAAGAGCGATACTCTTATACTCATAAGAGTTTCATAGCGATACATTTGTACTCAAAAGAGTTATAGAGCGATTTTCTTATGAGAGCGATACTCTCATTTCCATAACAGTATAAGATCGAAATTCTCATAACCATAAGAATATAAGAGCCGTACTCTCATACTTTTAAGAGTTCAAGAGCGATACTCTATATTCCAAAGAGTTCAAGAGTGATACTCTTATACTCATAAGAGTACACAGGCTCATCCAAAATCTCCAATTTTCCATAATTCTTGCGCATAAATCAGGTTGAACAAGCATAGGTTATGTTGGCTTTGGGAACCGCTCTAGTTTGTGGCTTCATCGTAGCACTTGCGAATTAAGAAAACCTCCTAAGAAAACGTCTAATGTTGGCAAATGTTATGTCCTCGGGGGCTAGCGTACATCACCACTACGTGAGATGACAATGCACTCAAAGCAGTGTCGCAGGATATCCAAGACGGTATGAGCTGTGTGGTACTTAGTGTTGTCCTGTTGTAACCTCATGTCGTTGGTGTCCAGATCTTTCAATGCAGGCCAAAAGAAACCATCGACTGTTAGTGCACACTATTAAGAGGACCACGCAGTATCAAAGAAATATGGCCTGATGGCGAAATGCACAGCAAACAGCGACTTTTTCGGCATGCATTAGATGTCCTTGGATCTCATGTGGATTGGTATCGTCACAAAAACCCCAAAGAGTAAATAAAGTTGCCATAAAATATTTTCTTAAAGCAATATATCGTTCGGAGTCGACACTTTTCATGTCGAGGCATGTGGCCCACTTCTTATGTATAAAATTAACACACACAAGAGAAGTGGTGTGAGAAGCTAGGTAAAAGTTAATACTGAAGGGTTGTAATGACAAATTATGTGTTTAGGTATGTATGTAGGTAGTCCATGAAATTTAAAAATTCTCCTTAATTTTCGGACATACCTCGTATACGAAAATTATCGACGTAAAATAAGTTTCAAAACAAAACTTTCCTCTTCAAACGTATCTTTTAAAAACACACAAACACATACACACAAATGTTGATGTATTGACACAAAATTTGAATCATAAAAAAAGTTACTGCGCCCCCTGTTAATAACTAGTAACGTTCAGAACGAATCTCCAAACGAAGTGGTTGGTATATTTGCTATTTTGTCTTTCTCTTTGGTGATAGATGGCTGAACTATGCATTTTAAGTATGAAATCTACCTCGAAAAGAGACATTATTTGGCATGTTATTGAAGACAATAAGCATTTGCAATCAAAGGGAAATTTGTTTGGCGCCGTAAAGTATGTTGCAATTTTTTTACATACAAAAACCTAAACCAGTGATAAATAACTAAGGACTTTAAAAGGCCTATTTTTATCTCAATAAAATTTTTTTGATTGAATTAAAAAAAAAAAAATTGAGAGATTGACACAAAGAGTACTTTAATGTACATTTAATTGGTCGCCATACAACAAACCACATGATAAGGAAAATGCAAAACAAATATAGATCTCAAAATATTTGACGTACTTTAAAAGTTACAACTTGTCCAAATTCATGTACTCGTACTGCATTGAAGTAGAACTACTGAATGAACAAAACACAAAGGACATTACAGTGATGTGACAAAAAATAAAAGGACACCAATGTGACACATGGAAATTTTATGAGAAACTAAGCAAAACGGGCAAAACTGTCGATAAGTTTCTCTGCTTTGCAGTATATTTAGCCCCATCATACGGTCGCTGCAGTCAAGTACGGAGTGTGTTGGCTTATTAGACGTGAGGCCGCTGTTCAAACCCAAGGTCAGACATCCCGAACAAAATGAAACATAAAAAAATATTTCTTCGGCGACTTCCTCTTAGCAGATTTCAGGCAAATCGCTGAGAGTAAATAAAATTACCAAGAAAAGTTTCATTAATATCTGTCCTCTCCACTATAGGTCCCGCCACTCATGTATAAAATTAACGCAGACTACAGATGGTGTTGGAACAAAATACCCTACATGTAATCCGACACCTTTCCTCCATGAAGTGTAACATCAATTTGGAAGAGTAGATTTTAAAAAAGCATTGAATATTCTAAACTTGGTTTGTCTGGATATTTTTGAGGGACGCCATGTCGTCAGAGAGTTGATCTACTGTTCCTCTACTGTCTATATATTCGACTGATTGCCCTTGTGGAATATAATTTTCTGTGCTAACGTTAATAACGTCCTTAGTTTTGCTTTGAATATTCAATTATCCACTTCAAAAATTAAAATTCTTAAGTGAGAAACTTCTTTTAATCCTTCTTGTCACTTCACAGACATGGCTTATGGTATATACCAGGACAATCTTTGTTTTGCAAATCACTGATGATTTGAATTCTTTCTGGAAGACGCTTCTTGTTCTCTATGCTTTCCATATAGCAGTCCTATTGTTGCTATCTAAGGTTTTCATGAAATTAATGAAGAGTGAATACAATTCTATAGAGCTTTGGCCTAATCTATGTCAAATCTAATAGGACAGAAACTTATTTCAATTTCTATTTGTGCCAAGCCTTTCTAAAATAACAGATTTCCATTTTAAGATTCCAAAACCCCACAACATATGATCTGCATTGTTGAAACGAGTCCAGGGTATACAGAAATGTTCTTTGTGGTTACTTACTTACTTACTTACTTAATTGACCATTAACAACCCTATTCACGGATTTCGGCCTGCCGCAACACATGCTTCTAGGTGCCTCTGCCTCTTGCTCGCCTATGCCCCTTGGTCACACCAATCAATGACAGGGCTTTCTCGATTTGGTCCTTCTAACGGATACAAGGTCGTCCTCTTTGTCGACTTCCGCAGATCCCCACATCAAATACCCGTCTCGCCAAAGCATCCTCCTGAATTCGAATGACACGGCCAAGCCACCGCAGCTGCTGGATATTATTATAGCATAATCAAAGGAAATTATCTGCTTCTTAATGTACAAGTTTATTAACAAATCAATCCCATTATGAAGGTTTAGGTAGGTAGTTAGTTAGAGGTGGTTCTCCATCTAAGATAGTAAGATGAACACACTTGACCACATAGAGCCCACAATTGTTCGCTATCCCTGCTATCCGAACGAACACTCGGAGCTTTTAATAAAGCAAATAATTCTACCAATGTCTATAGGGTAGAGGGCAAAAGTGCCGGCATATTTTTCTCATATTGTCGTCGAAACCCATGTCATCTCTACTAGTATCCTACAGGCATACAAAGAACATATAAAACAGAGCAACACTTCCGGAGACAGCAGCAGATCTGTTACAGCAACAACAACCTATGTTAATGTGTTATTTTTCTCCAGAGCAGCTATGTAGTAGGCACCAATATTCCTTTTTTTCTAGGACATATTCCTAGCCATGTACCATGTAGATGAAGGAAAGTCTAATCCTTTTCCTCAGATCTGCAGCTTCTGTAGAAATCTATAGCAAGATGTCGAAAACTAACGCCTTTCTCATATATTACAACCCTTCAATTAGAACTACGTTCAAGTTTCTCACACCACGTAAGTGGTGTGTAATTGTAAACATGAGTGGCGGGACTTATAGTTTAAAGTCAACTTCGAACGACAGATTTTTGAGAACTTTTCATGGAAATTTTATGTATTCTCACAGGTTTTGACAGAAATTTGCTGAGAGGAACCTAGTTTCTCACACCACTTTTGTTGTGTGTGTGTTAATTTTATACATAAGTGACGGGACCTAGAGTTTAAAGTCGCCTACGAACAACAGATTTTTTGAGAAACTTTTCATGGCAATTCTACATACTCTCAGAGTTTTTGCCAGATATGACTGAGAAGAAATCGCCGAAGGAATACTTTTTGTATTTTTATTTTTATGTCTGGCCTGGGACTCGAACCCTGGCTTTATGTCTAATAAGCCAGCATACTACCTACTAGACCTACTGAGAGGAAGTTACGTCTAATAAGTCGACAAGACTATGGCGATTTTGCATGCGCCTCTCATGTGTACCCATAATACAATGCCTCGTAAAGAACCCGATAACCGTACTGAGCATGTCCCTATAAAGTTAACGTGGATTTACCATGCGTCCTTCATCTAGTCTTGGCTAGAGTTTTCACGCCGTTCTATCCGTGTTCGAGGCTACCCATCTATCATCGAGGGAATTGATGACCATATTGTCAATTGTAAGCTTCAAGATTACCAAACTCGACAATTCATCGGAGAGTTGTGCCCCGTCTAGTTAGTTACCTAGAATATCATTGCCTCCTGGTATCCATATCATATGACCACCATATCGTTCTGCTACCCCGTTTATATATGAATATTTGGTTTAACGATATGATATCTGTGTGTGTGTATGTTTGTGTGTGTTTTTTAGAATATCACAAAAGGGATTGAAAGAAATAAATTCCTGCTACAGCAGTTAAAACATCATCATATTGGATAACATACACAGCCATTAACAACAACGCATAAATGTTTTAAGATACTGGCTTTATGGACTAACTGACTTGACTTGACTTGACTGAACTGATGGATGGATGGGTGGTTGGTTGGATGGATGAATGTTGGTAAATGAATGACTAGAAGTTTTAGATGGATGGATGGATGGATGGACGGATGAATGGATGATTACTTTTGGCTGGAATAGATTAATAAAAATGGTTGTGCAGAAAAAAAAGAACCAAAAAAAAAAATTATGTTGCAAGCAGTATTCTATACTCTGTACGTGTGTGTGTTCGTATGCATGCTTAAGTATCTGTTTGTGTTCGAATACAGATACAGAATGTTTACGAACTTTTAGTAAAACATTCAATGAAAAATAATCACCATCATCAGTTATTTTACGTTAAAACATCAATCTTAGTTGGTTGGTTTGTTGGTTGGACTGCCTCATTGCTGCTGCTCATGCGGCTGCTGCTGTTGGTGCTGACGATGATGATGATGATGACGATGCTGCTATATTGTGGCATGTTGTACGTATGGCAGTAGTAGTAGTCGTTGTTGGTATATTTATTGTGGCTGTAGTTTGGCTACCATTATTTACTTGTTTCATTTGCAAGCAACCCAGAACAGCATCACCAACAGTTGCCTGCAAAACTGTCAAGTACGACAAACGCATTTTGTACAACTTGACTGATGTTGATATTCGCGATTTCACTCTCTATCTCGCCCTCTCATTTACATTACATTGCCGCATTGCCACATGTAAAATATCTGACAGCTGATGGCATCAACAGTGGCAAGCATCGTCATCGTCATCGTCATCATCATTATCAGTGGCAGCAAATAGCGCAACAGTATTAACAACATGACAATCTTGTGCTTTACTCTCACTCATCACTGATGTAGACGTTTTTTTTTTATTTTATTTTTACTTCATCTTCATTCTTCTTCGATTTTATTTTATTTTTTTTGCTATTTGCTGTGGTTGTTGTTGTTGTATTTTGTTGGCTATAGTTTGGTTGGTTGGGTTTTTCGTTTTTTTTTTTGTTTTTTTACCCTCCATTTGTTGATGGTGATGTAGTTGAAACATGTCTTCTCGTTCGTTCGTCATTGCCATCATTATCAACATCATCAACAGAACCATCAACATCATGTCAGTCAGCCATTCTACACTGTCGACTTTTGACGTTTGCTGCAATTAACACGCAAGTTAAGGATAACAAATCACACACATATTCCAAGTTAATATCACACACACACACATACACATACATACATAAATAAACAAACATTCTCGCATGCGGAACAGTAGTTTGAAGTAATGAATTCGTTTGATTGCATTGTCTATCTGACATTTGAAGTCGCCATGGTCTAGAAGGTAGTGTGCTGGCTTATTAGACGTAAAGCCAGGATTCGAGTCCCAGGCCAGACATTAAAATAAAATACAAAAAAATTTTTTTTGGCGATTTCCACTCAGCAGATTTCTGGCAAAAACTCTGAGAGTAAATAAAATGCCATGAAAAGTTTCCCAAAAAATCTGTTGTTCGGAGTCGACTTTAAACTGTAGGTCCCGCCACTTATGTATAAAAAATTAACACACACACAACTTAAGTGGTGTGAGAACATAGTTCAATAATCCTGACTGAAAGGTTGTAATGACCAATTATGTATGTATCTGCAGTTGGAAAGGGGTTTCAGTGTGGCGTAGGTTATCTCCTAGAGATCTCATAACGAGAGTATCTCAGGAAAGGTCGGTCAGGTCATAATAATACGCAGAAAATTTGCAAGAAAATCCTTAGGATAAAGCACTTGCATTATAACACACCCTTTCAAGTGCCTTTGCTTTTTCCTTTCAACGGAAATAAGGTCGTACTCTTCGCTGACTTCTGCAAATCCCCGCATCAAATACCCGCCTCTCCGGGGCATGCTCCTTCTTTCGATCGGCATGACCGAGGCGCCAGAACAGCCGCTGGATGTTAATACGCTGCACAACATCCATGTCACCAATTCATATTGAACCGAAGATCTTGCGTAGGACTTTTCTCTCGAAAAAAAGGAAGCACGGGTAGAATGAGTCTCTTGTTGAGTAAAAGTTTTGTGGTGTGAGAGAGGTCTCTACCGCTCAATTGCCTATTGAGAATCCAGTAGCATTATGTATTGGCAGCAAGTAGACGCATTTTTGAAAACAGCTCCAATGGAATCGGGGAAGTAAAGGACACTAGCGTGTGTTGATATAACAGGAAAATAGAAAAATTTCCTATATCGGCGCTGTAGGCTTTATTTCCAGTCAGTTGTACATGACAGTGAATAGCTAAACTTTGGTTACCATCGGCGGCGCTTGAGTTCTGGTGGCCAATAGCAGGTGTAAATTTTCAGTTGACCTCTTTGGCAAGTAAACCCGATCATTTTGTTTGTTCACAATGGCTTCTCATCGGAGAAAACCAAGTGCGGTAACTGCCAGCATCGGTGAGCTCTTGCACATTTTGGAATTTCAATGGTTTTATGTGTTGCATCCGTTCTCACGAGCAATTAGAATAATGTTTTAATACTTTCAAGGTACTGTTACGAAAACAAAAAAGCAGTGCGAAAAATTATCGTTCAGTTCTTTCTTTCTTTCCTTTTTTTTTGTTTCTTCTCCAGAGCTGTCAGTTTTAGTTCGCACAGCACAGTGTGTTGCAGAGTGATGATGATGGGTGTTATTTTCGTTGTTATTGTTTTAGTTGTTGGTGTTGTTGTTGTTGTACGTAGTGTGCTTCATCATTTCATTCGCAAGTCATTCAAGTCATTAATTTTCGTGACCCCACACGTTTTTTTTTTGCTTTTTTTTTTGTTGTAATTTCTTGATTCACTCATTTATTCGCTTGACTCTGGTTGTTTTGCTTGTGTCGAGAGTTTCTTATACTCGGTACAATAAAAGTTTTTTTTGTTGTTGGTGTTTTTTTTTTCTTTGCCATTCTTCCTTTCTTTCTTAATCTGAGCTGTTTTTAGACATGCCAACCATGTTTTAGTGACTTGAGGTCGTTTGTTATTCCTAATTTCACTTCTTTTGTGTATGAACTTCGACTCGGCTTCGATTTATCCTCACTTTTGGTATTTTTTTTCTGTTGTTGTTGTTGTTGTTTTTTTTGTGTGATTTTTCTTATGGTTTTCTGTTATGGCGATATGGCGCTTTAGTTTTAGATAAATTGTTTGTTTGTGTGTGTTGGTGTGTGTGTGTGTGTGTGTTACAAGAGATTTCTTAGGGAATTGCATGAGTATCTCTATGTACGTATGTATGTATAACGTTGAATTATTTTTCTGGCAAGTCACTCGAAAAGTCATTAATCATTTGTGTTTAGTTAGTTGGTCGTTTCGTTGGCTGTTTAGCTGGCTGGTTGGTTGGCTGGGTTGACTGGCTGATGGGTACATACTTCTTCTTCTTCTTTTTTTGCCTTTTGCTTTTGGCCCTTTATAACATGATCTATGGGCATAAGAAAACTTTCTTTTTATTTAAGTTGTTGTCGTTATTATTGTTTTTATTGCTTTATTTTTATTCCAAAATGAGTGTGTATGTGTGTGTGTGTTGATGTCGTCGTCCAGTTATACCAGTTACTGCCACTTAACATCATATATCACGCATACTGTGGTGGATATCTTACAAATCCCCCAACGAGTGTCCCTGTTATTTATTTTGACATTTAAGATTTTCTTTACGTGTTTGCGTTTTCTTTTACTTTCATTTCTTTTCTTTTTTTTTATTTAAGGAAAAAAAATTTTTATCGAGAGTGGAGAGAGTGTATGTGTTGTAAGAGAATTAATCAGCCGAATATTGATGATATTCGTAAAGAAGTGGTTAATAATTGATTGCGAGGTTATAAGTTCAGAAAAGGTCATTTGTTAAGATTTCATCGCTGTAGGAAAAGATTTATGGTGCTAAAAGCCATTCATAATATGAAAGTAGTCGCAGGGAGCGCCAAAACAGAAATTTCTATTGATTTTGAAAATTTACACAAAAAAAAAAAAAGAAAATAAGGAGAACGCACAAAAAAAAAATGGGCCTACTTTTAAGCTTATAACTTTAATCATAATTGAAAAAAATGAATACCGTTACATTGTTTTTGTTAGTCATCTGTTTCAAAATCCACGTGCTAAATGTCATACATACATAATTGGCCATTACAACCCTTCAGTCAGGATTACGACCTAGCTTCTCACACCACTTATGTTGTGTGCGTTAATTTTATACATGAGTAGCGGGACCTACAGTTTAAAGTCGACTCCGAACGACAGATTTTTGAGAAGCTTTTCATGGCAATTTTTACTCTCAGAGTCCTTGCCAGAAATCTGCTGAGAGGAAGTCGCCGAAGAAATACTTTTCGTTTTGATGTCTGACCTGGGATACGAACCCGGGCCTTTCGTCTAATAAGCCAACACACTACCCACTAGACCACGGCGACTGCTAAATGTCATTGCAATAGCAAAAATAGTTTTTTGAAAATGGTCACCCAACAAGAATGTCGTAAAAAAATAATTGAAATTTTCAATGAAAAACTCCCCTGCTTACAAAAAACGATTGCTAGGCTCGCAGGTGTTGAAGAAAAAACAGTTTATAAGAAGCCTTTGAGTATTGAAAGAAACAAGGATTTGCCGACCAAAACAAAGCAAAGTAAAATAATACGTATTTTTCTAAAACACCCTAACAATGTTTGGAAGAAAAGTGCTTCAAAAAGTTGGATGCTCTGAGACCAAGGTCAGAAAAAAATTTTATACACAAAAGAATTCAAATATTGTTTACTTTAATTGAAATATAAAACGTAAAAAATCTACCACTTAGTTTTATTTCTATAACGAAAAGTGTAAGTCCAGTTTTTTTTTGTGCGCACTCCTTATGTTCATAACAGTCAAAGGAAAAACTTCTGGTTTAAACATCATCATCATACACGAATTTTATGATCCAATTTAGTTTCTGCTCCTTACTTGTTAAGAGACTTTTCAAAGGAAGATAATTTAAGAAAAACATAAATGGTGAGCTGCCTTAGTACCACAACCATACAATTTATTGTACTCCCTTCCAACTTTATAGGGTATCCTTATAATGTCTGCATCGTGACTGTCGTCCTGATATATTTCAGAGTGCTATTAGGTGTCAATAATGTTAATTTCCAGCCTAGCATATGACATGCATTCCATATGACATGCAAGCATATGACATGCATTCCCAGAAATGTATTCAGATAACTCGTTCTCGGGTTATTCCTGAATAGTCTGATGCATGACTAAGATATCCTCTTATAGATATTTTGCATAAAATTGTTTATTATCCCAAAACTACTTATCTTTCCTTTCCTTGATTATACTTTCTTAAGCCTCCGTTCCCATTCCTCAGAAGGATTATTAGACCTGAGGCCAGGTTTCTCCAATAAAATGAAATATGAAAGAATATTTCTTCTTATAATTCCTCTCTGCAGAGTTTTTGCAAAAACCGTGAAAGTAAATAAAATTGCCATGAAAAGTTACTCAAAAACCTGTCGTTCAGAGTCGACTTTAAACTGTAGGTCCTTTCACTTATGAGTGAAATTAACACTCTCAACATAAATAACTGGAAGGCAACTGCTAGCCGATAATTTGCGCATAATCTAAAACTCAGGAGATGGTAACGTTATTTTCCATACCTAGGTTAAGGTTCGGTTAAACTGGTTGCCGTCTCACCGATCATAGCGTACTGGTCTCATTGTAACACCGATATTATCTATTCCTCCATATAATTATGGCTCTGTCATCCATTCCCAGAGTCTTATGAAGTGGTGAATTTTCTTCAAAACCACCTTTGACTTAACCAGACTTCTCGCAAAAATTCTGAGTGTTCAAGAATTCTACTCCTCAGGTCCGGAAGACATCGGAAAATGACTGAGAAGATGTTCTTTGGTCTCTTCCTAAATCTCGTTGTACGAACTTTAAGAAGTCAATATAAGGTTTTCCCAGTGAGCTGGTGTGAGCATCGGTTCACATTTGTCTTAGCCAAGTCAAGTCTATATCAGAGATCTGCAATAAGTATTCAAAACGATGAATAGGTTCGAGTCAAACTTATAATTTCAGATACTTATACGCATTCATTCTTATTTTGATATCATTCTCATACTACTCGTACTGAAAGTTGAAAGTACTCGCCGTATTCATATTTAACAATATGCATGACTTCCACTCGTCTCTACTTAACATTTACACGAAGCACAAAATAAGTATGATTCGCATGCGAACACTACCATGCTTACAAGAAGATTGTGTGTATGTTTCGCATGTTGTCTTTGTCTTTCCTTTATTCTTTGTTTGTATATGCAACAACAACAAAGGCTGTAAATTTTTAATGAATGATTCGAGCCACTCGAATGACTTATAAGTATTATAAGTATTTTTCTAAATTTATGAATCAGAATGAGTAGGCGTATGAATCAAACATATTTCGAATGTTGTGAGTTTGATGTCAACGTTGTACTCATACTCATTGCTACTTATACTTATAAATTAATATTGTAGCGAGTACGAATGAATCAGAGTAGCTGAATTTCAATTCTGTTGATTTATTCATACTGAAAATTGCATGAGTGCTTATGAGTAGCAGAAAAACGATTAATTGCTGATCTCTGGTCTATATCATATGCAGATTGAACATTTAGGATGGGCAGTACTACAAGTCTGTGTTTAAGAGTGATGCTTTTTTGGAGGTGATCAAATTTTTGAAGGACATTGTTTTTTCCGTAATTATAAACACCTTTGGTGGGTATCGAATCTACGGTTTCGATGGGTACTTGTATGTAATCGAGGCATATTTTATTTTTTAGGGATTGCATGAGGATTTTCTGTAAATCACTCAATTGGAAATGTACATTATAATCCCACAACCTAAATTCTCACACCACCTACGTTGTGTATGTTAATATTACGCATTAGTGGCGGGACCCATAATTTAAAGTCGACTATGAACAATAGATTTTTGAGAAGCTTTTCGTGGTAATTTTATTTACTTTCAGAGTTTTCGCCAGTAATCTGCTGAGAGGAAATTGGCGAAGAAATATTTTTTCATATTTGGTATTTGAACCATGACCTAATAAGCGAACACACTACTTGCTACCAATGACGAATTGTTTTCTACCATATGTCGCTTTAATCATGAGTAAGAAGTTGCATTTCTGTATGTTGGAAGGTTTCCATTCATTTGTGGATCTTCGTAAGAACGACTCTGTTTTCGGGATAACGGCCGGTTAACGTTAAACATTTTTAATCCCCATTGAATGACTGACACGTTAGGGGCACTATGCTTACTTACAATTAAGTAGTTTCGTCTTAGCTTAACATTCGAAATGTTTGTAATAAGTTTTCGCAATAAAAGACCGTTGTTCGGTGGTACAGTGTTCCATTTTCAATTTCAAAAAACAGCTGTGACAGCTGTCAAATTTCAGAGTTGCCACTTGCCTACAAAGTGACATTAAAATTATAAATTACAAGCGATTCTTGGATTAATTTCAGGCACTATTATTCATAAAAGATTTCTTAATTTATTACCGTTATTTCGGATTTTATATTGCCAATCTTCTTATGTCATTACCATCCATTTGCAATAGCATGTCCTTAATCTGAGAGGACGAGTATGTATTTCCTACTCCTGATTTCAAACACGAAATAAATTAGATTTTCTTGAAATTAATTGTAATTAGAAAAAAAAAAACAGCAAGAAAAGCCAAAGACCGACTAAACTTTCGTGAACACAAACACACCAATTTTAACCTCAAACGGCAATAGTTTATATTTATTTGTGCTCTGTTTTTTTAACCTTTTTATCACCATCAACAAACATTGAGTACTTCTCACAATGAATAATAACAACAACACCAACAACAACACAAAAATGGGCATTTATATCTCGAATTGAAGTGACAGCCAACAGTACTTTAGTACACACAACAAAATGGTAGGAAGTGCATCCTTGTGTGTAACTTTGGACTTTGCACTTTGGCACATTTTAAAATAGAAATGACTGCTGCTGCTGTAGCTGTCATTGCTATAGCAACTACGTACATACAACAGATTTCAAATGACAGAAAAGGACACACACACACACACACACACAGCCATATACACATAATTCATAGAAACATAAATTAAACATTTAAACATTTGCTCGTAATGCACTTATACACTCTTGCACTCTTTTACACATACTCTGGCATGGCCATATAAATTTGAAGAGACAAACCAACAAACCGGAAATGCAAGATATACGCACATAAAATGCAATAAGAAGTGTATGCATTAAAAAGGGGGAAAAGTTGAACTTTTCACTCAAAATAACAATGGGTGGCAGTATGAGAAGTGCAAATAGACAGCATAGGTCATGTAATTAGAAATGATGTTTTCCATTTTGGTGTATGAGGGAAAATATTATTTTTTTCAAAGACTGGTTCAATTAAGGAATGAAAAAGATGTGAAGTAATTAAATGAAGTAAAATTTGATGTTAGGTCGCCGTAGTCTAGTAGATGTGTAGCACGGTTAAAACTACTAGGCGAAATATCAAAAAATATTTCTTCAGTGACTTCATCTTAGTAAATTCCTGACAAAAACTCTGAGAGAAAATAAAAATCTGCTACTCGAAGTCGACATTGAACTGTAGGTCCCGCTACTCATAGACAAAATTAGTTCGAACATCGCGGGTTTTGTGCGAAGTTAGTTTGTAACCTTGACTAAAGCTGTGTAATGCCCAAATAAATAAGCAAATATTAGATTCTCAAGTCGGTAGTCTTTTAGATATATCAGTTCATTAACAAATCCTTGTCATTTCAGCTTACACATATGTAATCTAAAACAGTGATTTAAAATGTGATCAACTGTTTCCTCTGGTCCTTCACATAGCTTACAGAAATCTTAAATACTTCTATTCCACCACTCTGATCCGATGACCAAAGAAACCACGTCGCGTTCTTCTATAATAGGTCTTATTTCTCGCTTAGGATAAGTTTTGTTCTGTAGTATTGAACCTTTGACTTAAGCCAGCATAGGGCCTATAGTTCGTCCTTCACCCAGATATAAATTATGTGACACTGCTGGCTTTGCCCCTTCATATAGCCTACAGAAATGCCAGATCATTCTATTCTACCTACTGACCCTGTATACAAACGAGCCAATATAAACGATTTAATACAGTAAGACCCCGCTTAATGATGTTTCAGTATTACGCGGTAGCAGTGGAATTGCCATGTACCAACCAAAACCTATACTATGTATCTTCTTCAACGCTCTTTTGCTAGTCTGTCCATAATGAAGATTCCAATTGTATTTTCCGAAGTCCCAATGTATTTACATATGTGCATCGTGTTCAATTGCCTCATTTAATGCTGTTTCGTTTAGCGCTGTAACTTATTGGAACGTATTCCCCTTACTGTATTCCTGTAATTACTGTATTCCTATAATTCCTGCAGTCTCCCGTCTTCTCATGCCAAGGATAAGTTTTGTTTCTATAGTCTTCAGAATTGCTCTAAACCTTGTGTAACCCTACATTGTGTTCTACAGCGGCGGTTTGCATGATTTGAGAGTCAATCAATCTGGATTACCGATTTCTCTTCATTGCCAAAAACCCAGCAATGAGCAGGTATCCAGCATAATTTAATCTGCTAATCTGACATAAGACCGCATAGCAGTCTTTTACATTTCCAGACCAAATGTGACTTTAAAGCCTTCAATGTTGCCTAATTATTCACACACATTGTAGCTCTCGATGTCTTTTGTTTGTGTCCTGACCTTAACGACCCCCAGAACCATCGCTCCCGGGAGCCTCTATGAATACCTGATATTTGTCCCAAAAAATGAAAGACTGTGCCTATCCATTTATATTGAAGACGTCAGTGAAATCAGACCAGCCAGCGCAGAACTTACCCCGATTTCCCAGTAGCAAACTTTTACAGCCATGTAGTCCGTCATTTTGATAGTCAGAATAATGACATATTTTTTGATAAACTCTTCATGGCAATTTTATTTACGCTCAGAGGTTTGTTCTAGAAACTGCTGAGAGAAAGTCACCGAAGAAACATTTTTATATATATTTGGTTTTTTCTAGATTCTAGGGATTCCAACCACGTGTTGGTATTTGTATTGATTCTATCATAACTCGCCGTGGTCTAGTGGGTAGTGTGTTGGCTTATTAGACAAAAGGCCCGGGTTCGAATTCCAGGTCAGACATCAAAACGAAAAATATTTCTTCGGCGACTTCCTCTCAGCAGATTTCTGGCAAAGACTCTGAGAGTAAAAATTGCCATGAAAAGCTTCTCAAAAATCTGTCGTTCGGAGTCGACTTTAAACTGTAGGTCCCGCCACTCATGTATAAAATTAATGCATAAGTGGTGTGAGATGCTAGGTCGTAATCCTGACTGAAGGGTTGTAATGGACAATTATGTATGTATGTCTATCATAACTAGATGCCACCAACTGTAAGCTCCTTTATGTGCGAATGAATGTACTTTCCTAACGCATGGTTGCATTGCACTGCTGTATTCGAATTCTAGCTAGGCACACATTGATTCTCTCTCTCGCTCACAGTTGGCATTACAATTTCAAGTGCTTGTTACGTTGCGGTACAACAAATCGATACCAACGACACACAAAAGTTTAATAAACAAACAAACAGACAGACAGACAGCGGGACGGCCAATAGGTTGACAGTAGGACAGGCAATAGGACAAATAAATGAACCATCATCATACTTTATAACTGGTGCAGTATAACACTGGTGACACTTCAACATCCGTATTGTTAAGCGCAGTTAAACATTTTCTTCCTTTTCTTGTTTTGGGGCTGCTGCTGCATACAAACATTCGTTGGGAATAACAGCACAAGTCATTGCCAGCATTAAAAAAATGCATTTCTTAAATAACATATCGAATTGTATGTGTGTGTGTAATGATGGTAAGTGTAAGAGTTTGTAAATATGTAAGACAGTGTGTTTGAGTGTGTTTGTATGTAATTTATAGAAATCCTAACAATACTTCTATTGCTATTGCTGCTGCCAAGTGCCAAACCATTTCATGTAAAAACGAACAGCTTTAGTGCTGTTTCTGTTTCTGTTCCTGCTTTATGTTATGCTGCTGTTACTGAAATGCTTGTATACGCTGTTGTTGATGTTGTTGTTGTTGTTACTATTGTTGATGACGTTCGAAATCATTGTATGTATCCTGCTGCTATAAGTGTAGTTACTGCTGCTGCCATTGCTTGTTTGTTTGCGTTGATGTTGATGCCAAGTTAGTGAGTGAAAATACACAGCGGGCGGTACCATTTACGAAGTGTCAAAAGCAAAGCCAAAGCTATTGTCAACATGACTTAAGCCAACACAAACCATATTATTTGTTATTTTATAATTTTTTTTTCTTTCTTGTTGCTATTGTTGTTCTTGATGTTGTTGTTGTTGCCTTCATTCATTGTTAGCAATTGCCAAGACATTTAGTTGCGTTTATCCAATACAAAAACAAAAAAAAAAAATCCAAACAAACTAAACTGGGGTTACAACCCATCAAGTCGTCTAAGGAAATTTCAGTTTACAACACTACCAACACATACAACAATAACAGTCAATAATATTAAAACATAAAATGTGCGTGTGTTAGTGTGTGTGTTTTTGTGTTTGTATATGTGCATGTTGACAGCATTTCCATTTTTCCAGGATTTAAACGAACATTGTGTTGTACACAAAATGACAAGTAACCGGAAAATGTAGTTTATTGTCTGTTTCCGTTTACGAAAAACGAAAAAAAAAAATAGAAACAAAAAAACAAAAACAACACAAAATACGTAAAATGAAAAAGGAACACAAAGGAAAAAGAGAAAGAATGGAAGAAAACGTAACAAACAATAACGAAATGAAATTTTGTGTGTGTTAAGTCGAGTTTTAAGATCTTAATTTGAAAACAGTCGAAAGGGGTTAAACTAATTGTAAGGGGTCATGGGTGGTGAGCCTACATACATACATAATTCGTCATTACAACCCTTCAGTCAGGATTATTGACCTAGCTTTTCACACCACTTATGTTGAGTGTGTTAATTTTACACATAAACGGCTGGACCTACAGATTTTTTGAGAAACTTTTCATGGCTATTTTATTTTTACTCTCAGAGTTTTTGCCAGAAATCTGCTGAAAGGAAGTCACCGAAAAAATATTTTCTTGTATTTTATTTTGTTGTTTGGCCTGAGGCTCGAACCCGTATCACGAATTATATTAAGCATATCCGCCGTAGTCTAGGAGAAGTTGGTCATAACAACCCTTCAGGTAGGATTACGATCTACTTAGCTTCTCACACCACTTATTTTGTGGTCGTTAATTTTATAACGGGTGATTTTTTTGCAGCTCACACATGCTTGTTGTTTTGTTTCACTGTCAAACATCTTCACTTTGGTCTATAATTTAACCATGAATCGTCGTACAAACGAATATCGCTTGTAAGACATTGAAATTTATTATCAAAATGCGTACTCTGTTAAGAAAGTTCATCGCGCGATTCTTCCATTTTAATAGACTCACTAAAGCGGCTATTCGGGCTATTGTGACTACATTTCGCACTAAATTTACATTGTTGGACATTAAACCACCAACACGCTTACGTAGAGTGCGAACTGAAGAAAATATCGCAGCTGGGAATCTGTTACTCAACAAAGTGTAAAATTTTGGATTTATGTGCGAAGTCTTTCAAAATCCAGCTGGTGCAAGAATTGAAGCCAAACGACCTACCGCAACGCAGAATCATTGGAGAATGGACTCTTGGAAAGTTGGCCAAAGATCCACTTCTTTATCGAAAAACTGTGTTCAGCGACGAACCTCATTTTTGGCTTAATGGATCCGTAAATAAGCAGAATTGTCGATTTTGGAGTGAAGATCAGCCAGAAGCATTGCATCCAGAAAAGGTGACAGTTTGGTGCGGTTTATTAGCTGGTGGCATCATTGGACCGTACTTCTTTACTTCTGTCCCAGGCCAGACATCAAAATAAAAAAAAAGCACAAAAAAAGTATTTTTTTGGGGATTTCATCTCTTGCTCTTCTTGAAAACTTTCTCAAAAATCTGTCGTTCGGAGTGGACTTTAAACTGTAGGTTCCGCTACTTCTATATAAAATTCACACAAACAACATAAGTGGTGTGAGAAACTCCGGGCTGCCTTGAGGACGATTGCTGTAGACTGTCTAATGGTGAAGGTATAGCACTGGCCATTTTATAGTCACCAGCAGCAACTCGTTTCCTTACCGTTCGCATCTTCCCTCTTTCCACCTTTCCTAAAACCTGCACAATGCACTGCATGAGTAGGGGTCATCCCTTGAGTGCTGGTTTAATAAAAAAAAAAGATGCTGCGAATCGTAATGTAACTGTGAATGGTGAGCGCTATCCAACCGTTTTTTTTGCGCCCAAAATGCAAGAGCCTGACTTGTATGACATGTGGTTTCAACAAGAAGGTGCCACATGCCACACAGCACACGAAACAATGGACTTATTGAGAGGCGAGTTCGGTGAGCATTTTGTTTCATGTTCGGGACCGGTCAATTGGCGGCCTAGATCGTGCGATTTAACGTTTTTAGACTATTTTTTGTGGGGCTATATTAAAGCTTATGTCTATACAGACAAGCTTGCTTCAATTGATGCATTGGAAGACAACATTGAAGCATTTATTTGTGAGATACCGAACGAAATGTTGGAAAGAGTATGGCAAAATTGGACTAAGCGGATGGACTATTTGAGGCGCAGTCGCGGTCAACATTTGCATGAAATAATCTTCAAACATTAAATTATATGGACCGTACTATCGATTCAAATAAAGATTTCATGCATTTTTCTGAATTTTATGTGTTTTTTTGAAACATTTTCCTATACATACATACATAATTAGCCATTACAACCCTTCAGTCAGGATTATGACCTAGCTTCTCACACCACTTATGTGTGGCGGGACCTACAGTTTAAAGTCGACTCCGAACGACAGATTTTTGAGAAGCTTTTCATGGCAATTTTTACTATCAGAGTCTTTGCCAGAAATCTGCTGAGAGGAAGTCGTCGAAGAAATATTTTTCGTTTTGATGTCTGACCTTTACCTATAGCTCTTTGAAAATCACCCATTACATAAGCTAACGTTGAAAGACAGATTTTTAAAAACTTTTCATGTCAATTTAATATTTAGAACTTTTGTCAGAAATCTACTGATTGGAAGTCGTCCATGTTTCAGGGTATCTGTCTTGGAGTGGTTTCACATCTAATAAGCCAACACACTACTTACTAGTTAATTCAGTAGCTTTTGAATTATATTTTTCTCATAATATACAGACAGTCTTTCTTCAGCTGCTGTGGGATTACAGTACTGCTAAGGTGTTGTTTCGAAGTCACCCCTAACGATTTATTTTCTATTCACGTACTTCCTTTATATTATTTATACTACAGCCAAACCCGGTTATAACGAACTCCGTGGGACCAGAAAAAAATAGTTCGTTATAGGCAAAATTCGTAATAAACGGGGTGAAGTCATAAAGAAAATATCAAATACAAAGAATTTTTTCATTTATTAAAAACAAAAAGTATTTTTTTTATTAAAAACTAAAAATAGGTGTTCATTCTTTTTATCTATCAGCTGATTAAAGATGGTGAGTTATAATTTAAGGCTGCCATATTAAATAAAAATAAAGACTATTGCCACACTTCAAAGTTTTTTATGAGGGTTCATTATAAAAAAAAGGTAAAATGTATGAAATTTAATTACTGGGACCATTTAAAGTAGTTCCTTTTAACCGAGAATTCGTTATAAACGAGTTCGTAATAAACGAAGTTTTTTTGTATGAAAATTGTTATTAAAACGACTTGAAAATATGTACGTAATAACCAAGAATTCGTTATAACCGAGTTGGTTATAAATGAGTTCGACTGTACTTGGATTACACTATAGTTGCTTATTTCTATTGAGAAAATCAAAAGATATTGTATCATTCGAAATTACGTCATTTCCTAATGACACCATTTCCACTAAATTACTGAATTGTTTATGAAAAGTTTAGAAATGAAAGTTAAAAAGAAAACGTTAAATTGTGTTCCATTTCTACCAATTCCAAAATGGTTTTACATTGTAAATCTCTTTGACCTGCATGGAAATGAAAATGTGAGTTGCCATCGAACAAATTTTCATTTTCACACCTTTCAACACATTTCACACTTTGTATAGAATTAAGTTGAGTTTCTTTTTTTCTTAGTTTTTATTCTCGTTTTCATTTAATTTTTTTCCTTCTTTTTTTGGTCACAAAATTTTAGTGTAGATTGAAAAGACGAAGACAAGAAGAAATAGTTTGAAATGGATGGCAGCAGTTAGAATATTTCATTGTCAAAATGTTGCACAAGCATGACAGTTACAACACCAGCAACGTTATACACATACATACAAACGCTGACATTTTCAGTGACACTGAAAGAGGAGTAAGAAATGAAAAATTTTTTTTCTGTTGGCAAAAGACAGTCAAAGAAAAAAATTTTTGTAGGAAATAATTTTTTTTTCAAGAATTTCAAAATTTTATTAGAATTTCAAAAAATTTCATAAAAAAATTTTATTTTAACACCGAAGGCGTATGATTAATTTTATTTCACATTCAATACTTAACATTTTTCTTTGGGTGTATAAGTGTACAGGAAAAATTGTTTAAATGGATAAGAAAAGAAAAAAACGAAAAAATAAAATAAAAGACAGAGTGGAAAAGAAAATGCCTTTGAGCGTAAATAAATTGGAACTGTCCTTTGCCCTGGCAAGCTCTTCCATTTTAATATTAATTTTTTTCCTTTAGACACAGCCACAGTCACAGTCACAGTCAGTACGACGACCAAGTCGACAATATATAACCTTATTCGAGTAGCAGCTACAAACATTTCACTTCAACAATATTACCAACAACATTACTCCAGTTGTTTAAAAATTATATTGTAGTTGTTGTTGTTGTTGCCTACAACAACAAATATTATTTTGAAAATCTCCAGAGAGAGAGAGAGAGAGAGAAAAAGACAAGAATTGTAAAAACTACTGCAATGGGTATACATAGTATATAGCCAGTCATCTATATGGCTGTTGTTATTATAGTTGTCGGAGATGTTGGTGCTGTTGATGATGGTGGTAGTGTTGTCAGTTAAAGCAATTTATGTCAGAGACTATCCGACAGATGGCAGCAGTAGAGTTGTAGTAATAGTACTGGCATCAAGAGTAAAAAACAAGAAGAAAATAATAGCAGCTCCAACGAAATACTACACAGAGGGAAAATATTGTCGAAATACCTACACATTGTTATGAAAACGGTTAATCTAAATGCTTCTATATCCATTAACATTAAAATTATAAACAAGTAAACAAAAACACAACAACAAAAACATCCTACAAGAATAAATGAATAAAAGTCGTAGAGTGAGTTCGTGAAGTTCAGTCATTCTTGTGTAAAGATGCGATGCGTTTGAAAAGAGTCATAGTGCTTTGAAGATCTCGATTTCAAGGATCTGTCGTATAATTGTTTAGGGATTCTTATTGTTTATGCAAAATCTGAAATAATAAAAAAGACCAATTTTTATTGTTTACATCAAGTTGTGAACAATGGCACACACAATTTTGCGAACAATAAAGAATTTTATTTAAAACTAAACACAAACCATATTTGAAACGTTTTTAAAATGGTAAAAATTGAGCAATAATTACTCATTACAATTCTTTAGCTAGGATTATGACCACCACTTATATTGCGTATGTTAATTTTATCCATAAGTGCTGGGACCAATAGAAACTTTTCACAGCAATTTTATTTACTCTCAGAGGTGAAAGTACATACAGGGTGGTTGATATATAATGCAACAAAGTAAAGCGTTATATTTTTTTTTAATTTTATTATTCAAAAGCAAAAAATTGTGGAAATAACATCAAATTTTAGAATCAGTTTAGATTTGATGCGAATTATGGCATTTAAACGGCTGACAAAGCCATCACAGGCTGCACGATAGTGGCTCTGCGGTATTTTAGCCCATTCCCTGCGAAGCGCTGCCTTGAGATGATCGACAATTTGGTATTTTTTAGTGAGAACCTTACTCTCTAAAATGCCCCAGACGCAAAAGGGTTATCAATGGATTGATAACCGTAGATTTTGGTGGCCATTGTGGGGTAGAAATGTAGCGAGGAATCTCCTTCTTAAGCTATTCTTGGTTGACGCGTGCTTAGTGCCGTGGTGTTGAGTTCTGTTGTAATGTCCATGGTCTGCGGCCGCAATGTTTGTCTTTAAGGCATTTTCCCGATAATATACGGCATTTATTTTGACCACACGATCGATGAATACGAGCGGGGAGTGACCATCTGGTGGCCACTCGCAGGTGTAAATTTTCAGCTGACCACTTTGGCAAGTAAACCCGAATCATATTTGTTTGTTCACAAACTGCTTCAATTTGGAATGGCTCTCATTCGGAGAAAATCCAAATTCGGTAACTGGCACTTCGTGCAAGCGAAGTACTTTCCCTTGAGCTCTTTCCAGTCTAATTTTTTTGTCCATTCGGCTGAGCTCTTGCACTTTTTGGAAACTCAAGGACTGTAAGTCCTAGCTCAGTTTTTCCAATTATGTATTGCATCCGTCCTCGCGATATGTTCAGCTTCACGAGCAATTTTTCTACTACTGCGGCGTGGATTTTCGATCAAATCTGGCCTTCACTTTTCCGATCATTTTCTGGGTGTTGTTACCGTTTTTTTTTGTACACTTTTTGAGGGATGCAACACTGTTAGTATCACGGTACCGCAGCATGTACGAGAAACAAAAGATTTATTCACATTTAAATGCTGGAGGGCTCTAACGATAGCCACCTGGGGTTTTCCAGCCAAATATAAAGCAATCCCACTATTACGCTTGAATTCCATCACGCATAAATTTTTTTCTGAATGCAATAGATCAAAATGCTTTTGTAAGCTTGTAAATAATAAAATGAACAGTCACTGGAATAAGACTGTCAGCTGTCAGACGTGCGGTTTACAAATGATAACAACCTGAAGTTGGTTGCAATACATATCAGCCACCCTGTATGTATATGTTCTTGGATTTTTTTTTTACATTTTTATACCAAAGAAACCACATTTTTTTCTAAGTGTACCATCACTTTCATACAAATTGTTGTGTATTCGTCGTATATTTGTTTTGAAAGTACAAACTAAGAAAGAATGTTAAATTGTTAAGTAATGCAAGTGAAAGCAAGGCTAACAAACAACAATATAAAGTTATCCTTATAGAATACCGATGGTATCAAGTAAATAAGATATGTGCACATATAAATATCTATTGTCTTAAAATGGGGAAAAAAATGAGCCATAATGTTATCAACCCCATGATCCGCTTGTCGGGATGATGCAATGAAATTACCAGTTGAAAATATTGTTGTTGGCTGAAGAAGGATTTTAAAATGAGAGAAATTGAAAAAACTGGGATTGTAGAATAAAAAAGAAAAAAAAAAATTGAAAAGGTTGAATGAATAAAATTTACCTGTTAAAAGTGTGGAGCATAGCAAACTAGAATGTTGTTGCAACTGTTGAGTGAAATGTTCCTATCAGTGAGGATTAGGCCCGAACTTGGGTTATAAGTTTTATATATGAGTGGCAGGACTTACAGTTTAAAGTCGACACAGAACGACACATTTTTTGAGAAGCTTTTCATAGAAAATTTTTTTTTTCCACTAATTATATTGTGCCTGAGGCTATGCCTGGTTTAAGAATAGTTATACCAGATAGGGCACAATGGAATGGTAGGGTACTCCAGGGGCAGAGTGGTATACCCATCTTCATAGACGGGTATAACTTAGGTGGTCGTGCATGTGCTGGGATTTTCTGCAGGGAACTCGGTCTTGAACTCCACTTCAGGTTGAATGACGACTGTAGCGTTTTTCAGGCGGAGATTCTCGCAATCTTTAAGGCTATTGGGGCCATAGGCGGTGGCTCAGCTTCGGATTCCGAATCTTACATGATTTTTGTTGACAGTCAGGCCCTTAGGGCCATAGCGTCGGTCTGTTGCAAATTACAGCTTGGTTGCGAGTGCAAGGTGCCGTTGAGGACTATTGGATCAGATCGTATCCGTTTATGCTGGGTTCCGGGTCATAGCGGCGGCTGCCCTCGCTAGGCTAGGTTCGCTTTCAGGGGGCGGTTTGATAGTTGGTCCTGACCCCTCTGTCTGCCACCGCTATGGCCTCATCAATGGATGGGTCATGGACGAGAAGTAGAAGCGCTGGGGGGACGGATCGGGTTGTTTTGTCTCTAGATGTCTATAGCCTGCTGTAACCCATAGGAGAACAGGTAGGCTGCTTGGCATGAATGAAGTCAGCTTAAGGTTGTTTGTCGGTTTTATCACGGGGTATTGCGAGATTAGGTCGTTGACGAGGATCTGGAACAGATCCCAGCCGGGCTATTGCAATGCATGTTGCGATAAAGAGGAGTTGGAAACCATCGAACACCTCCTCTGTAACTGCTCAGCCCTTGGTAGATTGAGTACCCTTCTGAGAGCATGAATTCAGTGTCGAGAGCCGATATCAAGGGTGTCCACAGATTTATTAGTGGTTTAGGCTGGTTGAGAGGTGCTAGGACTCATCGGTGTAGTTGCACTCTTCTACCCCTTTTGTTGTGTCTAGTCTGTGTGATTCCTCTGTTTCCACTTCCCCGTTTCTCCTACATGTCCTCCTTTCATCCTTTCCCCTCGATCTCGCCCTTAGGACGTTGTACAATGGATCAGTTCGACCTAGGGGTACTGTACTTTTCTTGTTTGACAGGTACACGTCCTCTAACCTAACCTTCATAGCAATTTTATCTGCCCTCATTTTAGCGAGACATCTGCTGAAGAGAAGAAATATTTTGTTTTTTATAATTAATATATTGGAAATGTCTGAACTGATAGAATTTATAACCACAGGACTATTCGCAGACGATTTCGCGAACTGATGAACTGGACTTCAACGATATATACTTTCACAGTACGGCTCTACATGCTACATCATTTGTTTCATATTTTACTCTAGCGATTTGTGTGCATGTTCATCTTCCGCGGAGGCTGAATTGGCCAACGTGATAATACACGGATACTCCATTTTCCTTTTTCTTATAATGTTTTCTTAAGTCGCATATGGTCCTTAACGCAATAAGCCATATGAACTTGCCTGTGAATGGCAAGCAACCTAAGTCCCAGCCTACACCCCTATCATAGTGGGTCCATCAAGTGAGTAAATATTTTCGATGATAATTTGTAATCATGGCTGCCAGATAAATAAAGCATTACATCGTCAAATATTAGAAAAAAAATCGTCAAAATCGTCAAAGACGTTCATGGCAATCGTAAAACTTTTCGTCACAAAATTCGCATGAAAATTCGGAGAGACGTTCGCTACAATCGACACATTTCTCATTGTCTTAGTTTCTTAAGAAAGTATAGACCAGTGCATCAACGTCTATTTTGAGAGACGTTAATGACGGTAGGGTATCGAACTCCATTGATTCATTGGAGCATCGTTGCAATGTGGTTTCTATTTCACTATTCTATCGCTATATTAACGGATTTTGTTCGAGCGAAATAAGGGACTTGTTCCCGAGAATCATGTATTTCTACGTAAAATTCGCCATTCTCGGCGAGCAAATGCAATGTGGTCGATTGGGCAGTGGATCGCACATTGCATTGCAGACAAAATTGGTTCCTTTGTCAGACTAATTCCATGAAAAACTCCCTTCGTCCAGCAATTGTAATTTTTTGGCTTTTAAGGAATATAGAGGCAGATTATCACTTAAATTTGGAATAGTAATAACTGCAAAGTAAATAAAAACTTAAGGTGACTTTTAATGTACCAAATTGAAGAATAATATGTAAATTTTTAATTTCTAAAAATCGTCAAAATAAAGGCATAAATCATCACATCGTCAATACGATAAATCGTCAAATCTGGCAGCTATGTTTGTAATCCTTATCCTTGCATATGCGAACAAGAACCTGGGAAGAGTGGATTTGCTTAATGAGTAAGTTTATAGCATATGCTAGAGGATTGTTAGAAAATGAAACGGAGTGTTTTGAGTCCGAGAAAGATTAAACATTTGGAAAAACGAACCTTGCAAAGCCTTATCAGTTATTTCACAATTAATTACTGTTTTCATGCTAGAGAATGGACACGAACGTGTGAAAGGAGGAAAAGCCCTACAATGAATTCGACTACCCTGTAAACATACAGAAAATTAGTTGCTATAGGCAGTGTTTGGGCTTATTAGACATGAGGTCACAATTCAAAACCCCGGAAACGAAAAATTCAATTTATATCTTCGGTGTCCGCCTTTTAACAGATTTCTGGGAAAATTTTGGAGAGTAAATTAAATTGTCATGAAAAAGTTTCTCAAAAATCTATTGTACGGGGTCAAGACAAATCTCATGTATAAAAATCTTACACACCCAACACCGCCGTGGTCTAGTAGGTAGTGTGCTGGCTTATTAGACGTAAAGCCAGGGTTCGAGTCCCAGGCCAGATATCAAAAATTTCTTCTCTTTCCCTTCTTTTTTCTCAAAAAATCTGTCGTTCGAAGTATACTTTAAACTGTAGGTCCCGCCACTTCTGTATAAAATTAACACACACAAGTGGTGCGAGAGACTGCGGGCTTCTTGTGGACGATTGCTGTAGACTGTCTAATGGTGAAGGTATAGCACTGGTCATTTTATAGTCACCAGCAGCAACTCGTTTCTTACCGTTTGTATCTTCCCTCTCTCTTTCCAACTTTCCTAAAGAACCTGCGCAATGCATTGCATGAGTAGGGGTCATCCCCTGAGTGCTGGTTTTATAAATAAAAAAAAAATGTTCTATGATGTTCAGTCGTAATCCTGACTGAAGGGTTGTAATGATCAAGTATGGATGTGTGAGTAAAATAAATGATCGTTGAGATATTCTGTTGTACATGCGACGAGAGTTAAGTCTGTCTTCGAGCTAATGTTCGCAAAAGCTTTGCTTTTCTTCTATTACAACAACAGCACGAAAATATCGATTGGAATTTTGAACTAGAAAAACTTTTGAAAACAGACTGTCATTACCTTTGAAAAAACTAATATTTTTCTCTGGTCACCCTATATTTTGTGCAGCAATGAAAGCTTTTTTTTTCTGAACCTCTGATTTATTTTGCCAGCCAAAACGAATCTCTCTATTTTCATTGCTATTGCTCGACTTGTAGCAACTGAACGTATAAATTTAAATGTTGTTAAAAAGTACAACAAAAACGAAAACATAAACAAAAAGGATCCAAAAACATTTCAATTCCTTATTCCCTTATGCTTCGTACTTAAAATGAAATTGAAACAACAGCAACAACAAAGCCTAGTTCCATTGAATACTCCAATAACTAGAGTATAACATTGAAAGGAGGAAACTAAAATGGAAAGGAAAACAAACAAGCGAACGAACAATTTTAGCAGCAACAGCAGCCAGCAATATCAACCTCGTCAACAACATTAAATAAGAAAAACAGAAACAAAAACAAAAACAGAACCAGAACCTTGAATGTTCATTGCAACACCTTCTCTGCAATGGTTGTCTTCATACATTGTTTATGTATATTAGTGTTCAGTATGCTAGTGTGTGTGTGTATGTATGCGTCCTATGGGTAAATTTTATATGCATCCTGTAATATCCTTTTTTGCCTTTCACCGGAAGGTAAGTAATATTTATTAGTTTGTTAAATTGTGAATGTACAAAATGGCTTTTCCACTAAGTAGATTTCACTGTACATTGGGGCTAAAATTTCTTTGAATTTTTTTCTTTTATTTCTTCCTTCATCCTTGTTTCATTTACTATCAAAATAAATACTTTTATAGAAGCAAATGTATGTGTCTGCGTGTGTGCTATTGTGTAGGAGAGTTAAAAATAAAGTAAATCTCTAGCAATTTTGTTGCAGGATTTAAATTTTTAGCATGCCAGAGGCCAGATTGCGTTGGTAAATTTCCTGAAAAACAAATCTTTGTTTATAATAGCGTTTCACGAATTATTCGATTATAAGTTAATTTAAGTTTGAACTTAAGAAATTGCAAAATAATGCCAGAATTCTTCGAATATCTACCATAGAAGTTTGGTTTTGTAAGATAACGATACAATTGTTAGTTTTACTTGATAGTACAGGGTGGCTGATATATAATGCAACAATGTAAAGCGCTATATTTTTTAATTTTTTTTTTTATTGTTTAAAACCAAAAAAAATATTTGGCTTATTAGCCGTGAGACTACGCCTCAAACCCCAGGTCAGAGAACACCAAATAAACTGCTTACGCAAGTTGGTCATATCAATCGATGACAGGGCTTCCTCGATTTTATCCTTCCAACGTCTCGCCGGCGTATCCTCCTCCATTCGCTGGGTATTAATTCGTTGTACAAAGTCTATGTCGTTGAGGAGCTCATACACCTCTCTATTGAATCGGATGCGAAAATCATCGCCAACTTGCACTAGACCAAAGATGTTATGTAGGACTTTTCTCTCCAATACTCTCAAGGCAGCTGTATCAGTTCTTAATAGGGTCCATGCTTCTGCGCCATAAAGAAGTATAGATAGGATGAGCGTCTTGTAGAGTATTAGTTTCGTCTTACGAGAGAGGTCTCTGCTACTCAATTGTCTATTGAGACCATAATAGCACCTGTTGGCAAGAGTAATCCTGCGCTTGATCTCCAGGCTGACATCATTTTCGGTGGTAACGGTGGAGACAAGATAAATGAATTCCTTGACTGTATCAAAAGTATAGTTATTGGCCGTAATTTGAGAATCAATACGCCGCACGGCTCTACTTGTCGATAACATATATTTAGTTTTGCCCTCATTTACTGCACTAAAGGCAGCAGTGACATCTCGTTTGGTACGTCCAATGATGTCGATGTCGTCAGCGTACGCAAGCAAGTGGACACTTTTTTGAAAAATAGTGCTATTTTGATGAACTCCCGCCTTTCGCAGAACAATCTCCATGACGAAGTTGAAGAGGTCGCATGATAAGCGATCGTCTTGTCTGAAATCTCGCACGGTATCAAAAGATTCGGAGAGGTCCATTCCTACCTTGACGGAGCTGCAGGAATTGCTCAAAGTCATTCTGCATAAGGCTATGCTATCAGCTTCACAGGTATACCGAGTTCAGACATTGCGGCAAAAACACGATCCCTTATGGAGCTATCGAAAGCAGCCTTATAGTCGACAAAAAGATGATGTGTGTCGATTTAATTTTCGTGGGTCATTTCCAGAATTTGGCGTAGTGTGAAGATCTGGTCGATGGTGGACTTGCCAGGTCTGAAGCCGCACTGATAAGGTCCAATCAGTGTTTTGACGAGTGGCTTCAGTCGTCCTTACAATACGCCTGTAAGAACCTTGTATGCGATAGGGAGAAGACTTATACACCTGTAGTTGACGCATATCTTAGGGTCTCCCTTTTTCAGGACAGGACATAGGTTCCAATCGTTGGAAATATATTCCTCTAGCCATATTTTGTAGATGAGCTGGTGCATGCGCCCTACCAACCCATTACATCCGGTCTTAAACAATTCAGCGGGGAGGCCATCAGGACCTGCCGCTTTGTTGTTTTTAAGTCGCATAATCGCGACTTTAACCTCTTCATGGTTAGGCTGCGTGATCTCCACGCCGTCATCATCCATCGGGTTCGGGATATAATCTCTAGAGGCGGTATTGAAGTCTTCACAGAGTAGAGAAGTGTTTCCTCTACAACTTCAGCACCCCCTGTGAATCTGTGACCAGGTCTGCAATCTCATCCTTGCAGGAAGACGTTCCAGACTTACACCCCTCGGTCAGACGCTTAACCTGTTGATAGAATTTTCGAGCGCCATTCCTACGTCTGTATATCTCGATTTTTTCACGCTCACGCCTTTCCTGCTCCCTTTTCTTGTGTCTGAAAAGGCGTCTCTCATCCTTTCTCCTCTCTCTGTAATTTACGACAATGGCTCCCATAGCGGCCGACTGCAACGTTTTTCTTTTAATGAACTATGGGATGAAATTCGTACACACTGTACCCATTGTTAATGATTATTACACTCGTGTTAAGTCTACAGTTTCAAAGAGAAACTGCTCTTTCATAATGTAATATGATACTAGAAATGTTTGGACCTTGATATGTTATGTTGCTTACACCTGCAGTCAATTAATCTTAAAATTAAATATCCTCTTAACAATTTTTAATGCATTGCCTGCCATAAGCTGACACAGGGCTTGTCAATTAGTTTTATGAGGATTTTTTTTTTTTGCTCTTGACATTTAAACAACATTCTACTGTCATCTACAAATTATAGTTTTCAGTAATCACAGTTGGAATATCAAATTAATTTCTGAGATCAAAAGAAAGAAAGAAAGGAAAAAACTCATTGAAATCCAATGTCTGAATAGAAAATGCTATGCAAGGAAACTATGGTCAATTTACCATCATCAAAGGCCCACATACAAATTAAAAATTATGAAAAAAACACACACACTGCATATACATACATACACCACCCAAGGCAAAATTCAAAATACTTCACATGTTGTTTTTAAAGGATTTTGAATATGAAATTGCTCATCAAATACAATTCGAGTTACAATGTTGTGAAGTGAATGAATGAGTGAATCAGTGCGTTCTATACACATTGCCCCGTCAACAGTTACATTGTTGTTGTTGTTATTTTTGTTGTTTACGATAAGCATTGTATGTCAGCTTGTCTTCTTTACTAACTGACAGCCGGACTTGACTGCTGGACTTGCATCCATTTCTGCTCTGCTCCTCTTCAGTTCTGTTCAGTCAATCCCTCCCTTAGCCTTTATTTAGTTTTTTAATTTTTCCCAGCACTCCTACTGCTGTGGTCAGCTAAACTATTTTCCTGTCTAGTTGTCTGTCAGCCAAGTCAAAACATACAACAAATGTTTCGTTTACAATTCTCATACATTTTTGCCGTATTTGTATGGATGCTTGTGGATCCATTAACAGTTGCAAAGTGTATGAAAATCATTTCTCTATCTGAACACAGATAGACTCCTTCTCATCATTATAATCTTATTATTACGTTGTTGTTGTTGTTGTTATTGTTGTTGAGTTTAACTTTAGACCAACACATACGCATTGAAATGTGTACCAAAATGTGAATATTTGACTGAACAAATTCATGATTTCCTTTTCACATCACATTCAAAGCCCATCGCATCACAATCATTCTGTTCATGTGGGGCTCCATTTTCTGTAATACTCTTGGCACTTTTTGTTAGACGAACGAGATGGATGGACACATGAATTTGCATATGTTTGCTGTCATGACGTAAATCGTTTTAACTCAAAATCTAAACAGCAATAACAACAATTGTTTATTTGCAAAATTACACTGACCGAGAAGATGACAAAACTCATAAGGAAAATGGTGCAACGAATATGGTATTGGAGTTAAACAACAAAGACTCTCAAATTGGTGTTCATAGGGCTATTTTTACAAATCGCCATTAACTAAAGGGACAATTTTAACAGCCGGATAAATTGTTTTTCATTATTATACAGGGTGGCTGATATGTATTGCAACCAACTTCAGGTTGTTATCATTTGTAAACCGCTCGTCTGACAGCTGTCAGATTTATTTCAGTGACAGTTCATTTTATTATTCACAAGCATACAAAAGCATTTTGATCTATTGCATTCAGAGAAAAAGTTATTCGCAATGGAATTCAAGTGTAATAGTGTGATTGCTTTATATTTGGCTGGGAATCCACAGGTGGCTATCCAGCATTTAAATGTGAATAAATCTTTTGTTTCTCGTACCATTGCTGGTTACCGTGATAATGGCAGTGTTGCATCGCGTCCAAAAAGTGGACGAAAAAAAAAAACGGTCATAACACCAGAAATGATCCGAAAAATGAAGGCCAGATTTGATCGAAATCCACGCCGCATTGATAGAAAAATTCCTCGCGAGCTGAACATATCGCGAGAACGGATACAACACATATTGAAAAATGAGCTTGGACTGAAGTCATTGAAGTTACAAAAAGTGCAAGAACTCACCGATGGACAAAAAAAGTTAAGCTGGAAAGTGCCAAGTTACTTGGCTTGCACGGAAGTAACCAGTTACCGAATTTGGTTTTCTCTGATGAGAAGCCATTTCAAATTGAGCAGTTTGTGAGGAAACAAAATAATCGGGTCTGCTTGCCAAAGAGATCAGCTGAAAATTTACACCTACGGTTGGCCACCAGAACTCAAGCGCCGCCGATGGTAATGGTGTGGGCAACCGTTATGGCCGATGGTCGCTCCCCGCTCGTATTCATTGACAGTGGGGTTAAAGTAAATGTCGAATATTATCGGGAAAATGTCTCAAAGACAGTATTGTAGCCCTGGGCAGACAAACATTTCGGTCGCAGACCGTTGGACATTCCAACAGCACTCAGCACCACCGCACTCAGCACGCGTTAATCAAGAATGGCTTAAAAAGGAGGTTCCTAGCTTCATTTCTACCGCACAATGGCCACCAAAATCTCAGGATCTTAATCCGTTGGACTTTCGCGCCTGGGGCATTTTGGAGAGTAAGGTTCTTACTAAAAAAATACCAAAGTGTCGATCATCTCAAGACGGCGCTTCGCAGGGAATGGGCCAAAATAGCGCAGAGAGCCACTTTCGTTGCAGCCAGTGATGGCTTTGTCGGCGGCCGTTTGAAAAGGCCATAATTCGTACCAAAAGTGTCCAATTCTAACAAATCTAAACTGATTCTAAAATTTGATGTTATTTCCAACATTTTTTGCTTTTGAACAATAAAATTAAAAAAAATTAAACAAATATTGCACTGTGTAAGCAGGCAATAAGATGGTAGTGAGCGTTAAGTTAAAAGGATCCTGCCTCTTAGTTTTAAAGTTAAACAAAATGAGTTAACCAAATTGAGCCACTGCGTTTTAAAAAAACTTGTTTAATTGAGCAGTGTTATCGATATTGCTCCAGCACTGCCATGCTTTTGAAAAAGCTTACTTTATTTTATCATTAGTTTATAATAAGGAAAAGAGATTAAAGGTGACTTTAAAGTTTACTTTAGCTAAAGTTAGCTTTAAATAAACTTAACTTTATCGGGATGTTGTAAAATGGCACACTTTTCAGTACAACTCTTGGTTATTATTTATAGATCCAGGTCTCATCCCATGCAGTTGCATGGCAGCACTATCCTTTGACCAATTTATACCTTTTCATTTGAAGTCTGGCAACTTCACGATCTTTCTATGGAATAATTTTTTTATCTTAATATTTTATTCCCTTCTAATAAATTCATTCGTACATATTTATGAAGTACCGTACTTTATGTGCATTTTGTTATTCTCTGTTTATCTTGTTTTGGAGCACTTAAAAACTGGAGTAAATTTGTTTTAATGAAATTATCAATTTTAAACATTTCAAAACATAAAATTACATTTTAATTCTACACAAAAAAATTTCTCTGAGTGTATGTTATGTAGCCTACAAACATTTTATAGGATATTAGGTAAACTTATTTACAATTTGCTTTGCCAACAATTGTTGATTTACATTTTCAGTTTGATTTTGACTTGCATTTTGATTCTACTCCCTTCCTTCTATACATAAACCCCAACCATCCGTTTTCGATTTAAAATTTTGTTTTCTGTTTTGAATATAAACTGAACATGAATGAATGAAGCTGTCTTACCAAAAGGCTTAACATTGTTTCTATTCATAGTTGGGTATACTACTTGTACATACATACATACATACATCCAATATTGAGATATGTTTGAAGTTTAAACTTTCAAGTCACTGTCAGAAACATAATTTAGCAGTAACATTTTCTCCATTTTGGAAGATTAATTTGTTAGTTTTAGTTACTTGAGTGAGAAAATAAATTTTCAAAAATTCACAAATTATGACATGAAGGATTTTGCACATAGATTTTTAAGTTTAAGACATGCTAATAAAAGCTAAAAAAGAAAGTTAATATTGAATACGAAGAAATTAATTTAAACATTTTGATGCATCAATTAAGAATAATCACAGCATAAAATTATAAATTTTTATTTAAATTGAAAGCACGTAATATACTACAAATCTTTTTGAATATAAAAAGTAAAAAGTGTTCAGATTTGCAACCCATTTGTACGTAGTTAGACTTAAGCACATCAAATGAGGCAATTTTCTAAAGGAGAAGACTTAGAAGCAATATCTAGTACTGCATCAGAAACGAAATATGAAGTATGCTTCAGAGTTTAATTCAACTTGGGTTGATCTCAAAACTGGTCAACGACGATTTGTTTAACGTGGGTACCTGTCCCACGGTGCTTTTCGTACAGGGTGAAATGCAATGCGTCTTCCAACACCCCCAAATGACTGCCACCTGAGTACCAATTCGAAGACATGTATTTGGACATGACTTCCCCCTTGGTTAGGAGCGGAGCCTATCTAAAACTCCTTCCGATCTTTGGGTCACGGCAACCGGTTGAAAAAATGCAACTCCACACCGAGCCCATTAGACTAGACTCTTCCCTCGATTTGGGGCCAAACCACAGCCACTAAGATGCTCCTAAAAGGGGCTACACCACTCAAAACTGGTCAGTCTTTTCTTATCCCTTTTGGATACTTGAGATTTTCTCCATCATTTCTGTTGAAAGATGGACAAATAGGCCAGTGGAAGTCGCTGCTGTTTACTGGGTTGGCTTATTAGACGTGAGGCCACGGTTTAAACCCCTGATCAGACATTTGAAGCAAAACGAAATAAAAAGAAATATTTCTTTGGCAACTACCTTGCAGCAGATTTCTGGCAAAAACTCTCTGAGTGTAAATAAATATTACCATGAAAAGTTGCTCAAATAAATCTGGTCCTGCCAGCCATGTGTAAAATTAACACACAAAATATAACTGGTGTGAGAAACTAGGTAGTAAACCTTACCTAAGGAGTTGTAATGACTAATGTAGTAGTAGGTATGTAGTATGTAAATAGGCCAAGGCGCCTAGTTTAAAGCTGATTGGTGATTATTGTAGAATACATTTTCCCCTGAAGAAACATCAGCAAAAGCATCCTGATGTTTTCTTTTGGCAAGTATTTACTGACTTAAAGATTCCAAAAATATGTTCTGACGATTCATTTTCATCATTGGAAGTCGCCGTAGTCAAGTAGATTTTGTGCTGGCTTATTAGAGGTAAAGCCAGGGTTCGAGTCCCAGGCCAGACATCAAAAATAAAAAAATACAAAAAGTATTTTTCTTCGATTTCTTCTCTTTCTCTTCTTGTTTCTCAAAAATCTGTCGTTCGGAGTCGACTTTAAACTGTAGGTCCCGCCACTTCTGCATAAAATTAACACACACAACATAAGTGGTGTGAGAAACTGCGAGCTTCTTGGGGACGATTGCTGTAGACTGTCTAATGGTGAAGGTATAGCAGTGGCCATTTTATAGTCACCAGCAGCAACTCGTTTCCTTACCGTTAGCATCTTCCCTCTCTCTTTCCAATTTTCCTAAAAAACTTGCAAAATGCACTGCATGAGTAGGGGTCATCCCCTGAGTGCTGATTTAAAAAAAAAATTTTAAAAAAAATTACTGAAACTACATTTTGTGATCCCAACCAGAGATCAGCAAATAATCGTTTTTCCGCTACTCATAAGTATTCATGCAATTTTGAGTATGAGTGAATCAACAGAATTTAAATTCAACTACTCTGATTCATTTGTACTCGCTACAACATTGATTTATACGTATAAGTTGCAATGAGTATGCGGACAACGTTGATATCAAACTCACAACTTTCGAAATATGATTCATACTCCTACTCATATTGATTCATAAATTTAGAAAAATAATTATAAGACTTATAAGTGATTCAAGTGATTCAAATCATTTATCAAATTTACAGTCTTTGTTGTTGTTGCATATACAAACAAAGAATAAAGGAAAGACAAACACAACAAACAAAGCACACAATCTTCTTGTGAGTATAGTAGTGTTCGTATGCGAATCATTCTTATTTTGTGTTTCGTGTAAATGTTAAGTAGAGACGAGTCGAAGTCAATAACATCAAGAGTACGACGAGTACTTCCAACTGTGAGTATTAGTAGTATGAGTATGATTTCAAAATAAGTATGAATGCGTATAAGTATCAGAAATTATAAGTATGACTCGAACCTATTCATCCTTTTGAATACTTATTGCTGATCTCTGATCCCAATGCTGATAATCTGAATCAACATTACCCTACCAAACGACCAGTTACCAATCTGTACTAACCGTCAGTTGTAGTAAAACTGAGTTGTAGTCAGATCAGCAGATTCTGATAAAAACTCTGAAGATAAATTATTTAAGGAAAAATCTTTTCAAATCTGTCATTCGCAATCGACGTTAAACTGTAGTTCTTGACGCTCATGGATAAAATTAACATACACAATGAATGAGAAGATATGTCTTAATGCTATCTGAAGGGTTTAACTGCCAATTAAGTAGTTTGATTGGAATATTTTTTGGAGGAAAGGAGACCTCACGCCAATTTGCATCTACCTTAGCCATCACGTAGGCTTGTTATGCGCTCACCCTTAAGAATACAGCCTTAATTTCTATAAAAAGTCTTTATCAAGTACAAAACTTAATCTTAACTTTTTCCAGCCCACTCTAGCGTGATGAGTTATGTCTGGTATAGTATCATCCCCAAAATATTGGGCTCTCAATCTTACGAAAGCTCGGCAAGGACACATAAAGTGTTACATCGTTGCAATGACTTTACCGCCTGGTTGCATTCAAAATTTTCCATCACGCCTATACGGCCCAGGTGCTTATTTAGATTTAAAATACTCATAGTTCCCTCCTCATTGAAGTCGCCGTGGTCTAGTAGGTAGTGTGTTGGCTTATTAGACAAAAGGCCCGGGTTCGCATCCCAGGTCAGACATCAAACGAAAATATTTCTTCGACGACTTCCTCTCAGCAGATTTCTGGCAAAAACTCTGAGAGTAAATAAAATTCCATGAAAAGTTTCTCAAAAATCTGTCGTTCGGAGTCGACTTTAAACTGTAGGTCCCGCCGCTTTTGTATAAAATTAACGCACACAACATAAGTGGTGTGTGAAGCTAGGACGTAATCCTGACTGAAGGGTTGTAATGGCCAATTATGTATGTATCCTCATTGGGATCACTTGAGATTTTGTTTTTATTCAAGAAACTTATACTATGTTCACGTATGCAATTTAATTAAGTCAATATTCGGTTAATTGAGACCAATATTTAAACCGTTCAGGTATAATAAATATACGCAATATTCAGCTTACTCAATATTCATTTAACATTTTTATTTTGTTACTTGAAGTTTTCGGTTGCTCATAATATGCTCACTAAACAGACTTAAAGTTTTACTCAATATTATAACAATTAGCATTTAATTGAGCAATAATTAATTGAGATTTTATATGAAATATTGAGATCAATATTGGCATTAATTACGATTTACGCAATAAAGGTGCATACGTGAACATAGTATTAATGATTAAAATTCAATTACTAATCCCAGTAGCGGCTTATTTTAAAATTGCATCTCCTTTTACATTTTTAAATAGGCCTCCAAACCAAAAACGTAATATCCGTTTAGCATTAGTATTTCCATAACTTTTTTCCTTTCAAATTGAAATTTTCCTTTGGAAAGTTTTTCTTTCTTTCTCTCTCTTTCCCTTTCTCTCCGTATCGTTTTCGGTTTTTTTTTTGTATTTTCTAAGGCCATAATAAAAATGAAGGGCCTGAATAATAAATGGCCCCGAGTGTCTAGATCTAAAACATGCGGAAGACAGCAAGACGTTAATCACGTTGAGTTATGTGACAGTCTTATTGGTGTTTGAAAATGGGTATTGGGCACTCTCTTTTGTGTGTGTCTCTCACCTTCTCCTACCACTCCCGCATCCTCCTCCATCGCTTAAAGCTTTCTTTCTTATCCTGACTAAGAGTAGAAAATATATCACCACGATGTTATTTGTTTTGTTATTGCTTTTCTGTTGGCGATATGTTGCTACCATTATTTACCATTTCTTTGTCAGTTGGGTTGGTAATGTTTAAGACTTATTGTGTGCTGTTGTTGTTATTTGCTGTTGGTGTTGTTTAGTTGCTGCATTTATTTGTTTGTCTTCAGTGCATATGTGGATGAGAGTACAATCAACCACTTTCCACTTTCAAAAGTTATTTTCATTTGTATGTGTCGCATTCATTTGTCTTTCACGAACACGAACATGAACATGAACACGAACAAAATACAAGTGTTTGGTTATGGTTGCTGCTCTTATCCTTTTTTCTCTCTCTCTCTCTTGTTCATTCAGTTATTTTAAATCCTATTCTGCTTCTGTTGGCTATTGGCATGGACAGCCACACGTACATGCATGCTTCCATTGTGTGTGTATGTCTACTTTGTTAAATGCGCCTGAATATGTTGTTGACATGTGAATGAATTACTTTAAATTTCTTTTTTATTGCTTCTGCACTCAATGTAAAGAGTTTGTTGCAATACCGGGTAAAGAAGTTAAATTGTATTGTATTGCAGTGTATTGTATTGCATTGGAGTTTGTTGGTTTCTTTTTTTCCTATTTTGAAGAAATATTTTCATATTTTCGTTTTGATGTCTGACCAGGGATGTGAACCGAGGCCTGACGTCTAATAAGTGAACACACTACCTACTAAACTACGGCGACTTCGGCTAATATGCTTTAGTATTTCCCAAATGCCGTGGCCGCAGGTTGTGTGTTGGCTTATTAGACGTGAGGTCACAGTTCAAACCCCAGGTCAGACATCTCTAACGAAACTAAATATGAAAAAATATTTCTTCGGCGACTTTCTTTCAGCAGATTTCTGCCAAAAACATATAAAGTTTCTAAAAAAATCTGTCATTCCCTGTCGACTTTAAACTGTAGACCCCGTCACTCATGTATAAAAATTAACACACCCAACATAAGTGGTGTAAGCAGCTAGGTCGTAAAATCCTGACTGAAGGTTTCTAATTACAAATTTTTTATATTTATATCTATGTATGTATTCGTATGTAAGTATGTATGTACAGGGTGGCTGTTATATAATGCAACAAAGTCAAGCGCTATATTTTTTTAATTTTTTTTTTAATTTTATTGTTCAAAAGCAAAAAATGTTGAAAATAACATCAAATTTTAGAATCAGTTTAGATTTGTTCGAATTGGCCACCTTTGGTACGAATTATGGCCTTTAAAAGGCCGACAAAGACATCACAGGCTGCACGAAAGATGGCTCAAGAGGTATTTTGGCCTATTCCCGGCGAAGCGGCGTCTTGAGATGATCGACATCTTTGGTATTCTTTAGTGAGAACCTTACTCTCCAAATATGCTCCAAAGCGCAAAAGTCCAACGGATTGAGGATCCGGAGATTTTGGTGGCCACTGTGCGTTAGAAATGAAGCGAGGAACCGCCTTTTTAAGCCATTCTTGGTTGACGCGTGCTGAGTGCGGTGGTGCTGAGTCCTGTTGAAACGTTCATAGTCTGCTGCCGAATTGTTCGTCTGCCTAGGGCTTCAATACTGTCTTTAACACATTTTCCCAATAATATTCGGCATTTATTTTGACCCCACGGTCAATGAATACGAGCGGGGAGCGACCATCGGCCTTAATTCGGCTCACACTATTACCATCTGCGGCGCTTGAGTTCTGGTGGCCAATCGCATGTGTAAATTTTCAACTTACCTCTTTGGGAAGTAAACCCGATCATTTTGTTTGTTCACAAACTGCTCAGTTTGGAATGGCTTCTCATCGGAGAAAACCAAATTCGGTAACTGGCCACTTTCACGCAAGCGAAATAACTCCTTGGCTCTTTCCAGCCTAACTTTTTTGTGTTTATCGGTGAGCTCTTGCACTTTTTGGAACTTCAATGGCTTTAGTCCAAGCTCATTTTTCAATATGTATTGCAACCGTTCTAGCGATATGTTCAGCTCACGAGCAATTTTTCCACCACTGCGGCGTGGATTTCGATCAAATCTGACCTACACTTTTCGGATCATTTCTGGTGTTGTTACCATTTTTTTCCCGTCCACTTTTTGGACGCGATGCAATACTGCCAGTATCACGGTAACGAGCAATGGTAAGAGAAAGAAAAGTTTTATTCACATTGAAATACTAGAGGGCTCTAACGATAGCCACCTGTGGCTTTCCAGCCAAATATAAAGCAATCACATTATCACGCTTGAATTCCATCACGAATAACTTTTTTTCTGCTCTGCAATAGATCAAAATGCTTTTGTAAGCTTGTAAATAATAAAATGAACTGTCACTGGAATAAATCTGTCAGCTGTCAGACGAGCGGCTTTACAAATAATAACAACCTGAAATTGGTTGCAATACATATTAGCCACCCTGTATGTATTATGTTGTAATGCAAGGCATTTGGTGAAATTGAAATTGTTGTTTTCTGTGTTATTGATCAATATTTATACATTCGCCATCTTAGTGTTTAAGGGAAGACACCAAACGTAAATCATTCCAGAGGAATGGGCTGAAAGAAGCTAAGGAAGTTATGATTTACTATAGGAAATATTATTTGTACCCCTTAATAATAAAATCAAAACAAGTTAACTTGGAGGCTTAAATGTATGCTAATAGGCATGAAACCTTGAACTCCTATGGTGGGCCTCCTCCAATTCAAACAAAAAAATTTCATTTAGTGTTGCTTAGGCATCAACATAAGGCAGAGTTTGAACGATTTCGTTGTGAGCCATAGGAAGTCGCAGTGGTCTAGTAGGTAGTGTGCTGGCTTATTAGACGTAAAGCCAGGGTTCGAGTCCAAGGCCAGACATCAAAACAAAATACAAAAAGTATTTTTTCGGCAATTTCTTCTCAGCAGATTTCTGGCAAAAACTCTAGGAGTAAATAAAATTGAAAAGTTTCTCAAAAATTTATCGTTCGGAGTCAAGTTTAAATTGTAGGTCCCGCCACTTCTGTATAAAATTTAAACACACAACAGAAGTAATGTGAGAAACTAGGTCAATAATCCTGACTGACCAATTATGAATGTATGTAGTTGTGAACCATATTCTTCAATCTGCCGGCGTTTTCTCCTAAAGTTTTTGGCGTCTACAGTTTGCAGTAAAAAGAGGGGCTGCTTAAGAAAAAAGGAAAAAAAAAAATTGAAGTATTTATTAAATTTAATTTTGCCTTAAACGATTTATTAGAGGAAATCAAATATTTGTCTCATATTAGAAAAAGAAAACGAAAAAAATATAACGAAACGATTTCAGCAAACCTCAAAGGCAATTACAATCAAAAGCATTTGACCACAAATTTCAAAAAAATTGAAAACTCAACATAACAAAACAAATAATTGCGTAAGACAAGTGGCAATCGAAAATAATAGACATTCAGAGTCTGTAGGAAGTATATAAGAGCGGATGGCAGATATAAGAAAATCGTTCACAATTTCAAAATATTGATGGCGATACCAAAAAAAAAAAAACATTAACGAACTAATCACAGATGCCGGCCGTTTTGGTCAAATACATTCACAAAAAAATATAAAAAAGACTTCAACAATTTGTTTAAACATACTTATCATAGCCAAAGGCAAGATTTTTATAACGACCCAGATCAAAATGATGACTTGTCATGACAGCTTGTCATGCGGTTGTGAAAAATATAATTCCACAACAAACATAATGATGCTGATGGTGATGGTGATGGTGTGACCAATAAGTTTAAATGATTTTTTTTTTTTTGGAACGAAAAAAAAACCAAAGAAACAAAAAAATAAGAAACGTATTATAAAGGAAAGAACAAAAAAATTTAACAAAAAAAAAGAAAGAAGAAAAAAAAAGGAAAAAAATTGGGAACACAAAAGAGAGGCTTTTATTGTAGCTTGATGTTGATGTGTTTTGAAAAGGTAAAACAAATCCAATTAGACACACAAATGATCAATTATTTAAGGACTGAAGGCAAATTGTCTTCTTTGATAATTAATGACGGCTGGCTGGCTGGCTGGCCACATCCAGTCAAACATGTCATTCATTATGTGAACGAAAATTAACAAAAAAAAAAAAAACTTTTATTAAAAGCCAATGTCCCCTAAAGCTTTCAATATTTATTATCTGTGTTCGCTTTCGATGGAATATTAATTAATTTAAAAATGATGATCGATTTTAGTGAAAATTATAAATAATTTTCATTCTTATTATTACATTAAACGAAATTGTTTTTCAATATGCCAGTCAGCCAGTCAGCCAGCCATCCATTTAGGTTTCTTTCTTTTATTAAACATTTGCACGCAGCAGACCACAACAGCAAGAGCAGCAGCAGCAAACTGTTTAAAATACAGTTGTTGTCTTTAGCAAAATGATTAGTTCGGTTAAACCATAAATTTCAAAATGATTTACACGAAAGGCAATTTTGCCACTACCAATACCAATACTATCGTCACCATTACCACTACAACTACTGGCTGCTGGCTGCTGACTGCTATGAAAACTGGTGCTAGTATTTGATGGCGACACCAAAGTGAGTGCGTACTAAACAGTGATGTCCCAGCAAACGGGCTTTACTAGAACTAAGAAAGTAATCTTGATGTAGTGATACATTGAACTGAGTTTTCTTCATCATTTTTTTTTGGTTTCCCGTATCGGTAATTAAGTTTATTACGCTGATTTGCCAGCTTCCACAGATTCTAGGATGATAGGCCTTTGAATATGAATTTGGTTGTTGTATTGCATAATTGATTCTTCCAAACCTTACTGGAGGCCAATGGTCCAATAATCGGTCTAAAAACAACTACTTTTATTGAACACATGATCTGCAGAAAAAAATTTCCCAGTGTTCGTGAGATTGTACTGAAGAATATTAGTTTGGTTGTTGTATTGCAGAATTGATATTTCCAAACCTTACTAGAGCCCAATGGTTTAGTAATCGGTCTAAAAACAACTCTACGTTGACGAAACACAAGATCTGCAAAAAAATTTCCCAGTGTTCGTGAGATTGTACTGAAGAATGTTGGTTTGATTGTTGTATTGCATAATTGATTCTTCCAAACCTTACTGGAGGCCAATGGTTCAGTAATCGGTCTAAAAGTAACTCTACGTTTATGAAACACAAGATCGGGAAAAAAAATTTCCCAGTTTTCGTTAGATTGTACTGAAGAATGTGATTGTAAGTGGCTAACAAGAACTCGTCTTTTTGCATACATACATACTTGTATATACATATACAGCGATTTAGTTTCTCACACCACTTATGTCATGTGGGTTAATTCTATCCGTAAGTCGACTCCGAATGACAGATTTTTTTGAGACACTTTTCATGGCAATTTTATTTACTGTCAGAGTTTTTGCCACAAATCGGTTCAGATGTAATTGCCGAAAATATATTCCTTTATATTTCGTTTGTCTGACCTCAACTTTGAACTGTAGCGTCAGTGTAAGCCATTACACTACCTACTAGGGATGCCAAACGGCATCGATTTTTAAAAATCCTGGGATTTTGTAAATCCTGATCCCGAAATCCAGGGATATTTAGGATTTCCCGATTGGCATCCCTACTACCTACTAGACTAAGGTGACTATGCTTTAGATAACATGAGATTCATTAGAGAGCGTCATAACCTAGCAAATCGAATGAATGTCAGCTCCTATCTGGTCCTTGATAGAAATAGCAAATTCTATAATTTTTGCTATACTTCGCAATGAGATAAAGTGGATAGAGGAATTTGACTAGATACTACTCGATACTGATAGATAGGATTAACTGCATTCGCTTAAAGAGTGAAGTACTCGTAAGCCGTGAAAAACGTGCAAAAGTCGAGGATAACCAGGATAACCTGCCAGAAATCTGCTGAGAGAAAGTCACCGAAATTTCATTTTTTCATATTTCATTCCGTTCGAAATGTTTGAGCTAGGGTTTGAACGGTCGCCGCACGTCTAATAATGCAAGGCACTATCTATTACACTACGGCGACTACAACGATTACGGCAATTTAAATAATTGGCACTACAGTTCAGTGTGCCCTAAATTTTCACATTTGTCTGGCATTTAAGGCCTTTGTATGAAGGAAAGTTTTATTCGCCCTGTTTATTAGAAAGACCTGTCAAATTTCCATTTCTGTTAACGACAAGGAATTGTTTTTTCCCTAATAATGTTGTTAGAGACATCCACATAAAATTTTTGTACTAAGGATAAAGATCCTGTAAATAGTAAGAAGGTCGGATGGAGTGAAGTATTTTCTGCACCGCTTCAAAAAACCAAAGGCACTTGAATGCTTCCTTCGACACTCAAAAATGTGATCGTTCCAACGAGCATCACAACTAATTCTTATGCCCTGAACATCAAGAGCATCCGCCTCCTCAATATTTACATTACCCATAGATACAGATGGCAGAACACCAGCGCCAGCATCACGCCGGTGTGTCAAAAAACAACATTGGGTCTTGAGCGCACTAAAATCAACCCTGTTCGACTGCAGTTGCTATTGTTCCAAAAACACTGGAAACTTAGATTTATAACCTTAGATCAATAAATCTTCCCCGGTCAGACATCAAAAACGAAATATGAAAAAATATTGCTTCGGCGACTTTCTCCCTCAGCAGATTTCTGGCAAAAACTCTGAGAGTAAATAAAATTGCCATCAAAAGTTTCTCAAAAATATGTCCTTCTGCCGATTATAATTATCTATGATCAATAAATCTTACCTTCCAAATTGACTGAAATCTCTCACCTATTCTGTGCGCTATTTCTGCCCACTACTGTTTCATTTTCGTTGCATTTCTTTTCATCATTGTTTATGTGATTTGTATTTTATTTATGGTGCCAGTTAAATACATACAGCGATTGTATAATATTAAATACTAAGAATCGTTATTGCAAAATACAGTGCACCCAACCCCCCCCCGCCCCTTTCATATAAAAAGCTCGTTATACTTCATCCGTAAAATTGGTGTAAACGAATTTTAAGAAAATGAAACAGAAAAAAACAGCAAAAAAAAAGAAAAACATTCAAGCAAACGATGTGAAATGTCTGTAATTTGGACAAATTGATGAATGGTTATTTGCCACGAGATGCCAAAGTGGTCATTATTCTTATTCTTCTAAAGCTAGCTCCTCTACACACTCTCGCTCACAATCGCTTAAACATGCATTTCAACGCAGCTTATAAAATAATGTGTGTAGTAAAGCTTACAGTTTTATTTTGCTTATGAACGCTTTTCGTTGAATAATGACCAGGGTTGAGTACGCCTTGTCAGTCATGTACAGGGTGGCCGATATATAATGCAACAAAGTAAAGAGCTAAACTTTTTTAATTTTTTTTTTTAATTTTATTATTCAAAAGTAAAAAATGTTGGAAATAACATCAAATTTTGGAATCCTTTTAAATTAGTTCGAATTGGCCATTTTTGGTAAGAATTATGGTCTTTAAACGGCCGACAAAGCCATCACAGGCTGCACGAAAGTGGCTCTGCGGTAGTTTGGCCAATTCTCGATGAAGCGCCGTCTTGAGATGATCGACACTTTGGTATTTTTATAGTGAGAACCTTACTCTCCAAAATGCCTTAAGGCGCAAAAGTTCAACGGATTGACATCCGGAGATTTTGGTGGCCATTGTACGGTAGAAATGAAGCGAGGAACTTCCTTTTTAAGCCATTCTTGGTTGACACGTGCTGAGTGCGGTGGTGCTGAGTCCTGTTGGAATGTCCATGTTGTCTGCCTAGGGCTTCAATACTGTCTTTTAGACATTTTCCCGATAATATTCGGCATTTATTTTGACCCCACGGTTGATGAATACGAGCGGGGAACGACCATCGGCCGTTAATGGCGTTCCACACCGTTACCATCGGCGGCGCTTGAGTTCTGGTGGCCAATCGGAGGTGTAAATTTTCAGCTGACCTCTTTGACAATTAAACCCGATCATTTTGTTTGTTCACAAACTGCTCAATTTGGAATGGCTTATCATCGGAGGAAACCAAATTCAGTAACTGAGCACTTCCGTGCAAGCGAAGTAACTCCTTGGTTCTTTCCAGTCTAACTTTTTCTTTGTCCATCGGTGAGCTCTTGCACTTTTTGGAACTTCAATGGCTTTAGTCCATTTTTCAATGTGTGTTGTAACCGTTCTCGCCATACGTTGAGCTCACGAGCAATTTTTCTACCACTGTGGCGTGGATTTCGATCAAATCTGGCCTTCACTTTTCGGATCATTTCTGGTGGTGTTACCGTTTTTTTCGACCACTTTTTGGACGCGATGTAACACTGCCAGTATCACGGTAATGAGCAATGGCACGGGAAATAAAAGATTTATTCACATTTAAATGCTGGAGGGCTCTAACGATAGCCACCTATGGTTTTCCAGCCAAATATAAAGCAATCACACTATCACGCTTGAATTCCATCACGAATAACTTTTTTTCTGAATGCAATAAATTAAAATGCTTCTGTAAGCTTGTAAATAATAAAATGAACTGTCACTGGAATAAATCTGTCCAGCTGTCAGACGAACGGTTTACAAATAATAACAACCTGAAGTTGGTTGCAATACATAACAGCCACCTTGTATAGCCCTAGCTGCAGATGATGATTTTACGTTTATTCATTTTCTTTTTATTTTAATTTTCAATTGTGTGTGATGACTCGTTATAGTTTTGTTTTGGTTGAGTTTTATTTTTCGTTATCCATTCGCTTAAATGGTCATTAAGGATACAATGAGTTGATTATTTGGGTTGCTAAATTGCGCACACAACATAAACGAGTGGTTGGCGAAGAAAAAAAAACTGAAAAAAGAAACTCAAGGTTGACTAAATAATAAATAAAGGATAATATAGATTTCTCACGAATCAAGATTAGTGAAATGCATTGTTATACGTTGAAATACGTAGAATTTTTGAAATAAAATACTAAAATTATATTTGAGGTTAATTTGAGGACTAAAGCTCAATGCGAAGCTAAACGATAATGTTACTAATGGCAACCAGTCCTTTGGTTACACACATATTTGTAGGGTAGTATGTAATCTAAAAAGGAAGATTAAAATTTATTATGTTGCAACATGTTCTGTTGAGCGGCGTTTAAATTTTTTTTTTTGTTAAAAGAGATTTTCTTATACTTAATGGCAATCGCTTAAGATTTCCATAAAAGATTTCCGTAATCTCGGTGGCTCTTAAAAAATATAAAATACTAGCTGTACCCTGCACGTGTTGCTGCGCCCCAACTAAAATAAATTTGAAGGAAAGGCATTACACAAATGTCCAATTAATTTTGAATCATTTTATTGATTTTATTGCCCGGTGTTGTGATGATTCAGATGAACGGGCCTGAGTAGTACGCATTCGATCAGTTTCTAATCTCACTTCTCGTTGTTCAAGTAGTTCATGCGAACGGGTCTCAGCGGCATATACTCGAAGATTTTCAGGTCACAGTGCTCGTCTGATTCTGAGGCTCGTAATGCTCTTTTCTTCCGTGCTTAGGGTGTAGGTCGACCAATTGCTTATCATTCATTTTGAATAATTTTCAGTGACGCCAGCCATCGGAAATTAATCGCACCAATCTCCGTCGACTCATATGTAACAACTTTGTTAAAGAATCCACAGTTTAAGATTTAATTAATTTTGAGTAATTTTCAGTGGCACCACCTATTTTTAAATTGTTCATACCAACTTAGAAACTTTCCCAGGCTCATGTGCAACAACTTTTCTAAACATCATAACATGATCAAATGGATAGTTTACAATTCTATCCAATTGTTTGTATGTACCTTACAAACAAACATTCATTTTTATATGTATAGACTATATGAGGTGACACGCCCACTATAACCAATCTGTCTTTTTTTTTCATATATACGTCAAAGTAATCCACACTAAATTTGAGGACTTTAGCTATTGGAGTTTATGAGATATGCGATATTAAATGCTTATCGGGTATCTGGGCGTGGCACCACGCCTACTTGAAATTTCACAATAAAATAAGATATATATAAAATATATATATCTGGTAAGCCATGGAGAAGCAAAGTTCTCGCACTTGAATAAAAAATTCTGCATTCAGCTATAGCGCTCATGTTACTTGCAGCCCTTGGATAAAAGAAAATACATTTTTGCGGAGAGGTTGAAGTTCTCTTTTATAATGCTATACTACGAAGTCGCCGCCGTAGTAATTGGTTGTTGGCTTATTAGACGTGAGGCTATGGTTCAAACCTCAGGTAAAATGTTTTCAAACAAAATGAAGTAAAAAAATGTTTCCCCGACTACTTCCTCCCTCAGCAGATTTCTGGCAAAAATTCTGAGAGTATAAAAAATTGCCATGAAAGGTTTCTAAAAAATTTATCGTTCGGTATCAACTTTAAATTGTAGGTTCCGCCACTCATGTATAAAATTAATATACACAACATAAGTGGTGCGGGAAAACTAAATTGTTTTAATGACCAATTATGTATGATCAGAGATCAGCAGTAAGTATTCAAAACGATGAGTAGGTTCGAGTCATATTTATAATTTGAGATACTTATACGCATACATACCTATTTTAATAATATGATGGTCATACTACTCATGCTCAAAGTTGGAAGTACTCGTCGCATTCATACTTAACAATACTGATAATGATGTTATTGACTTCAACTCGTCTCTACTTAACATTTACACGAAGCACGAAATAAGTATGATTCGCGTACGAACACTACTCAAGAATTATAAACTAAGATTACGCCTTGCGCATGATTTCCCGTTACATGACGTAGTTGGGCTATTTTAAAGGTTTCCAAGTCCTTTTCATTATGCGAAAATTAACATATCTTCTGAAAAACGTGTGCACTACGTGAAAGTAGTTGGCAGCCCTGGAATATAACTTACATTATCATTAGCCAATAGGAACACAATTTGCGTGACGTCATTGATTCTGCATGGGCAGAAAGTTAGAGTTTTGTATGCGTGATGGCGTAATCTTTAGTTTATCATTCTTGAACACTACTATACTCACAAGAAGATTGTGAATATGATTTGCTTGTTGTCTTTGTCTTTCCTTTCTTCTTTGTTTGTATATGCAACAACAACAAAAGCTGTAAATTTTGACGAATGATTCGAGCTACTCGAATGACGTGTAAGTATTCTAAGTATTTTTCTAAATTTATAAATCAGAATGAGTAGGCGTATGAATTAAGCATATTTCGAATGCTGTGAGTTTGATGTCAACGTTGTCCGCATACTAATTGTTACTTATACTTATAAATCAATGTTGTAGCGAGTACGAATGAATCAGAGTAGTTGAATTTCAATTCTGTTGATTCACTCATACTCAAAATTGCTTATGAATGGTTATAAGTAGCGGAAAAACGATTCATTTCTGATCTCTGGTATGTATGCATCAACTTTTTGTTCACAAATGATTCTTTTGTAGTGAAGTAGTCCATGGAAAATTGCCTTATAAACACCGTTTAATTTCTTAATTTATTGTTCAATGCATTAAATGAAATATATTCTAATATAATTCAGTAAAAGCAAATTAATTTATAACTTTATATTCGCATAAATATTACGAAATCCTGAATCTCTGTGCTACCACATGCGAATAGCAGCAGCAGTTCTTGTTCATGTTCAAAAAAAAAGGGATCAGTTCAGTTCAGTTTGAAATTTGTGCACGATATACTAATTTTGAGTGTATATTTGGCAAAATAAATCTTCTCAAGTACATGCATACATACATACAAACATATTGCATTTTAAGGTAATATTTCAAACCCGTAAAAGTCTCATATTTCACACTGCAAGAGTATGCGGAACGTATGCGAAAATGTAAAGAAAAGAAAGAAATTGTTTAAGAAGGTGACCTCGTTCGTAATAGTCAAGATTAATGGTCATTGCTGAAAATTAAACAAGAACTTATAGAAACGTAAACGTAAAAGGCGCAAATAAATTTTTATTTTATGTTCACTCGTTCGTTCATTCGTTCATTGTATTTTGGGCCAGTTGAAGCCAACGTAGATCGAAGTCAAAGCAAAAGTACTTATACGTTGTCGTACAGAGTATAATATGGCTTTGGCTATTGTTATTTCTGTTGTTGTTATTTCTGTGTTAAATAATACCTCGTATATTACAATACCGGCATATCAAGGACATAATTCATTTTGTTTATACTTGCTTCGCATGGCAAGGGGATCCAAGAAGGGTGTTCAGTTCAGTTGGTGTGGCCACTTTTTCATGTTGGTGGCCATGTTGTTGGAAAGCTTTATAAGACCATCTTGTAAGAAATCCATTTGGTAATGCTAAAACAAGTAAAACAATTCAAACATGAAGCCGTAGCCAGGAAGGGGCGTTTTTGCCATCTTTAAGGTGGTTTGTAGTAGAACGTTTTCTACTTAAAGAAGTGTATTGGATGCCAAAAGTGATACTAAAACTACAGCACTTATTGGAAGACTTATGAACTTGTAAGAAATTCTTAAAACACCCAGCAAAAGTGTGTAATATACGAGGTTATAAATCTATTTTAGAGTCCTTTTCGAAAGTACTTTTTGGCACAAAAACAAAACGAAGAGAAAAGAAAAAACAAAGAAAGAAAACCAATTTTTGTTAAAAACAGTGCGCGCATTATATTGCGTGCAGAAATGCGTTCGTTTTTGAAAATAACTGGCGAATTTTCACTGTCTATTGTAACACAGGGAAGGTCGGCAAAGTATAAAGCAGTCCTCTATATATACAAAGAAATCAATAAATTAAGTTCTGCCATAAGATTTAAATTGAAAATTAAATTAAATTTACTTGAAAAGTTTATTAAAATTTTGTTCATCTATAGCGGCACTGACAGCATCGCTCTTCACTGTACTTATACTCTGACTTACATATATCACGTTTGGCAACTTTACGATCTTTCTATTCAATTATTGGCATTATTTTTCTTTGTATTCCTTCGTGTTATTCTGTTTACCGTATAATATGTGTGTTTTGTTGTTGTCAATTTGATTAGTTTATTGTTTTTGTTCACTTTTACAAAATTTGTTCACTTAGAGCGGCACTGGCAGCATCGCTCTTCACTGTAGTTATACTCTGACTTACATATATCACGTTTGGCAACTTTACGATCTTTCTATTCAATTTTTGGCTCTGTTTACCGTATAATATGTGTGTTTTGTTGTTGTCAGCTTGCTTAGTTTTTTCATTCACTTTTACCTGCTTAACAAACTTTCCAGCACAGTTTGTTATACCTAAACTATTGACAAATTAGTGCAAATTAAATTTAGATGAAATATTTATTAAAATTTTGTTCACCTATAGTGGAACTGGCAGTATCGCTCTTCACTGTACTTATACTCTGGCTTATTTCACGTCTTTCCGATCTTTCTATTCAATTATTGGTTTTATTTTTCTATGTATTCCTTCGTGGAATTCGGTTTACCGTATAATATGTGTATTTTGTTGTTGCCAAATTGATTAGTTTATTGTTCTCGTTAACTTTTACCTGCTTAACAAACTTTCCAGCATGGTCCACTATACCTAAACTTTGGAAAATTAGTGCACTTTAACCTTTCCACTGCCAACATCAAGCATCGAATAAATATCACTGCAAGCACCTTCTGGGATAAAATTACTTTAAAAAAGTATAAAATTCTGTATAAAATTAGCACACACAACATAAGTGGTGTGAGAAACTGCGGGCTTCTTGGGGACGCTTGCTGTAGACTGTCTAATGGTGAAGGTATAGCACTGGTTATTTTTTAGTCACCAGCAGCAACTCGTTTCCTTACCGTTCGCATCTTCCCTCTTTCCACCTTTCCTAAAACCTGCACAATGCACTGCATAAGTAGGGGTCATCTCCTGAGTGCTGGTTTTATAAAAAAAAAACGTAACCTAAGCCCACAAGACTTCTTTTGATTCTATCAGACTTTTTTGCCTGACCTCTGCTTTGAACCGCGTTTTCACATCTAATAAGCCAACACCTTGATATTTCGAATATGTTTGCTGACTTTTTTCAGTCTACTTATAGGCAATTGGACTCGGGCCCTGACCTGAGTAGTGGCTTCTCGTATCCTTATTCAGTTGGAAGTGTCTCTTTTTCTAATATATATTCAATTGATGAGGAATCTGTTCTTGAGTCATTGTCTGGACTGAAACCTGCCTGTATTTTAGGAAACTGCGCTGCTGTCTTGAGTGGTCCTTTGACCTTTATATTCAATGGTCTTCTGAGGGCTGACCATTTTTCATCTATTTGGAAGAGTTCGTTTATTATACCTTTGCATAAGTCGGGTAGATCCAATTTTTCCAATTATAGGGGTATTGCCAAAGTCAGTGCTATTCCCAAGTTGATGGAGAAACTGGTGTCGGATTATTTCTTTTTTAATACGAGATCTTTAATATCCCCTTTCCAGCATGGTTTTTTGAAAGGTAGATCGACTGTCACTAATCTTCTTGAATTTACTACACATGTTTTCAGGGGTTTTCTTGCCAGAGCTCGGACTGATGTTATTTATATTGATTTCAGTAAAGCTTTTGATAGGATTGATAATCGAATTTTGCTTCTTAAACTTTCATTAATCGGTATTCCTGATATTATTCATCGTTGGTTGGGCGCCTACCTCTCCCTTAGGACTCAGAGGGTATTGTTTAGGAATGTATTGTCTAAGACTGTATACGTTAATTCTTGTCCTTTGGAAACTGTGACTACATTTCTTGATTTGGGAGTATTATTGGATATGAAATTGTCTTTTATTGATCATATTAGTCATATGATTGGCAAGGCTCGGGCTGTTCTTTGTTTTGTGAAAAGATGGGCTAGGGAATTCATTGATCCTTATATAACAAGATTGCTATACATTCCACTTGTTAGGCCTATTTTGGAGTATTATTTGGAATCTATACTATCGTTGTCGTAGAGACTCAATAGAGTCCGTGTAGAAACAGTTTTTATTATTCTGTTTACGTGGCTTAGGATGGAATTGTGTCAATGGGCTTCCCTCATATAAGGCTAGATTAGGTTTGATAAAACTTTCAACTTTAGAACGAAGAAGGGCTGTTTTAGGGGTTTGTTTTGTTTTTAATCTGGTTGAAAGTGATATCGATTCCGAGTTTTTGCTTTGTAAACTGAATTTCAGTATTCTAGCAGATTTTCACGACACTATCGTCCTCTTTCTTTAGATTTTAATCGGAGAAATTACACAGAAAGAAACAGACACAAAACAAAAGAGGGTGAGAGCACGACTACACTTATGAAGCCCTAGCACCTCTCAACCAGCCCAAGCTGCTAATGAATCTGTGAAGAGAGTCTTGATGTCGGCTCTCGACATAACAGTCAAGCTCTCAAAGAAGGCCAAGAGTCCTCAACCTCAACCTACCAAGCGCTGGCAATGGACGGATTAGCATGTCTTTCTTATAAGAAGCCTCACCAAAGCCACGCAATATTTGTTAGGTTTCAGAATTTTAAGCCCCAAATGAACGTATTTTTAGTATCCCTTCTTGCCTAAGAATGCATAAGATTATTCTTAGAAATTTCGGACAATTCAAAGATACATATGTTTTATATGAATTCCGAGACATAGGTTATCGTTAGAAATTGTATTGCTGATTAGCTGGCCCGAACCGCTATAGAGCTCGCAATCTGCGACATGTTACAGGCCATAGATATTCCACAGTATGATAGACATTCTGAAGGCCTATTCTCCTTACCGAAAGCCTTGGAATTTTATCAAATGACTTGTGCAAAATATTAGTTCTGAGTAGGAGAATAAGGCAGTCTGGTCTTGTCATATCAAAGCAGATATTTTAAGCCTCTCTCTTTTTTACATCTTTGATTCATACATATGTACATACATAATTGGTCATTACAACCCTTTAGTCAGGATTATTGACCTAGTTTCTCACACCACTTATGTTGTGTGTGTTAATTTTATACATAAGTGGCGGGGGCTACAGTTTAAAGTCGACTCCGAACGACAGATTTTTTGAGAAACTTTTCATGGCAATTTTATTTACTTTCAGAGTTTTTGTCAGAAATCTGCTGAGAGTAAATCGCCGAAGAAATACTTTTTGTATTTTATTTTGATGACTGGCCTGGGGCTGGAACCCTGGCTTTACGTCTAATAAGCCAACACACTACCGACTAGACTACGGTGACTTCATCTTTGATTCAGTTGTCTAATATGAAGATTGTTGCAATGGCAAAATTTACTTTCGGTCACCTGTAGAGAATGTTTGACATCCGTGTAGAATATTGATTGAAGTATTCACAATGAGCCTAAATGCTGGTCTAATGATAGTAACATTTTTTTGTCTTATTTCATACTATCAAACATTTGATTTGCATTAGTTCTAAGGCATGCATGTGTAGCCATTAATACCGACATATTGTAGTGGAGTACAGTTCCATTACTCAAGGCTAATATGGCAGGATAATGGTTTTATTATTGGCTGTAGTGGTGTGGAACATTGGTTCTTTCCTTTCCTTACCTAAGTTTGATAATAATTTCCATTCAGTAGATGGTTTGGTGATTACAATGTTTGACAGATCTGCTGGTTATGGTAGCATAAACATTTCCTGATTTATAAATCAATTAATCATAGACAAATATAAATGAATTTATCTCTATGATAACCATCATAATCGATATAAATTAATTACATTTCATAACATAATCAATTGCCAAAAGCATGCGATGTAACGTGTCTGCTCTGGTAAATAATGGCATGAGCATGATGATGATGATGATAAAACGAGCAAGAGACGGGTGATGGTTACTACAGAACCCAGCCAAACTTTGCCACATTAAATTTGTTCCAATCATATTTACAAAGTCTAAATAAAGAAGAGAGATATCTTTCTATCTCTCTCATATGCAGCCTACCTTTCTGGTGCTTTAATTTATTTGCATGTCATACCCAAAGCCGGGGATGTTAGGGAGGTGTATGTAGGCAAATTTTTGTTGTTGTTTGAATATAATTTATGATGCGACATTTTCATCAGCAGTTCGTTAAATTTTCATTACCATACAACACTCTCTGGGGGCAATATACGAACACACTGCTATACATACCAATTATAATGCCCAATGGGCAAAAAAAAGTATATCGCGTATACCATTTTTATTCATATGCAAACGTAGTTGGGTTGTGAATTAAAGCAAAAGAGAGGAAGAAAAACAAGCCCGATTAAATATGAGAGCAGGAGCCATACATACCATATAAAAATAATCGAAAAAACAAGGGAAAGAAAGTAAAAATTGTTTGCATGTCCAGGCAAGAAATACCACAAATGATTACATCTCTCACAACGCAAGTATGTTGCATGGGCAAACGACGTTTGCATTCAGGAAGATGCAAAAAACAAAACGGGATGTATTTTGTATGCGACACAAGTCTTATCGCTTATACTGGGCTACTTACTCTTGCTTTGTGGCGACAACGTTTCCATGCCTGATCACAATTGCAACTGATGACGACTATATAGCAGCGATGTTGTTGATAAGCTGTGTATGCATGTGAGAGTTCGGAAATATGATAATAAATCAATTTTGTTGTTGATTATATCCCCTCTCTTTTTTTTTTTGTTGTTTTTGTTGTACTTCTTCTTAATACATTGCAATTTTATTTTTAACGATAACATGAGCACATTTCACCATTAAAGTTGAGTTGTTTGCAAAATAATAATACAACATGTACGATACAACATGTACGATACGATACGTATTGTTTTAGTAAAACACACCTCACTCCATGCAAGGTGTATTGTGGTAATGGAAAAAAAAAACAATCTTTAAACAAGAACATTAAGTTAATATACAAGCCCTTAAAGGGTTATGAAAAACAACAAGAATATTTTCAATCAAATTATTTTATTGACAATGAAATTTCAGTACTCGTCCATAAAAGAACAGAAGAAATTGTTAAAATAATTTTCCTTTTAATTACACGGTGCAACAGTGAAAATACACCCGAGTAAAGTTGACAATGTAAACTTTGGTCAGTTAGTTGAGTAGTACTCAAAAATACCCCTTTTTATATTTCTCGAACCTTCCAAACTTGTTTTATTTGACAAAATCAGTTTTTTCGACACAAAATTCTGTGTTACTTAAACATTACTTACCCGATTTCCAAAATTTAAATCTTGTTGGAAAGGGGAGATGTGGACCTTTAAAACGTTATACATTTATCTATACTTCGACTTAATAAACTATGAAATTTGATGAAGTAAATTTGGAATATTCGATTTTTTTTTTCATATTTTTTCAGGGTTGTCCATTCATGGAAGTAAATTTTAATAAAAAAAAAAATATAGGATAAGTGATAATATTCTCAAAGTCTGTTCCCTTTTGAAGAGATTGAGACATCATTTGATCAAATCAGACAAAAATTGCCGTCGTTATTATTTGAAGAGTCTAACAGTCAAGTGATATTTTGTCTGCCTAGGGCTTCAATACTGTCTTTAAGACATTTCCCCGATAATATTTAGCATTTATTTTGCTTTGAGATGATCGCACCCCGCTCGTATTCATCGGCGGCGCTTGAGTTCTGCGTTATATTTTATTATTATTTTTTTTTTTTAATTTTATTGTTCAAAGGCAAAAAATGTTGGAAAAAACATAAAATTTTAGAATCAGTTAAGATTTGTTCGAATTGGTCGCCTTTGGTATGAATTATGGCCGTCAAACGGCCGACAAAGCCATCACAGGCTGAGCGAAAGTGGCTCTGCGGTATTTTGGCCAATTCCAGGCGATGCGCTGCATTGAGATGATCGGCACTTGGTATTTTTAGTGAGAACATTACTTTCCAAAATGCCCCAGGCGCAAAAGTCCAACGGATTGAGGTCCGGAGATTTTGGTGGCCATTGTGCGGTAGAAATGGAGCGAGGAACCTCATTTTTATGCCATTCTTGTTTGACGCGTGCTTAGTGCGGTGGTGCTGAGTCCTGTTGGAATGTCCATGGTCTGCGGCCGAAATGTTTGTCTGCCCAGGGCTTTAATACTGTCCTTTAAGACATTTTCCCAATAATATTCGGCATTTATTTTAACCCCACGGTCGATGAATACGAGAGGGGAGCGACCATCGGCGGCGCTTGAGTTCTAGCGGTCAATCGTAGGTGTAAATTTTTATCTGACCTCTTTGGCAAGTAAACCCGATCATTTTGTTTGTTCACAAACTATTCAATTTGGAATGGCTTCTCAACGGAGAAAACCAAATTCGGTAACTGGACACTTTCGTGCAACTTAGTAACTCCTTGGCTCTTTCAAGTCTAACTTTTCTTTGTCCATCGGTGAGCTCTTACACTTTTTGGAACTTCAATGGCTTTAGTCCAACACTCATTTTTTAATATGTGTTGCATCCGTTCTCGCGATAGGTTCAGCTCACGAGCAATTTTTCTGCCACTGCGGCGTGGATTTCATTCAAATCGGGACTTCACTTTTCGGATCATTTCTGGTGTTGTTACCGTTTTCTTTTCGTCCACTTTTGGACACGATGCAACACTGCCAGTAACACGGTAACGAGCAATGGTACGAGAAACAAAAGATTTATTCACATTTAAATGTTGGAGGGCTCTAACGATAGCCACCAGTGGTTTTCCTGCCAAATATAAAGCAACCACGCTTGGATTCTATCACGAATAACTTTTTTCTGAATTCCGTAGATCAAAATGCTTTTGTAAGCTTGTAAATAATAAAATGAACTGTCACTGGAATAAATCTGTCAGCTGTCAGATGAGCGGTTTAAAAATGATAACAACCTGAAGTTGGTTGCAATACTTATCAGCCACCCTGTAGATAATGTGTAGACCCAAAAAAGGATGCAATATACCAGGATATACAGGTCAATTGTAAGGTTGATAGGTAATATTTCAGTCATCATATTCATGATTTTAAGCTAATCGGCACACAGCTAAAGCCACCTAGTTCGCTTGTTGTGCAGTCACCATAAAGTGATTAAGCTTTCAAAAATTTCCTTAACTGCTTCCAAACTATTGGGATCACAAGCTTACTAGCCAGGCTATGACAAAAAGAGTGTTCTATTGTTTCGATGTTCTTACAACTTGCTCACAATCCATCACGCCAATACGGTTCAGTGTCGTTTTAAAACACCTTTTGACATACTCAACTCGCCTTTATTCAAGTCAAGATCTCATGAATTCATGTTCGAATTTTGACATAGTGAAAGAAGAAATGTTTTTGTTTTGCGCTCTGTTTTTGAAGATTGCATTATCAGCTGCAGAGCTGATGTCGTTTGGCCACCTGGGAGCAGCAATTTGAAACCGATGGCCTATTATTTGTGGGGTGACGTCAAAGATAAGTGTTACGCCGACAAGCCAGAGACAATTGACGCTTTTAAGGACAATATTTGTGACGCCATTAGTGAAATACAGCTGCACACAATCGATAATGTGCTTAAAAATGGGATCGATGGTGTAGGCTACTGCATGGCCAACCAAGGCAGCCATTTGAATGAAATTATTTTCCATTTTTAACCGGAAGGATTGTACTTTCAAATAAAAAAAGGAATTTGATAAAATATTCCGAAGTTTTATTTTTAAAGCATTTTCAAAAGAAAAAGTTATTTGGAGGACCCTTTATTAGCCTAATTACATACATACATAATTGGTTACTACAATCCTGCAGTCAGGATTATTAACCTAGTTTCTCACACCACTTATGTTGTGTGTGTTAATTTATTTATAAGTGGCGGGATCTACAGTTTAAAGTCAACTCCGAACAACAAATTTTTTGGGAAACCTTTCATGGCAATTTTATTTACTCTCAGAGTTTTTGCCAGAAATCTGCTGAGAAGAAATCGCCGAAGAAAGACTTTTTGTATTTTATTTTGATGTCTGGCCTGGGACTCGAACCCTGGCCTTATGTCTAATAAGCCAGCACACTACCTACTAGACTACGGCGACTTCTTCTTACTTTCCAGATTATAGATCTTCCGATCCCAAGTACCTCAGCTCGTTAAACAATTTTATAGTACGCTAGGCAAGACAAAATTTAGTTTCTGCTTCTTCTATTAAGAGGTCTAGTATCATCCGTGTAGCAAAACTTATACTTTTTCATGTCATTGTTAATAAAATTTTTGAAAAACACAAAATAACTCAATTTGATTTCATATTTCAATTCCATTTATTTCCACTAAACCAAACACAATAATTTTGATAAATGACAGTCTTGTTATAAATTATAAAAGTTTTATTATCCTTGAATAAGTAACCCTTTCTGCAATCTTTCAACAATTATACTTTAAAATATTAACATTAATATTCGCATTCACTTGGAAAGTATATTTCCCAAGTTAATTGCCTTAAAATATTTAACCTTATCAACGAAAGCAACGAGCCAACTATACTTTGAATAGCTCTACCCCAATAAGAAACCCTTTTACAATGGGACGACACACAGAGGAGATATGTATACAGTATTCCCTCGATTTACGTCATAGAATTTCAAAGAACTCATACTATCAGATGCATTTATTTGTCTACATTTTCCAAAAAAAAAAGAAACTGAAATAATTAAATTTTTATTCCTTATACAGAGGAACTTCTATAAACTGAATCACCATTATCCAGAAAAAACTTCAATTTAAAGAAACTTCATGTTAAAAAGCAAAACCTAATAGAATTTCTCTCCAAAGTGCTGTTGCTGTGCTTCAACTTATAGAAAATTCAAGTAATAGAAGTTCAAATTATAGAAGTTCCACTGTATTGAATTTTTTTTAGAAAGGGAAGTCCCCTGATTTTGTTTACAAACAACAGAGGCGACGTAAATCGAAATGATGATGGAAATCAAAGTTGAAGGGAACAAAATTTTTGACGACGTTAATCGAAACAACGTAAATCGAGGGAATACTGTATTTAAAGTATTTTACAATGAATTCATAAATAAATTTCATTCAATTTTTCTTTTCTTTTTTGTTTCTTTTACCCTCCCATTTAAGGTTAAAGCACACATTAATCGTATTTTCGGTCTTTTCTGCAGTTAATCAAAATATCAAATTAACTGTCGTGTCTGCTGCATATAAATCATATTAAAAAAGTAGCAACAGTAACTGGGAATAACAACAACAACAACAACAACAACACAATAAAATACAGTACAACAATAGCAACATGGCAAAAATGGTTACAAGAAAAACAAAATAAATGTTTTAACATTATGAGACTTGAATGAATTATTATACGAGGTTTGTTGTTGTTGTTGTTGTGAGACTCATTCAGGAAATTTTTTCATTTGCGTGTGTGTTAGTATGCATGTACATATGTCTGTGTGTGTATGGGTTTTACAAAATTTTACGAAAATTTATGCACATGTCAAAAAATTCAACTTGTTTTTCCTTTACTTGATTATGTTGTTGTTGTTGTTGCTGTTGTTTTTCTTTAATATGACCATTTTCAACGAAAATTTATAAACATTCACTCAAACACTTATGTACGTACATATGGTCACATTTGCATATATAAAGACATTTCGGTAACAAATACATTAACAAATTCATTTTGACATGCAAACATGTGTGTGTGTATGTGTCTGGCTGTGTATTTTGGAAAAAATCTATTTAACTACACTTCATTCACGAAATAAGAAAAAATAAACATTTTTTTCCTGTTAAAAAATTTTCATATGGGTGTCTCCATAACACTATTGGCAATTTGAAGTTCGTTTTTATTCTGGAAATTAAAGTTGAATGTTGAGTCTACTTTAAACTGTAGCTCCCGCCACTTATTTACAAAATTACCGCACACAACGTAACTGGTGTAAGAAGCTAAGTCGTAATCCTTACTGAAGCGTTGTAATGATCAATTATGTACTCGTAAGTATGTGTATGAGAAATCAGGGTATGGATATTCGATATTCTTATAGGCTTCCCGATCAATGAAGTGTCTTACCAGCGGAGGAGGCAAATATACCTTAAAAGTAATTCATTAGGAGAGTGGCTGAACGGGAGTCTAAGAAGATGGGTCTGGCAGTAAATGAGGGCAAAACATAGTATATGTTATCGACAAGTAGAGACGTGCGGCGTATTGATTCTCAGGTTACGGCAGGTCAAAGGCAGGATAACTCTTGCCAACAGGTGCTACTGTTTATCATACCTTCTAAACTGTGCCGACTTTGACTCTAAACATTACTTAGCTTACTTAGTACAGGGTGGTTGATATATAATGCAACAAAGTAAAGCGATATATTTTTTTAATTTTATTGTTCAAAAGCAAAAATATTGGAAATAACATAAAATTTTAGAATCAGTTTAGATTTGTTCGAATTGGCCACATTTGTTACGAATTATGGCCTTCAAACGGCCAACAAAGCCCTCACAGGCTGCACGAAAGTGGCTCTGTGGTAGTTTGGCCCATTCCCGGCGAAGTGCTGTCTTGAGATCATCGACACTTTGGTATTTTTTAGTGAGAACCTTACTCTTCAAAATGCCCTAGGCGCAAAAGTCCAACGGATTGAGATCCGAAGATTTTGTGCGGTAGAAATGAAGCGAAGAACCTCCCTTTTAAGTCATTCCTGGTTGACGTGTGCTGAGTGCGGTGGTGCTGAGTTCTGTTGGAATGTCCATGGTCTGTGGCCGAAATGTTTGTCTGCCCAGGGCTTTAATACTGTCTTTAAAACATTTTCCCGATAATATTCGGTATTTAATTCGACCCCACGGTCGATGGATAAGAGCGGGAAGTGACCATCGGCCGTTACGGCGGCCCACACCGTTACCATCGGCGGCGCTTGAGTTCTGGTGGCCAATCGCAGGTGTAAATTTTCAGCTCACCTCTTTGGCAAGTAAACCCGGTCATTTTGTTAATTCACAAACTGCTCAATTGGCTTCTCATCGGAAAAAACTAACTTCGGTAACTAGTCACTTTCGTGTAATGGAAACAACTCCTTGGCTCTTTCCAGTTTTACTTTTTTGTCCATCGGTGAGCTCTTGCACTTTTTGGAACTTCAAAGGCTTAAGTCCAATCTTAGTTTTCAATATGTGTTGCATTAGTTCTCACGATATGTTCAGCTCTCAAGCAATTTTCCTACCACTGCGGCCTGGATTTCGATCAAATCTGGCCTTTAATTTTCAGATCATTTCTGGTGTTGTTACCAATTTCTTTTCGTCCACTTTTTGGACGCGATGCAACACAGCCAGTATCACGATAACGAGCAATGGTATGAGAAACTAAAGATTTTTTCACATTTAAATGCTGAGGGGCTCTAACGATAGCCGCCTGTGGTTTTCCTGCCAAATATAAATCAATCACACTATCACGCTTGTATTCCATCAGGAATAACTTTTTTTCTGAATGCAATAGATCAAAATGCTTTTGTAAGCTTGTAAATAATAAAATCAACTCTCACTGGAATAAATCTGTTAGCTGTCAGACGAGCAGTTTACAAATGATTATTAGTCGTAAGGCCAGGGTTCGAGTACAAAAAGTATTTTTTCGGCGATTTTTTCTCTTTCTTGTCTTGAAAAGTTTCTCAAAAATCTATCATTCGGAGTCGACTTTAAACTGTAGGTCCCGCCGCTTATGTGGAGAATTAACACACACAACATAAGTGGTGTGAAACTGCGGGCTTCTTGGGGACGATTGCTGTAGACTGTCTAATGGTGAAGGTATAGCACTGGCCATTTTATAGTCACCAGCAGCAACTCGTTTCCTTACCGTTCGCATCTTCTCTCTTTCCACCTTACCTAAAACTTGCACAATGCACTGCATGTGAAGTTTGTTGCAATCAGCCACCCTGTATGAATAAATCCTAGTCCTTTCGATTTGGATATAACACAGTGCGTCGAATTAAAAGACTGCGAATGAGGCTGAACTCTGCAATAATATGGAGTATAGAATCTTTGAATGTAATTAATTTGGGTTGCCATACATATTATTATTATTTGAAGTCGCCGTGGTCTACGGCGACTTCTTCTCAGTAGATTTCTGGCAAAGACTCTGAGAGTAAAAATTGCCATGAAATTTTTGGGTTGCAATACATATTAGCCACCCTGTAGTTACCAATATGTGTGGAGGCACCCATAACATTCTTTGCTGTTAAAATATTATTACAACATTGTCTATTATGACACACTGTGCCAAAGGAAAAACACACATACTACTTACAGCAAATTTATGTTCACATACAGTCATGTTGTTAGTGATGATAGATGACCCCTATAAAATTGGTTTACTCGTACCCTGGCACATAGTAAGCCTCGCTATATTTTGATTGATAATAAATTACAAATATTTGTCTTAAAGACAGACAGAGCTAGAGAGAGAGGGAGGAAGAGAAACAGCAGCTGTATTTTGGTTGGGTTGATAAGATAAACGTATGAAATAAGAAATATTTAAATTATTAAAATGTAATCGAAAGCAATTTATAATAAAAATAAACTAGAAACAAAAAAGACTTTAAATCGATGGAATCTTTAGGAAACCCGAAACTCTACAGCTTCATTAGCACATAGACAGGCACAAGGCTTTAATAAATTTCCTTTACACTAGGGATTGGGCTTCTGTTGGATGTCTGTTGGATGTAGTACTCAGAGTCAGGTATGCTTCTTTAATACCTTGCCATAGTATTTATACAATAAAAAATCAACATCATTAATTATAAAAAAAAAATATTATTTCTCGTTTTATTCTATAAAAATGTAATCTTAATTAAAATGTATCGTGAAAACATAAAGAAGAAAAAAAAAATTCTTGTTTTTTATTATTTTTTATTTCGTTATCGACCATCGTCGGCATACAATTGGCTACAAAGTGCATAATTAATTACCTGGTGGGCAAACAAAACTAATGATCGGCCAACAAACAACATGAACAACATGAACATGAACATGAACAAGACAAACAACACTCAGTCATTTATTCGCCAACAACTTGTAATTTTCTTTTGATGTTTCGTTTCGTTGTTATAAACTGCTGTTGTTCACTTGATATCAAAAGAGCATCTCAAATACATTATGACTGATTAATGAAGAGCCATCAGTTGGCATGATTTGTACAAATGATAGTCTTTGCTTTGCTTTTTTTTTATTTCTTCTCTCAATTTTCTCTTCAATCTTCCTCTTGGTCTATTGTTCACTTATTTTTTTTATTTGTTTTTTTTATTATTTTCAAAATGGCAAACGAATTGCCAAAAAAAATTTATAATTTCATCTTTTAAACTCATAATCTTAACAGATTATAGGAAGAGGTACATTGTCTAGAGGTAGAGGGGGGCACATAAATGACGACTGAGTGATTACTTATTTTATAGGGGTTTGAATAAAACAATGTTTCTTAATTTAGTTTGCATGGAATATGGTAAAGTCGTAGCAATAGATTGAGGTATTAAGCGTGAAACCGCGGTTCAAATCCCAGATCAGTCATTTTTATGAAATTGAAATATGAAAAATACTTACTTCGGTAACTTCCTCTGAGCACATCTATGGCAAAACTTGCTTTCTATAAGACTCAAACTTGCTTTCTATAACTTTTGCAGAACTCAAGTGGTTTTTGTCTATTGTATTGGGTTATAAAGCCGCCTTGGTCTAGTAGGTAGTGTGTTTGCTTATTAGACGTAAAGCCATAGTTCGAGACCCAGGCCAGACATCAAAATAAAAAATACAAAAAAAGTATTTTTCGGCGATTTCTTCTCAGCAGATTTCTGGTAAAAACTCTCAGAGTAAATATAATTGCCATGAAAGGTTTCTCATATAATCTGTCGTTCGGAGTCGATTTTAAACTGTAGGTCCAGCCACTTATGTATAAAAAATTAACACACACACAACATAAGTGGTGTGATAAATTAGGTCAATAATCCTGACTGAAGGGTTGTAATGACCAATTATGTATGTATGCGTGTATCGGGTTATCCATTTCGTGGTTTCATAAGTAAACGTAAATAAAACACATAAAAAATATGTTTTTCAACAACAACAATCAAAAATTTACCACAAGTACTTAACCTTTTAGAAATACGCTCTCGATCCAAACCTATATAAAAGAGAAAGGTATTTTGGATCGTCTAAGGTTCTGGAACTGAACGTAATATTGCTCTCCAAAATAGGATGTTCGCTTCCTAACAACCTTAAAACTTATAAAGAAAGTATGTAATGGGTTATCTATTTCGTGGTTTCAAAAGTAAACGTAAATAAAGCACATATAAAATATTTCTTTTGAACGTTGCCATTATGTCTGAAACACTACATCATTTAAATGCCCTCCATGCGTAGTGTTGTAAGCATTGATTCTTTTTTGAGGTAATTTTCGACAACTTTTTAACACATATTAGGCGGTATCTCAGCCATTACTTTACGAATGTTGGTTTTTAAGTGCTCAAGAGTTGAAGGTTTATCTGCATAAACACGGTCTTTCGCGTAGCCCCACAAAGAAAGTCTTATGGTGCCAAATCCCATGATCTTGGTGGCCAGTTGATATTGCCACGACGAGAAATTACGCGGTCAGGAAATGTCTCTTGCAATAAAGCGATATTCGCTTGAGTTGTATGGCATGTGGCACCGTATAAAAGAAACCACATATTCTCCAAGTCGTATTCTTCAATAGGAGGCAAAAAAAGTCGATTATCATATGACCATAATACTCCGAATTGACAGTGACAGTCGTTCCATAGTCATTTTCGAATAAGTAAGGTCCAATCACACCTTTCGACCAAAGAGCGCACAAAACAGTAGCTTTTTCTGGATGTAATGGCCTCTCTTCAATTACTTGAGGATTCTCAGAACCCCAAATAGAACAATTTTGTTTATTAACACTAAACCTACCGTAGACGAACTTTTGAACATTTTGAACTTCTTGTCAGAGTTTCTTGAAAATAACATTATCACATTACGACTTTTATTACAAACTACGACGAATGCATTTTCTACGATTTACTCCTTTCTTGTAAATTTTTTTACTAAGAAATATATGCAATCTACCTTAAATACCGCAAGAGGAAGGAAAAGGAATACCCACCGAGTGTGAAATGTGCTTCATCGCTGAAGAAAATTTGGTTTGAGAAATTGTCGTTCAAGGTCTGTTGTTTAAGCACCCATTCCACGTATCTACGACGTTGTGAATGGTCAGCTGGCTTCAGTTGTTGCGTGACCTGGACTTTATATGGATGTAGGTGTAGATCTAAATGAAAAATACCCCATAATGTGGCGTAAGACAGTCCTAATTCCTGAGAACGACGAGGAATTGACACATTCGGGTCTTCGGCAACACTTTCACTTGCAATAGCGATTTATTTACGATTATGTAAACCATAATCTCTTAAAGCACGATACGTGCCTATGGCTTAGTCACCATTTTTGTAGTAGGATTTGATAATTTTTTGGAATTGTGTGATAGTCCCATACTTTTGAAACCATGAAATGGATAGCACTTTATAGTAACGATCAAGTCACCTAGACTAGTAGGCAGCGCGTTGGTTTATTAGAATTGAAGCCAGGCTTCAAACTCCAGGTCAAAAAATATTTCTTTAGCAACTTTTTGTCAACAGATTTCTTGCAAAGAATCTCTCAGAAGAAATAATTTTGCTATCAAAAGTTTCTCAAAAATCTGTCATTCGGAGTTAACTTTAACCATTAGATCACGTAACTGAAGTAAAAATAAATATGAGAAGCTAGCTCGCAATCCTGACTTAAGGGCTGTAGTGACCAATTACACTACGAGGCAAAATACAAAAAATTAAATGCAATCTGGGTTAAGGTGTTCAGTTAGGGTTCTGAAAAACTTAAAATTTTAAAAATAGTTTCAAACATATTCGGGTAGTCAATAATTTTGTGTGTATAAAGGTCGAAAAAACTGTTTCTGCCAAATAAAGCAAGTTTGGAGAGTTCGAGAAAAATAAAAAAGATGTTTTCGAATTCTACTCAACCTAGTGAATAACTTGGACTATGTAGTTACTCGGGTGTATTTTCACTTTCGCCCTCTGTTTTTAATTGCCTTCTTACAGTTCAGGGCATTTCTTGATCCTTTTCTGGACACTATAACTCTACTTCAGGCCTAGATCATAATAACGGATTTTTTAGCTATTATCTTTTTGGCAATACTGGTTTAAACAGCTTACGCACGTTTCGTGTTTTGTTTCACTGTCAAACATCTTTAGTTTGGTCTATAATTTAATCATGCATGAATCGTCTTACAAACGAACAACGCTTGCAAATCATTGAATTTTATTATCAAAATGAGTGCCCTGTTACGAAAGTTCATCGCGTGCTTCTTCCATTTTATGGTCAGTTTAATCGACCCACTGAATATTATTATACTTTTTTTTTATACTATTTTAATATTTAAAACTTCTTAATGCATTACTATTAAGCGACCCTGTATTACCACACTTGAACAAAAACATGGAATCATAATGACAACAGTATTATCATGCAGTTCAGTTCTATATAAAATATAATTTTTATCACTGAAAATATTAATTTTTCAATTTCTAATTATTTTTCGTCATTAGCGTTGGATATAAGCTTTAAAATGAGATATCATTTATTAAATTTGATGCGCTGGCATGGGAGATATTTGCAACCGACAAAAAATGTGCTTTAGAAATAATATATATGATGATGATGATTATTTTACCTTATCATTACAAGGCTGTTCACATCAACTCAATATCGTATAATCTATCGAATAAAATTTTGTGCAACATTTGCTAATTTTTCTAAAAACTTTTAAGGAATTTTATAAGTTGAAGTGAAAATTATGAGTGTAAATAAATTACATATGAAATCTGCTTATAAAGATATGAAATTAAACTCATAACAATAGACCAACGATTATGTATGCCTTTATATCTACTGGCGGAACATACATTTTGGTCATCCATCCAATTCAAAATTTATTCCTTCATTTATCTTTTCTTACCTTTCCAAGCAACCACCGTCAGCCACAGCCAATCTCTGTTTCATATCGTTTTCAGCTGCTTGTTGTATTCATATTTTATATTGGGGTTTCTGATATTAATTTGTTGCTGTTGCTGCTGCCGTAAATGTTGTGTTGCTGTTGATGTTGAAATTTCTATGGCATTATTATACTACCTACAGAAAGAAAGACGAAAGGCGATGCAGATGAAGAGAGAATGATGAGTAAAAGATGATACAGAGATGAATATAAATGATATTTTATATTTTGATTAATGATATTGATGAGTTGAGTCGTAGCTGTTGTTTAATGGCAAACGATTTTTTCTTTTCTCTATCTCCTTTTTATACCCGTTTGTGCTGAACGTGTTCTTCATTTCGTTGATATTTAACAGAAGAAAAGCAAAAAAAGGAAAAAATTAAAAAATGATAATAAATTTTTGTTAATTTTAGTCAAATCATTTATCATTTTTAATTTCTTCAGTTGTTTTTATGATAGATAAATAACATAATTATTACGATAATCATTTAAAAAAAACTTATTTTGTTGTTTTTATTAGCAGTCAAACTGGTTAAGAAATAAATATCAATTATAGAGTATGTTCGCAGCATGTCAAATTCGAAACATGATTATTTGAATATGTTTAATTGAATAAAATATTGAATTCGATGGCATTTGTGATAAATTAAGACAAACATAAGGTCAGATCTGCTGTTACTTTTGAGAATTTGTTTAACATATTTAAAACAAATTATCTATATACAGTCAAACCCGGTTATAACGAACTCCGCGATGGCATTTGTGATAAATTAAGGCAAACATAAGGTCAGATCTGCTGTTACTTTTGAAAATTTGTTTAACACATTTAAAACAAATTATCTATATACAGTCAAACCCGGTTGTAACGAACTCCGCGGGACCAGAAAAAATAGTTCTTGCCTATAACGAAAAATAACGCGAAAAAAACATTGCACCTTTTGACTTTATTATCAAAACAGCTTATTAAAACGCATGCAGCTTAATTTAGGATCCAATTGAAAAATTGTTGTGCTTGCTGTATTGCCTCTATTATGTTTACAGCAATAACCTCATAAGAGCTGAATGCTTTGCTTTCGCTTAAAAAATACACTTGACTTTTCCCATATCCTCGGACTATCTCACTGAGAGATCAGAAACTTCAGCTTCTGCGTCACTATCAATTATAAGTCCAATAGTGCCGCCCAATCATCCATCGTGTAACACTTTCTGGACCATAATAAATGGCCAAAGTTATTATTTCGCCTCTTTAGGGCAATCATATACCCAAAACCAATAGTACACTTTAGGTTATTCCAGTCCCTATGATCGTTAAAGAATAAAATTTAAAAAAATTTGCTTCAAGTTTTTTAGGTTTTAAAAAAGCTTCTTGTATAGCTTTATTGTTTTCAAACTAAGAGCCTTGTCATAATGTTTGATATACAGTCAAACCTGGTTATAACGAACTCTGTGGGACCAGAAAAAATAGCTCGTTATAGGCAAAGTTCGTAATAAACGGGGTGAAGTCATAGAAGAAATATAAAATACAAAGAATTTTTTTAAATTAAAAACCAAAAATATCTGTTAATTCTCTTTACCTATCAGCTGATTAAAGATGCTGAGTTATAATTTAATGCTGCCATATTAATTAAAAGTAAAGACTATTGCCACATACATACATACATAATTGGTCATTACAACCCTTCAGTCAGGATTATTGACCGAAATTCTCACACTACTTATGTTGTTAATAAATGAGTGTCAGGACCTACAGTTTAAAGTCGAATCCGAACGACCGATTTTTGAGAAACTTTTCATGGCAATTTTATTTACTCTCAGAGTTTTTGCCAGAAATCTGCTGAGAGGAAATCGCCGAAAAACACTTTTTTTGTATTTTATTTTGATGTCTGGCCTTGGACTCGACCCCTGGCTTTACGTCTAATAAGCCAGCACACTACCTACTAGGCCACGACGACTTCCAGATCTACTGTTACTTATGAGAATTTGTTTAACGCATTTAAATCAAATTAATTTTTATATTTTAGTTATCGCCAGATTTCCGATCAGAAACTACTTCAAAAGGACCTAAATTCGTTTCATTTATGGTGTAATTTAAATTTAATGCAGCTTAATCTAAAAAAATGTAAATACATGAGATTTGTAAGAAAGAATTCGATTCCTGCAAAATATGATTTTGATGGATACGATCTTGAGCTTACTTCCAAACTTAATTTTATTCCGCATATGACAGTAAATAAAGCTAGAAGCGTACATGGTTTTATAAAACGGTGGGCAACAGATCGGTAAATACCGATCCTTATGTTGCTAAATTGCTCTACACATCTCTTGTAAGGCCTATACTCGAGTATGGATCCATAATTTGGGATCCTCTATATAAAAAATATTCCGAAGTCATCGAATATGTACAAAAGTAATTCCTCATATTTTGTATACGAGGACTGAATTTTAATCTCACTAGTTTACCATCTAGTTCTGCCAGACTAGCATTAATCGAACTTGCCACACTTAAAAGCCGCAGAACTATGTTAAATATCTCGTTCATATTCAATGTAATTACTGGTTATATTGGCTTCAGTTTTGTAATCCATGATATCACTTTTAATGTTCCTCAACGTCCGTCACGTCATTTTACCCCATTATCAACACAATTTTTTATTAGATAAGAGCCCCTGGTTCAACATCTGGCTAAGACATCTCGTACAAAACAAATTTCATATATTTTCTGGCAAAAACCCTAAAAGAAAAAATGAAAAGTTTCTGAAATCTTTCTTTCATTGTCGTCATTATTCCTCATTGATCAAATTAACACACACAACATGAATAATGTGAATAGTTAGGTTGTAATCCCGACTAGACGGTTGGAGTGACCAGACTATTTTCCATTTCGGCAACAACATATATCAGTTATACTGTAACTTAAAAGCAGTGGTGTTGTTGAGCCGGAACGCTCCGGAACGTCGTTCCGGTACTTCCTTTTTGGACAGGAACGCGTTCCGGAACTAAAGATGATTTCTGATAGCGAGAATTGGCTGAGGTATTGAAAAAAAAAAAATTAAAAAGAATTGCTGATTTTGTTTTTTCTAATTTTTGACAAATTTCGGTTTGAACCGAACTTGAACCGGAACGAAAACTGGAACGAACCGGCTTGTTTTTCCAAACCTTGAACCAGAGTCCGGAAAACAACACCGCTGCTTAAAATGCTATCGCATTGGTAACAACACACAACACGCTAGACTAATATCCTCTGGCTGATGCCAATACTGCCCTATGGAGCAATTGACTGGGCATAAAAAACACCACTTAAGTGTGAACTTTCGGAAAAGAAGAAAAAAAGAACAAATTAAAAGATGTTTCTCATTTGAGTTTGAGGTAATCAAAGATTTTCTAGTGAAATTACAATAAGAGGAGATATGAGCTAAGCATCAGATTATTTAAGAGTAACTGAAGTTTGGTAACCCGCCTTTAGACAGGGCGCTGAAGACTAAGAGTACACTCGTTCCGAAAGGACTTTCTTCCTGTGATTCAATGACTATGACAATGAACCCATTCTTCGAACCTGTAGAGCATTACATCTCAGAAGGTAAAACCTGGCTGTATATCAAATGCTAGGCAGGGAATTTTCACTGTTGATATTGGGGCACATCATGAAGTTTGATTGGACAATAGGTTTGAAAAAGTCATTATAGGAATACGCTATAATTTGGAGGAAAGTACAATAGATCATATAGTCGTATTTCTAAGACATGATAATAACACCTTCCAAGTGAACTTCTTTCCGAAAATGGTATATTTTAACGTGATACACCACTAACACATAAAGAACATCCCTTCGTTGTTAATTGGCCTGTGATCGCATATTGCTTGCCTGTACTTATGTGTCGATATGGTGCCATCATTACACACCGACTGTCATCTGAGTGAACTACCCATGGATTTTTATTGTCTTGATCAGGAGGTGGAAATCTTTACAAAAAATGTTTGTCTACGTAATAAACCGATCCCCCTTTAACCCTACAACGATTCTCCTACCACTTATTACGCGGAGGGCTGGTAAGTTTTAACGTTCTCTCACATTGCATTATATTTCACCTTTGTATCTCCAACCGACAGATTTCCAGCATAGCTTTCACCATACGCTGACTGTATTCGCTCCATAGAGTTCCAGAATTTAAGATCTCCCCTAGAAGCTGGTTTGGCCCATAACTCCTTTCCACGAGTCATAAGTTGAAATGTTCATCTTCTTTTTGAGCTGTTCTCTCATCGTGAATTTTATTTGCACATGAAAGTCTTTGGTTCCTCAGCTTTTATAGCTGCAGTTTGTCCTGGCTCCTCGGGGCGGCGAAATTATATCCGTTTCTTATCATCCCCCACTGTGCCTATCGGTATTGTTCTTGCCAATACCAGTACAGCTTCATCAGACACTGTCCTGAAACCACTTATCTGACTAAAAGCACTTAGGCGATACTACGACAGGGTTCGTCAAATAACTTTTTTTTTTGAAATGCTTTAAAAAAAACTACTGAATATTTCCTCAAATTTCTTTTTTTATTTGAAAATACAATCCATCCGGTTAATAATCGAAAATAATTTAATTCAAATGGCTGTCTCGGCAAGCCATGCAGTCGGTCTAATTTCTAAGCACATTATCGATTGTGTGCAGTTGTATTTCAACAATGGCTTTACGAATATTGTCCCTTAAAGCGTCAATTATCTCTGGCTTATCGGCTTAACACTTATCTTTGACGGCAACCCACAAATAATAGTCCAACGGTGTCAAATCGCAGCGTTCTTCAAAAACAGGGCGGAAATCAACAAGTGTAGCTTCGGCTGTGTGGCACATAACGCCGTCGTGTTGAAAACGAATGTTGCCAATATCCTCCTTTTCAATTTTTGTGAACAAAAATTCGTTCAACATGGCCCGATAACAATAGCCATTAACTGTAAGGACTACTCCATGCTCTTTTTCGAAGAAAAATGGTTCAATTATGCCTCTGGACCAAAATCCGCACCAAACAGCGAATCGTTTTGGGTGTGTCGGCTTTTGAATATATGCGTGCGGACTATCTGTAACCCATATACGACACTTTTGCTTGTTACCATACCCGCCAAGATAAAATGAGCTTCAGCTGAAAAAATGATTTTTTTTTTGCCAAAATCGGCATCTTCTGTATTCTTCTTCGATTGCAGGCCCATTTAGCGAAGCGCAAACGCATTGAATGGTCAATTGGCTTACCGTATTCACAACCATATTCATTCAGCGTAAGGATAAAACCATTCACGAAATAAGCACTAGTTGAAAAAAGAAAAACGTTAGATGGCGAACCTGATGGGACAATTTGAAACTACCCATATTGTACAGTGACCCTAATGAGTGCAAAGATGCAACAGCATCACAAGGTTAAAGAATCTGTATTTTGGATTGTGCATGGCATAATCTATCTATCTATTGACTATTTTGATAATATAAAGCCCATCAATACAGCAGCATTGGTGCTGTTCGAAACCTTTTGTTTTCAATCAAAAATAATTTTAAAAAATTGTTGGCAAACATTTTATCAATATGCTTACTGCTACGGAATCTACTGCCATGTAAATGACATAAAATGTCATTGAAAAAATTGTACTTTGATTTTATGTATTTTTAAAATTTAAATCCTTAAAATCATCCACCCTATAGTTTAGGCAAACATGTTGGGTATGTATTAATTTAGATGCCTTACCAAATAAATGTGATGATTAAGATTAAAATTTATAATACACTTGCAATACTTATGTCTTATTTGAAACATCAATCTTTCATAGAATTTTAGAAAAGCCCTGCCAATATAATTCCATTGCTTACTCATGTGGACTACTCTTCCCTATATTTTGTTGCATGACAAATTCAATTTCTGAAAATCTAATTTTGTTTTCTATCAAACTGTCTTAATAAGATGAATTATTTAAATTCATAAATTCTGGCATGAATAAATAAAATAAACCAATTAGCCTCAGTTGTAAAATATCTTAAGGGCTTATTTCAAAAATTGATAAATTAAATAAATTCACAAATACATGGAGGTAGGCAGGCATACGCATAAACAACCATAAACTAATTGTAAGGGAAGGTATGCCCAGTGATGGTAAATGCTTAGCATACTACTGTTAAGCCATAAATCAGTTTAGCTTTTGTTCTTAAAGAATTAATTGAAATTTTATGAGAATACATACATACATGCCAACAACGACTTGTACAAAATTGAAAGGGTGGGCCATTTAAAAGTTTAAATTTAAAAAAGGAAACAAAACAGAAATGTTTTGAAAATTTTGGCAAATTTATTTTGTTGTTGTGAAGTACAACAAAAATGGAATATTATTTCATTCGATATGGCTACCGCGGTTGAACTTACTGTACCTCGGTAAAATCGATCGGTAAAATTTTCTTGCACTTCTTCGAGTTTATCGGGTCGAATCTTAGCAATGGCATTACGAATGTTGGGCTTCAAATGCTCAATTGCCCCTAGTTTAACGGCATGATACTTTTCTTTAACGACGTCTCACAGAAAATAGTCCAACGGTGTAAAATCGCAACTTCTTGGCGGCCAATTGACATTACCATTTCGGGCAATTAAACGGCCTTGAAACGTTTGACACAATAAATCGATTGCATGGTAAATTGAACCATCCTGTTGAAACCAAACATCGTTCACATCAATGCAATGAAGAGCGTGTTCAAAAAAATCGATTATCAAAGTGCGACAGGTCCTCATTCTCAAAGAAATAGGGGCCAATAATGTCTTCGCTCCACAAGCGAAGCACAAACAGTCACTCGTAATGGGTGCATCCACACATCCACTAAGATGTTCATGAGCTTCATCCGAAAAGAGAATTTTTTTTTTGGCAAAATCGACATCATCGTGGAATTTCTCGTTGGTCCAACTAGCGAAGCGAAAACAAAGCGGATGGTCATGGGGTTTCAACTCTTGAACCAATTGAACTTTGTAAGGCGTCATGCCGCGATCTTTTTGCAAATTTCGATGTAAAGTGGTGTGTGAAATGTTCACTTCTTGAGAACGATGACAAGTAGATGTTGATGGATTCTCACAGCTTCGATATTTTCGGGTATACGTACTGTACGAGCGCGTTCACTTCTTGGTGCATCAACAATGAAACAATGTTTCGCATACTTGACTTTACTTTTCTTTGGTTTGTAAATAAATTTCCAATAAACCTCTACGGTTATAAAAAGAAAATCGGTTATCATGGTGCGATAGATGGTTCCAATGACCGTAAAGCTTGCGCCATCCCCATTTTCAAAGAAATATGGGCCAATGATGTTTCCACTTCACAAGCTGCACCAAATAGTCATTCGTAATGATTAACATAACCACCGAGATAAAAACCATCATCATCTACAAAGATAATATTTGTGGCAAAATCGACATCGTCTTGCAATTTCTCGTTGGCCCACCAAGCGCAGCGAAAACGAATCTAAAAGTTCATGTGACTTCAACTCTCAACACCAATTGAACTTTGTTTGGCAAAATAAAGCGCAAAGTGGTTCATGAAATGTTGAGTTCTTGAAAACAATGATGAGTTGATTTTGATGGGTTCTCACGTACACTCTCAGCCACAACTTCGTGTTTGCGGATATACGCACTGTACGGGCACGCTCACGCTCACGTCGTGGCGCATCAACAATGAAACCAGTTTCACAAACTTTAGCATTCAACTTGCGTACACCAGGCACTGTTGGTTTTTCTCTGCTATCAAATTTTGTACGAAATTTTCGTATAATTGCCGACCAATTGTCGTTGTTTTGGAAATGAATTTCTTATAAATCTCAACGTTGCTCAAGTGCAAATCGATTCATTGGAATCAGTGGAGATAATAAATAGAATACATAAGTATTCCTGTATTCGAAACAGAGATCAGCAATGAATCGCTTTTGCGCTACTCATAAGCACTTATGCAATTTTGAGTATGAATGAATGTTGCTCAAGTGCAAATTGATTCATTGGACTTAGTGGAGATAATATACTAAATTTTCTGATAAAATAGAATTACATAAGTATTCCTAGATTCGAAACAGAGATCAGCAATGAATCGCTTTTCCGCTACTCATAAGCACTTATGCAATTTTGAGTATGAGTGAATCAACAGAATTGAAATTCAACTACTCTGATTCATTCGTACTCGCTACAACATTGATTTGTAAGTATAAGAAGCAATGAGTATGAGTATAATGTAGACATCAAACTCATAACATTCGAGTAGTCTGTAGGCTACTCATTCTGATTCATAAATTTAGAAAAATACTTATAAGTGATTCGAGTAGCTCGAATCATTCATTGAAATTTACAGCCTTTGTTGTTGCATATACAAACAAAGAAGAAAGGAAAGACAAAGACAACAAGCAAAGCATACACACAATACACACAATAGGTCAATTTCGACCTCCGAGTACTGTAGTTGTCTTAACCGACAAGTACACGTCCTCTAACCATAATAGTGTTCGTACGCGAATCACACTTATTTTGTTCTTCGTGTAAATGTTAAATAGAGACGAGTCGAAGTCAATAACATCATGCGTATTGTTAAGTATGAACACGGTGAGTAGTTCCAACTTTGAGTATAAGTGGTATGAGTATCATATTGTTAGAATAAGTATGAATCTACTCATCGTTTTGAATACTCGTTGATGATCTCTGATTCAAAATAAGCCGATGGTTGAAATTTATATCAATTGATGGCCCACCCGATATGTGCAGATATTGTGTACATTGTATTAGGAAATCCATAAATAGCCCTAAGCATGTCAGTGATGGTTGTGATGATGGGGATGTGTTGGCCACCACTGTAAACAAGTCAAATAATGAAAGATAATTGAATATTTAATACATGTTGTTGGAAGAGTTCATAGGTACAATCTATACAAACAAACATGCATAATCGTCGATCCATTAATTCATTCTTAGGTTTTATGAAGTTGTGTGTATGTGTGTGGAGGAAATGAAAATGAAATTAACTGCAATTAGGGTCAGAAAATATTTTATGATTAATATGCAAAACTGCACATGTGTATGCATATAATTTATGCATCTTGCAGGCAGCAGCAGCAACTGCAGCAGTAAACAACTAACTGGCATCAGTAAATCAAGAGGACTTTATACTCGAACACAGCCAAGAGTTGTTGTTACTGCTGCATACGTACGTATGCAAATGTTGTGTATAGGATATCCACTCACTTTCATATTTTATAGGCATACGGCCATACAGCCAGCAAGGTGATGTGTAGCCAAAAATACATGAAACAAATGTGCATTCACAAGGAGCTTTACAAGTGACACTCACAGTCAACTTGTAATCATAATGGTGACGGTGATGATGGTGATGATGGGGGTGTTCAAGAGACACAATGCAATTTGCAATATGAATTTATGCAATGCAGCACAGCACAGCACAAAATTGAAAATGTGTGCAAGGAGCTTACGGTAAAATACAAAAGGTTTGTAATATTTGCAATGAGTGGCAGTTACACTCACACCTATCCGTTTAGTATACGACACGGGCATATTGGCCTCCATCCACATTCACACACATTTGGCCGCTTTTCAAAAAACAAGACATGAAAACACTTGCATATCATCAACAACATCGTTGTCATCAACAGTAGCCATCACTGCCATCGCCATCACCATCACACCGCCATTACTATCCTCGTTTCTACTGTACTGTACTGTACTGTACTGTATTGTATTGTATGAAAACGTCGTTTTATACTAAACAAAGAATATTAACTTGAGGCATATTTGATGTGGCACGGTAATGTGGCACGTCAACGCATTGTATGCAATTTCCGTTTTGAGTATGTGTTATTTAGCCTTAAGGCATCATACTGTGTTAGAATATCTGTATGTCTGTACATACGTATACAATCTAAGTGTTCACAGTTGTTGTAAAGTGAGTGGTGAGTGAGTGACATGAGTGAGTGTATGAATGAATGAATGACTGACTGGTGTACTGACTGACTGGATGAGTGAATGCATTAATAGAAAAAACATAAAAGTGATTGAATATGTGGTATTGGTATAAGTGTAGGCACAGTGGTCCTTAATTCACAATATTTTTAGGATTTTTATGTTGTGCTTATTTCAAGTGTACTGCCAAAAAATATACTGAGGCTGTGATAATGCCTATCAACATGAGTAAAAAAGAAAATGTACTGTAGTTCTGGACTCGATAACATGATGGACCTCTTGTGCCTCCCATCTAACTTCGACGTATTCGTGAACATATATATACCATTCTGCCCCTAGAATACCCTGCTCTTTAGCAGTGAATCGGTATAAGAATCTTCAACAGGCAGGAATATAGGATCCGGCATTACATACTCGCAGGCATTGTCTATTTTCCAATTCTGAAAAGACAATATTCAGAAAACTAGAGTGTCCTGTTGAGCATTCTTCATATTGTTTGATATATTAATCAAGGGGAGTTAGGCAAACCAAAGGTTCTAGAGCAGTCTTTGGATAATTTTGCTTCAGCCTCAGCTATGCTGAAGGGGTAGATCCGTCCTTCTCTAGGGAACTCCACCAAACAACCTTATTAAAAATAACAACAAATTTAGAAACCGCCCGAGAGATCCAGCAAATAACTATTAATGGAGGTCCCCAGCTCCTATGTAATCTCTACAATAATAAATAATGCTAAAGGAGGCTAATCCGCCCTTGTCTAGGGAAATCCACCAAAAAACCCAGCAGTAACTAATAACAGATTTAACAATCACCAGATAGTTCCAGCGAATGCCTTTTGGCGTAAGTCCTCAGTCCTCGATGTTTCCATTGTTTTCCATTTCCTCATGCCGTCTACAATAATTCCGAGATATTTGACCGCCTTAATTTCGTAACCTGAACGTAACGTAAACTTCTGCAGCCATTGTGGACAAAACTCCTATTGCGGATTCCATTACTTTTAGGATAGGCATAAATTTACCACCCAATGGCATAACCACTTTATCGACATATACTACAACCTTAGATAATTTAATTTCTATTCCCAGGTCAGACATCAAAACGAAAAATATTTCTTCGGCGACTTCCTCTCAGCAGATTTCTGGCAAAGACTCTGAGAGTAAAAATTGCCATGAAAAGCTTCTCAAAAATCTGTCGTTCGGAGTCGACTTTAAACTGTAGGTCCCGCCACTCATGTATAAAATTAACGCACACAACATAAGTGGTGTGAGAAGCTAGGTCGTAATCCTGACTGAAGGGTTGTAATGGCCAATTATGTATATGTATGTATTCACTTTACAGCAATATTTGCTACCAAGAGCCATAAGAGAGGGGAAAGTAATCACGTTGCTGCACATCCCAATCCCTATATACCTTACTGAACGCTTAATGATTGAAGCTCGATCGGATAATCTATGGTAAACCGTACTAGAGTATCCGTATATCTACATCCTAAGTGATTCCTCGATTGAAGAGGTGACAATAATGTTAAAAGCCCCCTTAATATCAAGAAGGCTGCCACAGTGTACTCACCTTTAGCAAAAAGTTGCTTCAACACAAAAAATCTGTCGTTCGGAATCGACTTTAAATTGTAGATCCCGCCGCATATATATAAAATTAACACATACGACATAAGTAGTGTGAGAAACTGCGGGCTTCTTGGGGACGATAGCTGTAGTCTGTCTAATGGTGAAGGTATGGCACTGGCCATTTTATAATCACATAGCAGCAACTTGTTTCCTTGCCGTTCGCATATTCCCTCTTTCCATCTTTTCTAAAAACCTGAGTGCTGGTTTTATAAAAAAAAATTAAACTAAGTAAGAACATCATGAAAATCGTGAATTACGGTATCGCTGTACCTTTCCATCCAGTGGATATATTAAACATCAGTAGGATTCCTTCCCCCTTTTCCTCCTTCTCTTTTAACTCCCTTTCCTACCTCTTTCCCTTTTCCAATCTCAGTATCCTGTCTTTCTCTATTCGGGCTCATAGAATGGGTCATTTTGACGACTAAGTGTTGTACTTGTCCTAATGATGATGAAGAGTCGGAAAAATAACACCTTTGCCATGCTTAACACTAAGCCTACAAATACTTCATGTATTCCTATTCCTAACAAAGCGGGTCAAATCACCCCTTGCGGTATTTAAGGTAGATTACATATGTTTCCCGGTAAAAAAAAATTAACAAGAGAGTATTAAATCTTGGAAAACAGATCCGATGTATTTTGCAATAAAAGTCGTAAAGGCAAATGGCGATGTGATAATGCTATTTTCAAGAAATTCTGACAAGAAATTCAAAATGGCTCATTTGACCCGTCCAATGTAGGTTAAGTGTTAAAACCTGCTAATAGCTTAATTGATAATGAAAATCTCCTCCAAGAGTGGTTATCATAACAGCATTACAGATTAAATTTCTTTAGTCCTAATGGTACGCTATCGGGAATCACACAAAACCTCTAGGGTTTCTAGTCTAGAGCCAGTTTATGCACCATTGTTCTTTTGAATGAAGCCTAAGATTTTTGGATTCTTAGCGAACCAAACTTTTTTCTCCCTTGATACTCTGGCAAAAATTAATCTAGGTGGTCCCTCATACAATTGTTAAAGCTGGGTATGCACACAGCCAGTCAACATCTTTACTCGATCTTTCAAGTACTTCATGAGTTATAAAGAAGGCAAACATCTCTACAATAATTTAATAAAATTTCTATTAATTAAGCTATTCTATCATTGCTGCCAAGATTGGAACAACGACTATGGGTCCTGGCACAGTTCCTCGTTCCAAGCATTTTAAAATTTGATTAAGTCGGTTATAGATCAAAGGGTCTACGGCATTTAATTCATTTTATTCTGGTTGGATGTCATTCGCTATACGCTTTTAGGTGTATGCAAAGAAAAAAATACTCTTTATGGTCTACATCAATCACTGAAAATTTTATACAAAAATTTTCAATTGTTAATTAAACTTAAGCCCTCTGTTGTTTTCATAACTTAATTTATCTTTAGAGATCACAACGCAAACCACTGCCAATTACTTGGCATGTCTGTACGTATATATGACTAGAGAATGATGGAGTGGCTGATTTCAAGAGTGTGGCGCAATCAAATGTCAACGTATAAATACATCATACGTGATGCGTATAAGAGTAGGCAAATAAATAATTGTTGCAGAGTGGTATGAATGAAATTGTGTAAATGGCTGCAAGTTAAAGTGTCTAGATGTGTGCATAATTCTTTTCAATATAAAAACAAACAAGCAACCAAAGCCATCATATTATATAACCAAACCCAGATAACATATTCTACCACAAGTAAAATGCATGCCACAAACAAATGTAATTGCATATATGCAGTGATGAACAAAAACGGTAGAAGAAATTCTTAATATAGGGAGGAAACATTTTCCAAATTGTAACAAATTTCCTTTTTTTTTTGCTGTAAAGTAGATTTATTCCGATTAGAAATGGAATATTATTTCATTTATATGACTGCCACGGCTGGCCTCACAGTACCTTATGCGATTAAGCCACATTTTCGAGTATATAAGATCGTAACTCGGCAATAGCATCATGAATGTTGGCCTCAATTGTCTTTGCTATGTCGGCATAACACTTTTCTATAATGGCGCCCCATAGAAAATAGTTCAACGGTTTTAAATCGAATATTCTTGGCGGCCAATTGACATCACCATTTTAGCTAATTAAATGGCCATCAAATGTTTGCAGCAATAAATCGATTGTGGCTTGAGATGTTTGACAAGTTGCATCATTCTATGTGTGCTGACCAACTTCTTCCTTTTCCCTGATTTGGCGCAACTTGGTTAGTACAGGGACTGTGTTCACCCGTAGCATCACAACGGGCCGCCATGCGTACTCAAGTGAGCTCTATGATATCAGAGTTTCAACTCTGACCGACCTGCACCATTCTATTGAAATCAAACATTGTACACATCAACGCCTTGAAGAGGGAGTACAAAAAAAACCGGTTATCATGGTATGATCGGTGTCCCTATTGACTCTAATAATTGCACCGTCCTTAATTTCAAAGAATTATGGGCCAATGATGCCTCCGTTTCACAACTCGCAACAAACGACTATCGTAGTGAGTGCATTGGCTTTTCTAAACCTTAAATACGGAAGTTTTGCTTATTAGCTTATCCACCAAGATCAAAATGAACTTCATTCGAAAATGTTTTTTGTTTGTAAAATCATCGTACATCGTACAGATTCTCGTTGGCCCATCTAACGAAGTAAAAAAGCGGAGCGGATTGTCAGGCGGCTTCTTCTCTTGAATCAATTAAGCTTTGTAAGGCGGCACCAAATGCGACGTAAATTTGATGAGAAGTTAATGTTGACGAATTGCCAGGCACAGAATGGAGAATCCACACACCAGCTTCAGGAACTTCTCTGAGACCAAATTTTGTACGAAATTTTCGTAGAATTTCTTCAATCCTCAATTCCTAAATCTCATCAACGTTACATACATAATTGGTCATTACAACCCTTCAGTCAGGATTATTGACCTAGTTTCTCACATTACTTATGTTGTGAGTGGTAATTTTATGCATAAGTGGCGGGACCTACAGTTTAAAGTCGACTCCGAATGACAGTTTTTGAGAAACTTTCCATGGCAATTTTATTTACTCTCAGAGTTTTTGCCAGAAAACTGCTGGAAGAAAATCGCCGAAAAAATAGTTTTTGTACTTTATTTTGATGTCTGGACTCGAACCCTGGCTTTACGTCTAATAAGCCAGCACACTACCTACTAGACCACGGTGACTTCTCAACGTTGCTCAAGCGTAATATACATAATTTTGTGGCAGAATAGAATAACACTAGTATTGCCAGATACGAAACAACCGATGGCCCATTATGTCGTTTTTAGTTTGTCAGTCCTTAATAAAATGATTACTCGGCACGAATCCTAGTCTTTGTATATTAAAAATAGTTTGTGTGAATACTGGTTGAAAACACAAAAATATGGGAACCATTTTAGGCTTTGGACTCGAAATCTAAAAAAGTTACAGTGCCGATATCAATTGACATCTTCTTCTTTTAGACATCACTGTAACGTATAGTTGAAAAACTACCAACAGTTAGTAGCCACTGTCAGTAGGAGTCTCTAACATATACTTACAATTTACATACCTGAGAAAGCCCAAACCACAAGAAAAGTTTATTGTCACCACCTCAGCTATTTGCCGATGTTGCTGCTGTCAATATACCAACGAAGTGATTTTTATATGCCGATTCTATATTTATTTATATACTGACTCTTGCATAATATTGTCTTCCAATGTGAGTCCTTTTTATACCCTACTTCAGAACTTTGATGGTTGAATCTATTGGCATAGAAATTCTTTGCTGCTTTCGTTAAAATGGATATTCTGTGCTGACAACGTAACGGGCATTTTCATCTAACACTCATCTTTAATTAATTCAATTTCTGGATAAATGAGTACTTGATCACACAAAATTATCGAAAGATTGAAAAGATTCGAATCCACATAATATTCAAGAGCACCCAATGCATACCGAAAAAGTCACTGTTTGCTGTACATTTTAGGTTGGCCGCTTTATCGGTCCATATTTTTTGAAAACAACAGCGGTGATGCCAACGCTATCAAAGGCTAGCACTATAGGCAGATGATAAGCGACTTCTTCTATTATGAATTCGGTAATATAGACCTGGTTAGTATTAAGGCAAATTCATGGCCACGAATACGGAAGAGGCGCAGCAAAAACTGAGACGTGTCATGCTAAGGACGAAAAGATGGTTGGATTTTCATCGTAGTGTTCGTACGCGAATCATACTTATTTTGTGCTTCGTGTAAATGTTAAGTAGAGACGAGTCAAAGTCAATAACATCATGCATATTGTTAAAATGAATACGACGAGTACTTTCAACTTTGAGTATGAGTAGTATGAGTATTATATCAAAATAAGTATGAATGCGTATAAGTATCTGAAATTATAAGTATGACTCGAACCTACTCATCGTTTTGAATACTTATTGATGATCTCTGATCCTGACTAATGTCATAATAGTTCTAATGATCGTTAAACGATAAATATAGTGTCATGTTTAGGGCATCATCTAGTCGAATTGAACCTATTAAAATTTTTTTATTTTTTTTTCTTATTTTGTTTGATGTTTCATTTTAACATTTTACACTTTGATTGATTGCGACTGCACTTTGCATCATTATTGTATTTGATGTTCTTGCCCATCTCAACTCACTTATTCTTTGTTCTGTTCTGTGCTGCATGCACATCGAGCTGAAGCAGATAAAGTATGTGCGTATAAAAGTGCTTATGAACTGAACCTGCTGTTGCATTTCATTGTCTTGTTATGCATAGAGAACCGTGTTCCTCTTTATGCAATTTGCAAATCAACTTACTTCCACTGATGTTTTCTTGTCTTCTAGAGAAACTTGAATTAATATTGGCAAGGAAAAGGGGACGAATGCCATCAAATTGTTCTGTACTAATAATACGTTTTTTTTATTGTTCTTTTGCAAAATAAGCTGCATCAATACCGATATTAATTAATAGCCACGTACACATAGTCAATAAGCCAGTGAGTTATGGTTTTAATTTGATCATCAATTAATGAAAAGCGATTGTTTTGAAATGTTGTTGCCATGAAGGAAGAAACAGAGTAACCGAGAAAATGGTAAAGATTTGTAAATTAAATGGAGCTTATTTATTACAAAAGTTAACTTTAAATAGGTTTGTCATGAGTTTCGGCATAAGAACTTGAATTTGAAATTTTTTTTAAATAAATTTGCAATTGACCACTGTCTGCAACAAAGATTTTTTCTCTGGCAAAATCTCTGTGAGTAAAATAAAATTGCCATTAATAATTACTCAAAAAATCAATTCTTCAGAGTCGTCTTTAACCTGCAGGTTCCGCCACTTATAAGGAAAATAAACTCACACAACATAAGTGGATAAGCGAAGCTATCTCGTAATCTGGACTGAAATGTTGTAATGTCGAATTACGTATGTGCTTATGTATACATGAAACGAAGTAAAGAAAAAAACCGGGTATGAACCCGAAACATCTGATGGAGGTACAGTCAACTCTCCTATAACGCGGTGAGTGTGTACCATGTTATATGGAAAACGCGCTATAAGAAACTCAGATTTCAGGTACAAACCAGGCTAATTCGCAGCGCGTTCTATGGAAACCGCCTACCGCGTTATATGGAAACCGCGTTGTATGGAAACCGCGCTATAAGAACCACAGAATTAGTACAAATCACGTCATTCGTACCGCGTTATATGGAGACCAATAAATTCAAAAGGCAAGATAAATTAAAAATTATTTTTATTGAATTCAAGAGGTCAGCACAAATTTACACCGATCGCTTCAAATTAGAAGGAGCCGTTGGTATTGGCATCTATTCGAGATCAATCGGAATATTCAAGTCTATGAGGCTACCAGATCCATGCAGTGTCTTTCAAGCGGAAGTGTCGGCAATTCAAGCTGCGGTGAAAATTGTTGCGAACAAAAAATGTTCGCAAGTGCAGGATCATTATACTTTGCGATAGTCAAGTCCATCAGGGCGCTGGATTCTAGTGTGATAAACTCCAAGACAGTGTATGATTGTCGCTGATGTCTCAATGAGATGGCAAACCGATGGGATGTTTGTAACGCATGGGTACCGGGACATAAGGACATTCCCGGCAACTGCAGAGCGGATGATTTGACCAGAAGGGGCTCGAACGTTGAGCTCTCTGATGAATTCTCTACATTAGGGATCCCTTTAAGTAGCTGTGGGCTTATGAATGACAATGCAATCGTGGACCTTGTTAACAGTAGGTGAGCAGCTTCGGATAAAGGCAGAGCGGCGCACAAAATCTGGCCAAGGCTGGATAAAAGGCGCACGGTGACTCTTCTTAAGTTGTTATCGGGGTTATTACGGGGCATTATATTATGGGAACACATGCGAGACTTATTGGTCTTGGACACCTCGCGAATGATTTTTGTAGAAGCTGTGGAGATGAGGAAGGTGATGAAACTATTCCTCACCTACTGTGCACATGCCCGGCACTTGGTCATAGGTGAAAGAAACACTTGGGTGCCTACTACGGAAGACTTAGTTAACTGTCCTGTCCCCTGAAACAGGGGAGAGGATGAAACTCATAATGGGCTCTGTACGCGGCTTACCTACTTACCAAAGAGTTCATATAAGGATTGATAAAAAAATGAAATAAAAACTAAACTAAAAGACTAGTTTCCAACAAAATTAAAAAAGAGTTGTAAAATAATGTCATTTTTTCATATTTATCCTCACTTGGTTCATCTTCATTTAGTGTTTTTTTAAATTTAAAATCCAATTGCCATTGTTTTGCACGGTAAAATGAAATAAAACTTCTATTAAACCCTCTTAGAATATTTAGTTACTATTCATTCATAGGCTTTGCGGAAGGAACTTATGGAATGAAATTGAACGCAAACCGCGCTATAAGAGTACCGCGTTATAGGACGGTTGTCGCAGTTTCAGAACCGCGTTATATGGAAACCGTGTTCTGAGGATACCGCATTGTAGGAGGGTTGACTGTATCTTGTGTATTTTCGTAAGGATCATTGCTTCTGTGTGCGTAGTCTCTTTCGTGAAAGTGTAAAATTTCTACGTTGAAAATATATTTCCAATGTTCTTTCCTTAATAAAGCGCACACAGTGCTTATTATAGATAGAATATGGAGAACACTCGGTTGAAAACAACTTTTCTGACTTCAAAAAAATTTTATTTTTAAGCAAATTGACTTACCATGCCGCTAATAATCTATGAGCTAGGAGAGTGCAAATGTCTGCATAAATAATGGACATCCATTTAAATCTTAATTATCATATATATTATTTCTAAAGCACTTTTTTTTGTCGGTTGCAAATATCTCCCATACCTCCGCATCAAATTTAATGAATGATATCTCATTTTAAAGCATATATGACGAAAAATAAGTAGAAATTGAAAAATTAATATTTTCATTGATAAAAATTATATTTTATATAGAACTGCATGATAATACTGTTGTCATTATGATTTTTATGTCTTTTTGTTCAAGTGTGGTAATACAGGGTCGCTTAATAGTAATGCAGTACTACGTAATATAGTATGTATTAAAATCCATTCTGGCAATACCGCTATTTACTATAATGCCGTTTATTCCTAAGTCAGTTATATATAATATGCATATTATGTTGTAAAAAGCTGTTTTGGCTATACTTTGCAGTAGTTGTTAGATCAAGTGCAATAAGTGGAAGTTGCCGTGGTCTAGTGGGTAGTGTGTTGGCTTATTAGATAAAAGGCCCGGGTTGGAATCCCAGGTCAGACATCAAAACGAAAAAATATTTCTTCGGCGACTTCCTCTCAGCAGATTTCTGGCAAAGACTCTGAGAGTAAAAATTGCCATGAAAAGCTTCTCAAAAATCTGTCGTTCGGAGTCGACTTTAAACTGTAGGTCCCGCCACTTATGTATAAAATTAAAGCACACAACGTAAGTGGTGTGAGAAGCTAGATCGTAATCCTGACTGAAGGGTTTTATTGGCCAATTATGTATGTATTTATGCATATTAAGTTGTAGAAAGCTGTTTTGACTATACTTTGCAGTAGTTGTTAGGGTCGCTTAATTGTAATGCTATTCCACCTAATAATATATAAAGTTGTAAAACCCTTTTGGTAATGTCGTTATTGTCATAGCATTGTTTGGTTTATGAAGTGTAGTAATACGGGTTAATAAATGGTACCAATTTAATCGTAACAAACTTGGGAGAACACATCATATCAGCAAAAATTATTTTTATCGGTATGATACTCATACCCCAAAATAACCTTACGCCTTCTGATCCAACTGTGCCTTTCCGAATGACACGAAAACAATTCCCTGTGAAAGTTGCTTTTGCTATGACGATAAACAAAACACAAGATCAAAGGTAGGATTGTATTTACCAGAACCGGTCTTTTCACATGGGCAGTTATACGTGGCTTTTTTTCGAGTGCGTACGTTTTAAGATTTTTGTTTGTATTAAGGATTCGTACGGACAAAAAGTTAACGATGACCATGTCATTACCTCTAACATTGTATTCAAAGAAGTATTATAAAACCATTTAAACATACGTATGTATGTATGAAAATATGAAAGATGATATTATGATTTCTAATATTTTTATACTTTTAATAAAACTTCTATTAATTATTTTCATTTTATGTTACAAAAATGACAACTAACGGTACGAAATATTCGCACGGGTCATCTAGTCTTGACTAATGTCCTAATAAGTTAAAAATATTCCTTATCGGTTAATGATTTCATGGCTTTTCCTACTAACAAATTTCTTCGATTATGAATTTCAAACAAGCCTAACAAATCCCAAAGGAAATTAACATTCAATTTATTGCACCAACAAACCAATTATTAATACGTAATGTGATACATCAATACATCAATGCATGCTCATAATACAAAACCTTATTAATTTAAAATACTTGCCACAACTGCTGACTCTTTTTGCTCTTCTTTAGAAATAAAAAAAAAAGTTTCCCGGTTGTGTCACTATTACAGCACATTTGTTGCACATTATTATGTTGGAAGAAAACGTAATGTTATCGTGTGATTTATTCCTGGTGTCTCCCCAAATGATTGCACATTCCAAGCGCGTGTTAAGAGTTTAAATTGCACACCACAATGCAATCCAACTTTACAGGCGAAATAAACAAAATCAAAGTAATTTTCTATGTTTATGGAGTTTAAAAGAAATCGCACTAAACAGTCTTTACGACGCAACTAAATACTGTTGTAAGTACCTGAAGTAAGTTAAAGTTAGCAGCCAGTATTTACGGATAGTAAGTTCAACACCTTAATTCATTCGTTTATTTGCTGGTTTCTTGTTTTCGTATTTTTTTTTATTCTATTCTCTAGAAATTAAAGTGTTTGTTGTTGCAGCGAATGACAGGAAAACAGACACTTTGTTACATGGACACGTTTAGACACTTCTTGTTGATTTAACAATCGATTGCATTGAAACGTGTTTATTAACGCGAATATCATACACTGGCTGTCTGTCTGTCTAAAAGCGTTCAACTAGATAAACTACAAATTGCAGTAATAGCGAGCAAGGGTAATGAGGTTTAAAGGTTCGTTTTTTTTATTTATTTTGCCTTTATTTATTACTAATAGTACCAATATGGGCCTAAACGGTATTAGTTATCTGAATATGAGGCATCATTGGGTGCCAAATCGAGATTTTACTGTTGGGTTCCGAGCTAAAGAGCAAGATGTACTGCAATGTGAATAGTTTGTTGGGTTTAATTTTTGCTTTATTTACAAATCCGTTATATAAGACCAATTACACGGTGCGACAGTAAAAATACACCCGAGTAACGACATAATCCGCCGTGGTCTAGTAGGTAGTGTGCTGGCTTATCAGATGTAAAGTCAGGGTTCGAGTCCCAGGCCAGACATCAAAATAAAATACAAAAAATATTTTTTCGACGATTTTTTCTCAGCAGATTTCTGGCAAAAACTCTGAGAGTAAAAAAAACCTGCCATGGAAAGTTTCCCAACAGTCTGTCGTTCGGAGTCGACTTTAAACTATAGGTCCCGCTACTTATGTGTAAAACATAAGTTGTATGAGAAACTAGGTCAATAATCCTAACTGAAGGGTTGCAATGACCAATTATGTATGTAACTACATGGTCCACGTTGTTCAGTTAGTTAAGTAGAACTCAGAAATACCTTCTTTATATTTCTTGAACCCTCCAAACAGTTTTTTTTTTTTTGACTTTACGCGAAAAATTCTGGATTACTCAAACATTTCTAACCCGATTTCCAAAATTTAAATCTTCATAGAAAGGGGAAATATGGACCTTTAAAATGGTATACATTTATCTATTCTTTGACTTAATATGTTATGAGATTTGATGAGGTAAACCTGGAAAACGCGAATTTTTTTCATATTTTTTTAAGATTGTCCGTTCATAGATTGAATTTGATGAATTTCAATTCTGTTGATTCACTCATACTGAAAATTGTATGAGTGTTTATGAGACATACACATACAATTGGTGATTACAAATTTTGAGTTAAGATTACGAGCTAGTTTCACCCACCTATTATGTTGTGTGTGTTCATTTTATACAGTTTGATATCGACTCCGAACGATAGAATTTTGCGAAACTTTACATTCCAATTTTATTTACTCGGAGTATTTTTGCCAGAAATCTGCTGACAGGAAGTTGCCGAGGCAATATTTTTTCATACTTCATGTCTAACAAGTCAAAACTTACTTATTTACTTAACTTAATTGGCCATAACAACCCGAATTTCGGCCTGCCGTAACACATCCTTCCAGGCGCCTCTGCTTCTTGCGCGTCTACGCCAGTTGGTCACACCAATCGATAACAGGGCTTCCTGGATTTGGTCCCTCCAGCGGATATAAATTCGTCCTCTTCGCCGACTTCTGCAAATCTCCGCATCAAATACTCGTCTCGCCAGATCATCCTCCTCCATTCGAACGACATGCCTTCCAGCGCAGCCGCTGGATATTAATACGCTGTACAACGTCCATGTCGTTGAGCTCATACAGCTCACTGTTTGAATCTGATGTGAAAATCATCGCCAACTCGCACTGGACCGAAGATCTTACGAAGGACTTTTCTCTCGAATACTTTCAAGGCTGCTGCATCAGTTCTTAATATGGTCCATTCTTCTGCAAGAGAGGTCTCTGCAACTCAATTGTCTATTGAGACCATAGTAGCACCTGATGGCAAAAGTGATCCTGTGCTTGATCTCCAGACTGACATCATATAAATAAATTCCTTGACTGTATCAAAAGTATAGTTATCGGCCGTAATTTGTCGATAACATATACTTCGTTTTGCCCTCATTTACTGCCAGAACCATCTTTTTAGACTCCCGTTCAATAGCACTAAAGGCAGTAGGGACATCTCGTTTGGTACGCCCTATGATGCCGATGTCATCAGCGTACGCAAGCAACTGGACACTTTTTTGAAAATTAGTGCTGTTGCGATGCACTCCCACCTTTTGTAGAATACTTTCTATGACGAAGTTGAAAAGGTCGCATGACAAGGGATCGCTTTGTCTGAAACCTCGCACGGTATCAAAGGGTTCGAAGAGGTCCATACCTATCTTGACGAAGCTGCAGGAATTTCTCTACGTCATTCTGCATAGTCTTATTAGCTTCGCAGGTATACCGAGATCAGACATTGCGGCAAAAACACGATCCCTTATGGGGCTATCAATAGCAGCCTTATAGTCGACAAAAAGATGGTGTGTGTCGATTTGATTTTCGTAGGTCTTTTCCAGGATTTGGCGTAGTGTGAAGATCTGGTCGATGGTGGACTTGCTAGGTATGAAGCCCCACTGATAAGGTCCAATCAGTGTTTTGACGAGTGCCTTCAGTCATTCACACCATACGCGCAATATGCGATAGGGAGAAGGCTTATACCCCTGTGGTCAAAACACTTTCTACTAAATATGGCGACTACGTATTAAAAGCGTTATTTAAATCAGCATTTCGAAAAAATACATTTTTCTTCAGGCTACTCTTCTCTTTTTCTATGCTGTTAATTAAACCTATAATTGTAGTTAATTTAACACTTGAGTTCAAGCTAAGAAGTCATTTATTAAATGAAAAAACAAGAAAATTATTTCAAAACATTTTCAATTGCCTAGAGAGTTTCAAAAGGCAAAGAAATTATTGCCTAGAATATAGAAAAGCTTATGGATTATTTTCTAAAAACTGATTTTTAAATGATTACCGATGATTTATCATATTCCAACTAACAATTGTACATAACCAACAACAACAACAACAACAACAATAGAAACAACAGCAACATATGGCAATCATAGAGAAAATAATCACCAAAAAGTCATAAAATGGCAAAATATTAGAAGGAAAGCCTTGCAATGGTTTGGTTGTAAGTGCTTGTGCGGTATGAATACGAATGTTCTACTTACAAATTTGCATTCATCCATCAATTATAATGTATGGGTATGGGGGTATATAAAGCGGGTATTTATGGTGAGATTGTGTATTTCCATTCCATCATTCCATCATTCGTTTCCATGCCATGCCATGCCATGCCATACCATATGAATCTTTCTAAATATGAACGCAAAAGCGAAATTTCATGAATTTCAAAAGACAAAGAAGTCATGTGCCAGAGGAAATGGCAATTTATAAAATGCTCAGAAAGAAAAATGATTACTTACATAGACTGATGGATGGATGAATGAATGAATGGCTGGCTGTATGGTTAGATGGATGGATGGATGGATGACTGGTTGTGTTTGTATTTAACTTGTTTTTGTTTTACTTGCTTTTTTTTGCTCTTTCTCTCTATTTTTGCTAAAGATGGGTGAGAGAATGATTGCTGGAAAGGCTAAAACCATACCAGCACCGGCACTAGCAACAACAACCACAAACAAAATGACTGAATGACTGGCTGACAGGCAGACATCAATCAAAACTTGGCAAAAGAAGCAAATGCGAAAAAAAAGAAACGAATTGTATATTTGCAAAAGACATAACGAGAGAGTTTTACGTATCAACCGGTTAATCGTTTATTATTATTTTTTTTGTTGGTCTTCTTCCTAGTCTTTTGTTTTTTTTTTTTGCATAAAATTTTTTCATCTTCTTATTTAACAAAAGCCTTCAAGAAATATTTCATGAAAAATGACAAAAATATGGAAATGATTTGTGACTCTGATCATATATTTATCAAAAAAAAATTTGTTGGAATTTTCTCAAAACCATAATATTTCAATATGCTTGGTGACATGCCATTAGTAAAATTATTTGCTGGGTCACTTTGATTTCATTGTCATTTCCTAATAGGTTTCGTTTTTTTTTTTTATTTTAAAATTTGTATTCATTCACTCATTCATTAAAAAAAATTAAATACACCCGGCTAATGATATAGTGTAGGTTGTGAGTTTTGTTGATTAGATCTTTAAAATACTTTTTTCTTATATTTCTCGAGCGCTCCAAACTTGTTTTATTTGACAAAAACAGTTTTTTCCGACTTTACGCGCAAAATTATGGATTACTCAAACATTTTTAACCCGATTTCCAAAATTTAAATCTTCATAGAAAGGGGAAATATGGACCTTTAAAATGGTATACATTTATCTATTCTTTGACTCGATATGCTATGAGATTTGATGAGGTAAACTTGAAAAATTCGAATTTTTTTCATATTTATTCAAATTTGTCCATTCATAGGAGTAAACTTTAATAAAAAAAAATATAGGATAAGTGATAATATTCCTCTTTTGAAGAGGTTGAGTCATCATTTGATCAAATCAAACAAACATTGAGTTATTAGCTTTAAAACGCTATACATTTGTCTGTTATTCGACTTTATATGCTATGAGATGTGATGAGGTTAACTTGGAAAACGAGAATATTTTCCACATTTTTTTAAGTTTGTCCGTTCATAGCAGCAAACTTTACATAAAAACTATGAAATAATTGGCAGCATCCTGAAAGTGCATTATCCTACGAAGAGATTGACACTTTGTTTGATCAAATCGAACAGAAATTACCGTAATTATTATTTAAAGAGTGTAACAGTCGAGTTATATTTTTTATATATGGGATCTTATCAAATGAACTTTCGGTTCAAAAATTTTTAGAATTTCCGATTGATCTTAATTGTTTATCATAAAATGTGTCAATTCCAAGTTTAAGCGAAAACCAAAAGTTAGCCAAAGTTTGCGCAAACGGAAATAATAACATTTGTAAAAAACACAAATATTAGCCGACTTTTGGAAGTCGTGCAAACGTGAAATTGACACATTTTCTGATAAACAGTAAAGATCCATTAAAAATTCTGAAAGTCTTTGAATTTAAAGTTCATTTAATGAGTTGACATATAAGGAGTGCGCACAAAAAAAACTGGACTTACACTTTTCGTTATAGAAATAAAACTAAGTGGCGGATTTTTTTCGTTTTATATTTCAATTAAAGTAAATAAGATTTGAATACTTTTGTGTATAAAATTCATTCAAGATTCAAAAAAAATTTTGAAAATCTTTAGATTAAAATTTCATTTGATGAGATGACATGTATAAAACATATATATCACTCGACTGTTAGGCTCTCCAAATAATAACGACGGCAATTTTTGTCCGATTTGATCAAATGATGACCCAATCTCTTCACAAAGGAACATACTTTAAGAATATTATCACTTATCCTATATTTTTTTTATTAAAGTTTGCTCCAATGAATGGACGAATTTGAAAAAATATAAAAAAAATTCAAATTTTCCAAGTTTACCTCATCAAATCTCATTGCATATTAAGTCGAAGAATAGATATATTTATAACGTTTTAAACGTCCATACCTCCCCTTTCTAAGAAGATTTAAATTTTGGAAATCGGGTTAAAAATGTTTGAGTAATTCAGAATTTTGCGCATAAAGTCGAAAAAACTGTTTTTTCAGGACTTTTTGAAGGATCCCGGGATTTCGGTATTTTGGGATTCGGGATCAGAGACCTGCGCCGAGCAAATTTGTCGGCGGCGGCGGCTAAAGTTGAAAAGGTTCGGCGGCGGCTTTAAGTCGGCTGTCAGCCGAAATATTGTAAAGTTTCGGCGGCTCTTTTATTTATTTAAATAATATGCATACAACATTTCCAACATTTATTTAAAGAACAAAAAAGACATGTAAATCCATGTATAAAACATTAGCCTCACATAATTGGTCATTACAACTTTTCAGTCAGGATTACGACCTAGTTTCTCACACCACTTATGTGTGTCCATTAATTGTATATGAGTGTTGCGGCCTACACTTTTAAAATTGACTCCAAATGATAGATTTTTGAGAATCTTTTCATGGCAATTTTATTAACTCTCAGAGGTTTTACCAAAAATTGCAGTAAATTTACTAAATAATCATTGTTTGCAAATCGGTTATTAAAAATTAACGACTAAAGAAAAAGTTAGAACAAAAAGTAAAATTACACACAAATTACACATGGAGCTAATTACAAATGCTACACGCAGAATCAAAAATTACACACAATATGTGTAATTACACACAAGGTGGCAACACTGGTCTGTTGTGATCCGAAATGATATAAATAAAATGGCCCTGGTTGCTCCACTATGTTAAAGGGCTTTAGATCTCTGCAGCACATTTGCACAAGCAGACGTGCGTTAGCGAATTTTTCGGAATCTGCATTTTTAGAACTTCCTGAAAATAAGGATTTTATTTTGGCATTCGAATTTTAAAATTTTTTCGATTTTACGTCAATACCATGAGCACGTAAATAGTTACAGAGGTTTGATGTCGACGCAGAAACTCCAAACCTGAAATTATTTATAACACTTACAAAACAATTATCAGAAATAAATATTCAAAATTAGAGTTTCAATTATTGTTTTGGGAAATCAATACCATTAAAAATTGCAAGGTCGTCATCGGAATCAGATGATTTTATTTATGAATTATTGAAATTTGTAGTTCATTGGTTCTCCATTACAATTTTTGTCTTTTAAAAAATTTAACGTAAAGTTAAAAGTGTTACCACATTCACCAAAAACAAGAAAGGGTGTTCAAAATTTCCATATCAAAAAATTAAAAATTTTTCTATTAATCACAATTTTCTATTATCACAAAATGAACAAAAAAACATCAATAATGTATTTAAGTCTAGTAAAACAAAAATATAAATATCATATTTTATATACATATAATTAAAGTTTACTGTATACAATTTTAAAAACATATTTTCATATATTTTAATTTTCTTACATACATAAAACGGCGGCTGAATTTAAGCCGAATCAAGCCGAATAAATTTTCGGCGGCGGCGGCTTTTAAATTTTGTCGGCGGCTCAGCTTAGCCGGCTGTCAGCCGATCGACGCAGGTCTCTGTTCGGGATTCGGGATTTACCGATTGGCATCCCTAATACATACATAATTGGTCATTACAACCCTTCAGTCAGGATTACGAATTAGCTTCTCACACCACTTACGTTGTGTGCGTTAATTTTTATACATGAGAGCGGGACCTACAGTTTAAAGTCGACTCCGAACGACAGATTTTTTGAGAAGCTTTTCATGGCAATTTTATTTACTCTCAGAGTTTTTGCCCGAAATCTGCTAAGAGGAAGTCGCCGAAGAAATATTTTCATGTTTTCGTTTTAATGTCTGACCTGGGATTCTAACCAGGGCCTTTCGTCTAATAAGCCAACACACTACCTATTAGACCACGGCGACAAAAATTCAAAAAAAAGATGAGAAAAACGATTTTAGCAAATCTTTAGCCTTTACATTATCACATTTTCATATTCATTTATTATAAATTTTTATTTATTAAACCAAAATCATTGTAAATACTTCATTTGATGTATTTGAAGAGAAAAAATTAGTTTCCATAAAACAATTACAATTGAAATCGTGGCTTAAAATATTTAAGAATTTTTAATCTCAATATTTGATACAACGATATTGAAAGCTTGTCTAGTGAACTGAAGTGTTATCAGATTTTAATAAATCTTTGATTTACATGACAGCTTATGATATTGATATCGATAAATTCAAAATGTTGCTTGTTATCAGATTAAACTAACAGTTTTCTTTCATCAATTGCCAATAAAATCAAAATATCAGGAAATCTATATTACAACACACAACACTGTGTGAGGAAACACTTCAACTTTCTTTCTGTCGAACTACGAGATAATTCATGGAATGCGTTCTTTTCATTGCTGCTGTGGCAGCTAATGTGCTAAGAAGAAAAGATTCGTAGATTGGTCTGTTTTGGTAGATTACTACTGATTGATGAATTGCCTTCTTATGCTCGTTCATGTTCAAATGATTGAAATGTTTTCACTCGTTATGTATGTCAAGAATATTTGGATGATATTTATTTTATGTGAATTGATTAAGAAGTTCGAACACAACATACTAACAATAGTGCTTAGTATGTTAGATTGACAGTTGGATAATGAATACAGTATTCCCTCGATTTACGTCGTCTCGATTTACGTTGTTTTGATTAACGTCGTCAAAAATTTTGTTCCCTTAAACTTCTATTTGCGTCGTAATTCGATTTACGTCGCCTCTGTTGTTTATAAACAAAATCAGGGGACTTCCCGTTTAAAAAAAACTTCAATTCATATAATAAAAATTTAGTGTGAGTTCTTTGAAATTCGATTTACGTCGTTTCGATTTACATCACCTTTTTTCGGAACATTCTACGACGTAACTCGAGGGAATACTGTTTTTGAAATCTGCGTTAGTTCTTGCAATTACGTTAGTTAGTTTAGCGTGCAACTTGCCGTTCACAAGAAAGTCCACTCGGTGGTCAATTGTGTTACACAGTGAGATGTAAACCCCCTTCACGGAATTCGTAAGTATTGAGTTTAAACCACCTCGAACTACGTGCGCCAGTTCTCTTAGTGGTACGTTCGCCGCCATGTCCAGGTTTTCGAACGTACTGTCGTCCAAAAATTGATTAAACATAAAACAGTTTCTTCAATAATCGTAGTGAGGCAGACAGAGTCTAAATAAGGGCGACCTTAGCACGCTTAAAACAATCAACATAGCATAGTAGATTAAGAGATCTCTCTGCAGATTTCTGGTAAAAACTCTGTGAGTAAATAAAATTGCCATGAAAAATTTACCAAAAATCTTTTGCCACTCATGTCACTCAAAACAAGTGGCCTGAAAAGCTAGTTATTAATTCTGACCGAAGGTATTTAATGACATATATATTCTTATTGGACACTTCGGCTTACATGTGCACCTAAGTCGTGTTGGCGTGGAAGACAATGATGAATGCAGAATATGCATTGAAGACATCAAAATCGTGAAGCACTTTTTTGTCTTTGCTCAGCTTACATAAAATCGAGATCGCAATATTTTGGGGATCGTACTATACCAGAGAGAATTTATCTCCCAGATATTGGGCTGGAAGAATTTAAGGAAGTTTTGTACGTGAAGTATAGAAAATAACGTGGCATTCCTAATGGTAAGATCACACCAAGCCTAGAGGATTTTTTTTTTGTGGGAATGCACTAATGGAGGTCGTCACCACACATGGTATCTCGGACTCTCCCACTGGGTATACCGACTAAAGACGCGCCTTATCTCCTCATCGGGGTATCATTTCCACCTGGGAACCATGGTTGTATTACTTCGAGGTGGGCTTCTTTTCGGCGCCTGTGCCAGTTTCATCGTTGTCAGCCTGCGTCTATTCTCCGCTTTCCATTATTCTACTGCGTCTAGGTAATATTTTTTCCTTCGCAGGACATAGTGCACAAATTGTCTGCTTTGAACTACTTCCGTGTTTCTACCTCTAATGACTGCCGCAAAATCGTCGGCGTATCCGACTAGGAAAGTATCCTCCGGCATTTCAATTTTCAGAATTTCGTCATAAGTTGCGTTCCAGAGGTCTGGTCCCAATATGGATCCTTGTGGCGATCCGGAAGTGACCTGCTTTCTTCTTGGCCGTTGGCTTGTATCATATGTCAGCTCTCTATTCTTTAGGTAACCCCTAATTACTTTCATCAGGTACGCTGGAATATTAAAAATTGTCTCTAAAGCTTGTATCACGTCGGTCCATCTCAAACTGTTGAAGGCATTTTCTATATCTAAGGTCGCTAAGAGTACGACCGATCTCGAATACTTAGACTGGACAGCTTTGACTGTACTTACTGCCTCCTTAGATCTTCCGGGTCGAAATCCGTATTGTCGTCAAGCCTAGACTTTATGAGTCTCTCAAACAATTTGCCTGCAGAATCCAGCAAACACAGGGGCCTGTATGAAGATGGCGATTCTCGGTCTCCTTTACCCTTGCTGATGAGAACAAGTTTTTGTTTGTTCCAAGCGTCTGGAAATATCCCTTCTTTAAGACAGCTGTTGTACATTCTTAGCAACGTTTCATTGCTATTTCCTTAATGACCTCTGCTGGAACGCCATCAGGTGCCTTTCTGTTCTTGAGACTGCAAGCAGCAATTTTCAGTTATTCTGTTATGAACAAGGGAATATTTATGTTGGGCTCTATTTCTGCGTCGCCTCTGCGCCTGGCTCTGGTAGAGGTGTATTCGAATCGGAGTGGGATCCTTGATTGGCCTTTTCTTCATTATATTTTTAACTCTTAAGTACTTGAAGACGCCTAGTTTTCCAACCTAAGGAGCGAGTTGTAGTAATACATGGCATGCAAAATTTTCAATTATATTGCGTCGCTTTAATGTTCGTTTGAGAGCATTTACACATGCAAGTATGTTATGCAGCTTCTCTTGCATATACTACAAGTTCCATTTGTTGCACTGCTTATCTGCCTGTCAAAGAAATTTCATCTTGAGATGACTTCAATATGTACAACAAACACAAGAGAACATACATACGTTAAATGACTGCCGACATAAATAACTTTTAAAGTGTTATTTTCATAAACACAAAAATAACTTGAAAATGCAATCAGCAATCCATGGCACCACGTTTACACACACACACACACATAAATTTGTGGCAAATATGTACTCGTACATGATGTAGACATACGTATACATGCGTATACGTGTTGCAGATATCTCATCTCAATCTTTGATTCGTTATAAGCAATTACAATTTGAGATGTCTGCTATTAGACACTATAAAGGAATGAAGCATTTTGAAAACAATTTGTTAAAAACAACAAAAGCATCAACAGCATCAGTAACAGCAATTGCGAGAGCAATAGTAATAGCAACAAACGTTGTTTAACATTTCATATGAAATAATAAACAAAACCCGGTTAATTGAAATGATTACGAACGTACAAGTTTTGGTTTTTTTTTTTTGTTGAAAGAAATGAAAATAAAATTTGTGCCAAACGATAAAAATCATTTTATGAAATAAAATTCATATCTGATGGTTTCAAATGATATTTTGAAATTAATTAATAGAATTTAGTGCTGCAAGTGAGTGTGTTTGTTTGTGTGAGTTATACAATTGAAATGTTTAAAAGTAATGTTACTGCAATTAATATGGCATTCACCATTATTAGGTTTCTAAAAAAAATTTCCAGTGTTTTGTTTGATAATCCGTGGTTCAAACCCTAGCTTAGACATCTCATAACATAAGGAACTATAAAAAAAATACTTATTCTCAGCTGTATTCTGGCATAAAGTTTGAAAATAAATTCAAATTCCCAAAAAAAAGTTTCTCAAAAAATTGTCGTTCGAAGAAAATTTTAACCTGTAAGTCCCATCACTCATACCTAAAGTTGACACACACAACATAGATGGTACTAGGCAGCCCGGTTGTAATCCTGACTAAAATATTGCAATCACCAGTTATGTAAGTATGTAAAACAAAAAGTATCCTATACGGATATTGCAAAAGAAATTGCAAAAGTTATGCAAAGTCTTAAAGAAGATATAGAATTTACTACTCGTCCCCGTTCTCGTATTCTGCTCTTAAACAGAGATCAGCAATGAATCGTTTTTCCGCTACTCATAAGGACTCATGCAATTTTGAGTATGAGTGCATCAACAGAATTGAAATTCAACTACTCTGATTCATTCGTACTCGCTACAACATTGATTCATAAGTATAAGTAGCAATGAGTATGAGTACAACGTTGACATCAAACTCACAACATTCGAATTATGTTTGATTCATACGCCTACTCATTCTGATTCATAAATTTAGAAAAATACTTATAAGTGATTCGAGTGCCTCGAATCATTCATCAAAATTTGCAGTCTTTGTTGTTGTTGCCTACACAAACAAAGAAGAAAGGAAAGACAAAGGCATCATCCATGTTGCGTTGAATAGCCATTAAAAATACTGTGGGAATTGGATCGATCGAGATATTGCAGTGGTTTGTTGATTGTTTGCATATAGCAATGGCGACCTAAGTAACGACAAGAAAAGGTCTAATGGGTTCATTTCACACGATTTCAGTGATTAGCATAAATCACAACCAAGTTAGATGAACATGCTCCCAACGTCTCTCATAAATAATATAACATCTAATAAGAGCTGTGATGCTTGTATCACCACTTTGTTGAAACCACCTATCAGTGATGTCCAGATCATTCACACCATTAGAGGTTGCCTTTGACAATGAGTTCCTAACGAACATTCTAATGACATATGAACCAATGAAATGCCAAATTTACACCGAGGATTGAGTTTCTCCAGATGCATGGAATGTTTTTGGATCTTCTTGGATTGGTATTGTCCGAAATTAGACAATATTTTGTTTATTCGCATACTAATTCATCTAATTCATTTCTGATGAAAATGAGGGTCATTTGGCAACTGATTCAGAGCCAATTAATTTTCAAAAACACATGAAGTGTATGGTACATTTGCCCTCAGATCCTGGATTTTGAATGAAGAACGTGATAATACTAATATTTCTTAATAAATATTTATTTTCATTCTTTGATATAGTATTTCTTCCAAATATCAAGAAATTTTATATCATTTTAAGGACAATTTTTTCATATTTACACTACTCATATTAAAAAGAGATTGGAATACAAATCGTATGTATAGGCGGGTGGTTCAACGTTTATTTTTGAGATTTGAAGATTCTCGTTAAATGACAGTTGGGTTTGCGACTCCATTGATTCATTAGAGCATTGTTGCAATGTGGCTTGTGTTTTACTGTTCTGTTCCTACTACAAAGCGAAATTAGTAGTACTACTAGAGCGAAATTAGGACTTATTCCCGAGAATCATATATTTTTATGTAACACTTGTCTTTCTCGGTGAGCACATCCGTTTGTTGTCGATTGAACAGTGGTTCACATACTGCATTATAGACAAAATTCGTTAACAATGTAGACTATTCGTATGTGGGAATCCCTTCCTGCAGACATCTTTCTTGTCACTAATGTTATAAAATGTTTCAAATCTAGTGTCCAAAAATACTATTTCCTCTTTCCTCCTTCCCATAACATATTTTTATAGTTCTAACACAATACATTGCATGAGATGCGGCTATTCGCTGTTGGTCTTACAAAAAAAATATTGTAATAGCACTTGCCTTTGGTTATCTTCTTCTTTACAAATGCCCTGAAACGGCAAATGATAAGTTATGCTCAATTATGAAAAGTGGCAACCCTATTTCAAAATTCTTAGTATTGTTATTATTTGCTGGTAATGTTAGTGTTTTCGAAGATATATGCCGAACTTACCATTTTTCTTTAAATATCTCATTCTTTTTAAATTTCTTTACTAATTGGCGCTTTTAATGGGTAATTTTTTTAGAGCTGTAGGAAAATTTTTCAAAAAAAAAAAAAAAACACATAAAATTTAGAAAAATGCATGAAATCTTTATTTGAATCGATAGTACGGTCCATATAATTTAATGTTTGAAGATTATTTCATGCAAATGTTGACCGCGACTGCGTCTTAAATGGTCCATCCGCTTAGTCTAATTTTGGCATACTGTTTCCAACATTACGGCCGTTTCCTCACGAATAAATGCTTCAATGTTGTCTTCCAATGCATCAATTGAAGCGGGATTGTCTGTATAGACATGAGCTTTAATATAGTCCCACAAAAAATAGTGTAAAGGCGTTAAATTGCACGATATAGGCGACCAATTGACCGATCCCGAACGTGAAATAAAATGTTCACTGAACTCGCCTCTCAATAAGTCCATTGTTATGCGTGCTGTGTGGCAAGTGGCACCGTCTTGTTGAAATCACATGCCATGCAAGTCAAGCTCTTGCATTTTGGGAAAAGGTTGGATAGCGCTCAAAATTCACAGTTACGTTACGCAGGATCTTTCAGTAAGTACGGCCCAATGATGCCACCAGCCCATTAACCGCATCAAACTGTGACATTTTCTGGATGCATTGCTAGCTTTTGTAATGCTTCTGGCTGATCTTAATCCCAAAATCGACAATTCTGCTTATTTACGTATCCATTGAGCCAAAAATGAGCTTCGTCGCTGAAAACAATAAATAAAACGATAAAGAAGTGGATCTTCGGCCAACTTTCCAAGAGCCCTTTCACCAAAAATTCTGCGTTGCGGTAGGTCGTTCGGCTTCAATTCTTGCACCAGCTGTATTTTGAAAGGCTTCAAACCTAAATCCTTCCGCAAAATGTTCCATGTTGTTGAGTAACAGATACCCAATTGCTGCGAACGGCAACGAATCGATATTTACTGGCCAATACAGCTGCGATATTTTATTCAGTTCGCATTCTACGTAAGCGTATTGGTGGTTTAATGTCCAACAATGTAAATTTGCTGCGAAATTTAGTCACAATAGCCCGAATATGGAAGAAGCGAGCGATGAACTTTCTTAACAGAACACGGATTTTGATTTGCAAGCGTTGTTCGTTTGTAAGACCATTCATGGTTAAATTATAGACCAAACTGAAGATGTTTGACAGTGAAACAAAACACGAAACGTGCATGAGCTGTTTAAACCAGTGTTGCCAAAAGATAAAAGCTAAAAAAAATCACCCTTTATTTAAAGTAAATATGTTAAATATATAATAGTTTACTTTACTGTTATTCCTAAACTAAATTTTCAAAAGTAACAATTGCAAAGCAAATAGAAAGCTGAAAGTGGTTTTAACGTATTAAAGCATATAAAATTATGTAAATTTTTAATTACTAAAAATCGTCAAAATAAGGGGATAAATCGTCATAACGTTAATATGATGCTTTTGTACAAAATCGTCAAAATGACGATAAATCGTCTAATCAGGTAGCTGTGGTTATGTCATAAAAAAGGAAAAATATTTCTTTTCTTAAAACAAAATTTTGATCTTTTTCAAACATCATCAGTGCATGATAAAGCTTCAAAGTTATTGAATAATTTTCTTGAAGTAGAAATAATTACAGCTTAACCTCAAAAGAGTTATAAAATTAATCATTGATACTCATTCTAGTCTCATTGAATACTTCTTACCTTGATTCAATCTCTAACGCCAACCATTGGCATGATCAGTCATGTTATTAAGAACAGGCAACAGCTGAAACGTCACAATAGTTTCAGTCAATGTTTAATTAAAGAATTCTAATAAATTAATACACAGGAATGGTGGAATTGTGGGTTGGTTGGTTGGTCGTTCAGTCGGTCGATTGGTTTGAAAATGATTGATGCCGAACGAACAATTTATTATGAAATGCAAATCAGCATGTTCTCTATCCCATTTATCTAATGAAATTACCAAACTTGTCTTCTCTATATTTCTAGAAATTATAATTAATGGTTGCACCGTAACCATCTATGGTAAGTATTTGCCTGTCTGTCTGTCTGTCTGTCCATTGTTGCACTCACTGCTTTGCATTACATTGCTTTGCCTGCACTTTGTACTTGAGAAACAAATGTAAATTTTAATTTCATTTGACAGTTGTCATTATTCATTTCCATGTACAATTTCTACGTTCAAAAGAATTTAAAAGAATTACAAAAATAAATGGGAAAATCTGAAAATTGTTTGGGGCATGAATATGTGTGAAAAAAATATGACAAAAAAAAAAAACTAAAAAGGAATTGAAACTAAACTGAACTGAGAGATCATTTATTGTTGGTATTATTGCAACATTTACAATTAATTATTGTTATGTTGACAGTACAATATGCCATGCTATGAAATCTGTCAAAAATTTTGACATTAATCTATTTTAAATAAACATACATACATACATACATCTCCATAAGCATGAGTGTATAAGAAATGAAATAACAATAGCAACAAACAATGGAGAGAAACGTAATCATAACTTAAACACTGGCATAAAGCTGACAACTGTGCGTGACTGAAATTTTACTTGACACATTTAAAATGTTTTTGCTTTTTTCACACACTCACTCGCTGACTCGCTTACTCACTTACTCATATCCAGAGACAATAGTAGAAATACATACGTACTGTGATAAGTGTAAATCATATTTATGCAAATTTTTCAAATAGAAACAACATTAACAACTTACAACATTTCCTTCCTATTGTTGCAAGTCGCATATAAAAATTTATTGTAACAACAATCTACACACATGCAAAGGGTGACAGGCATATGTATTTCTGTTTTGTTCATGTTGACATTTATTTCCCGCTGTTGAGTGACAAATTCCTGATAATAATGGTTTTTGGAAAAGGCTTAAATGAGACATTCTTCAGCGAAGTTAACACAAAAAAAAGTGTGTGAAATATTTGCGAACTTTCCAAATTCATCAGGGGATTGATATTTAATTAAAGAGGTTTTCTACTCTATTGTGTCTTCTACAAGATGGCGACTCCTTCACCATTCCACTGTAAATAGAAATCTTTGCTTTGCTTTCAGATTCAAGATTGCTTGAAGAATATCTGATGCATAATTGAGTCAGCACTATCCAGATCGTAGTGTTGGCGGATGAAAATGAAATTCTAATTCCTAGACATAGATCAGAGATTACTTTAAAAATCTAGTCCTAGCCAGTCATACAATCGGATGTTTGTCTATGAGTTACCATTTGATAATCTGACAAAAGATCTCTTTTATCTATCAGAAATAGCAAAACATGTCCCCTCATAGCGTTGTGTCATCTACATAAGTTGAACATTACAGAACTTTCCCTGAAACACACTTTCACCGTCCCAATAATTGGACATTGTCTAAAATGAAGATCGTGAACACATGATAGTCACATTTGGAGCAATCGTGAAATATTCCAGCCATTGAAGGCGTTATTTACAGGTCAGATATTATTAAATCTGTTCGCAGTTTAATGTGTTCCTGTGATAGCAAGGTAGTTAGTCTATTAACCCACTAGCTATCTAATGTTTTAGTGTTTTTTTGCATAGTCTCAATGACTTTGAAGGCAGTTTGAAATACAGGATTTGTTCTTGCTCCGTGTCGTAAAGTCAACGTAGTATTGGGTAGTGATTGCTTATTAGACGTCGGAAGCCTTGTTCTACTAACGCCCAGATCTGACATCTCCAACAAAACGAAATATGAAAAACTAATCCTTCAGCGACTCCCTCAGCAGATTACTGGCAAAAACTCTGAAAGTAAATAAAATTGCCATGAAAAGTTTCTCAACAATCTGTTGTTCGGGTTCGACTTTCAGCTATACGTCACGCCACTCATGAACAAAATTAATACAAAAGGTAAGTGGTGTAAGAAGTTAGATCGTAATCCTGACTAAAGGGTTGTAATGACCAATTATGTATCTATGTACATTATTTTGATTCTTTCTATCATGCTGTGCATTCATAAGTAAAAACCGGTCTAACAGTCGAGATGTAAATATAGTTTACCAAACTTAATCTATGGACCTAGCTGCTTAGGTTCCTTACTTCTATATTCAATACTATCTACTCTTTCAATAGTAGTATTTATCATTCATATGTACAGTATTGGTCAAAACATTCCCGATTTACCTTTCTATTTACCATTTCCCATAAATTTTCTAAGGTGGGGTTAAGGTCGGGTGACTGTGGAGGGCACTGCATGACAGTAACGCCTTCTTGTTCCAAAAACAATTTCACCAATTTGGATGTGTGTTTCAGTCCATTGGCGTGGCATTTTATTATGGTCATGTAGCAATATCTTCTCCAGCAATATGTTTTTATACATTTCTTTGTCCATAATACCATCGATTTTGTGTAAAGGTTCTAAGCTTTACCCAGAAAAGCAACCGCACATCATGACATTGCCACCGTCATGCCTAACTGTTCCAGAACAGTATTTCGAATTTAGTCTGCTACTGACTGGTCTTCGAATTCTTCTGGATTCTGATGGAATGAGACACCATAATATTGCCACCGCCATGCCTAACTGTTCCGGAACAGTATTTCGGAGTTAGTCTGATACTGACAGGTCTTCGAACTCTTTTCATTCCATTAGAATCTTCTCATTTCTAATTTTTTTTAAATCCTACAAAATATTATAACCTGAATTTTGTCCAATATGTTTTGACCGACACTGTACTTGACTGTTGGTTAAGTTACTGGCATGATATACTGTTAACCATTCTGTAGTTCATGGATGGTATAGGAATAGTTTTACAATCAAAACACTTGTTAGAAAAACTCAATAAAACACTTAATAATGAAACAAGCGTTTTTGGTGACTAAAAGGCAAGAGTCAGAAACTATGCTCATAAGCTGCGAAGTCTATTAGCATGATGTCTAGTATTACGGCCAACGGTAAGAGACTGTTGCTGAGCACTTCAACTGTACAGAAAAGAACCTTTAAAGGGGATTAATATGGCATTCATTTATCAAAGAGGTTATTTAATCTACCAGATTTAGTCACTACAACTCTTTGCAAAATTGTGGCTCATACTACCCTTGTACACATTTTATCCATGAGCGGCGAGATCTACAGTTTAAAGTTGACTACGAATGTCAAATTTTTTAGAGAAACTTTTCATGGTCAAATTTATTTACTTTCGGAATTTTTGACTGCCAAAGGAAGTCACCGATTAAATATTTGTTTATATTTCGTTTCGTTCAAGAAATCTGAGGTGGGATTTAAACAACGCCGCCAATTTAAATATTCTACTGCCATAACAGAAATGATTTCGATAATGAAAATGAACGTGTGGGTTTGTTTGAAGTATATAGACGGCTAAACGGTTGGACAGATTTTCTTGAAATTTTAGCTGTACTTCCTGTATGTTGGAAGGTGCCACGCACCAATACCCAGTAAGTAATCTCATAAACTGCAACAACTAAAGTCCTCAATTGTATGGATGACTTGAATATATATGAACAAATGGGCGAATTGGCTATAATGAAAATTATAGATTAAACATAAATGATTGTTTGTCTTTAAATTTGGAAGCGTAAATAGGCATTTGCGCCTCTGCATTTGATATGTTATGATCTTAGCAAGTTTTGCGATGAGCCGGCGAAGATTTCTAAGTTGATGACAATTCCATTGCCACTGAAAATTACTCAAAATGAATTAAATCTTAAACTGTGCATTCTTTAACAAAGTTGTTACGTATGAGTCGACGGAGATTGGTGCGATTAATTTCCGATGGATGGCGTCACTGAAAATTATTCAAAATGAATGACAAGCAATTGGTCGACCTACACCCTAAGCGCGGAAGAAAAGACCATTACGAGCCTCAGAATCAGACGAGCACTGTGACTGGAAAATCTTCTAGTATATGCCGCTGAGCGCTGAAATTAAAAGCTGATCGAATGCGTACTACTCAGGCCCGTTAATCTGAATCATCAGGACAACGGGCAACAAAATCAATAAAATGATTAAAAATTAATTGGACATTTGTGTAATGCCTTTCCTTCAAATTTATTTTAGTTGGGAGCGCAGCAACACGCGCAGGTTACAGATAGTTTCGGTAATAAAAATTAAGTTTATCTGTCATTGATAATGTTCGTAATTCAGTTTTGTATGACCACGAATGTAATTAACAAGAAGGCTAACCAACTCTAATTTAGAGATCATGTCTGAATTATTTATATACGTATTAATAAATGATTGTAGTATGCCAGATAATAAGGCATGATTAAAAGCTCTTTTAAAACCCTAAAAAATATGAAACCATACTTCCACTATCATTTTAATCTCCAGACATTTTTAATAGCTATCAAAAAATAAAAAAAAAATACAATACTTCATAACTGCAAATAATACAGAGAGAGAGAGAGAGAGAAAGAGAGACCCAAAATAATTATGACATAATAAATTATACTTTTTTGACTTTTTTCCCATTACAAAAAAGAAGGGCCCTTCATACACAAACAATTGTTTGATGATAGTCACTTAACTTAAGCTTTTATTATATTTTTTCACTTCGAAACGAAACGAAATGACACAAGAAAGAAAAGCAAAAAAAACTTTTTTCCCATTACAAAAAAGAAGGGCCCTTCATACACAAACAATTTGTCTTGTAATTCTCCAGTCATTAGTCACTTTAATTTTCTTTACTTAATGCTCTTTTATTTTTGATAATTTCTTTTTGTTTTGTTTTTTGGCGAAATGTTACATTTGTTTTTGACAAACATTAATCATATGACACGATGACAGCTGTCAACACGTAGCTGTCATGAAAAATGCACACAATCAACAGGAAAAAAATTGTTTCTCTTCACTTCGAAACGAAACGAAATGACACAAGAAAGAAAAGAAAAAAAAAAAATCACCAAAAACTGTCTTAACTTACCGAGTTAAGGCCAAAGAGGGAAGAGGGTTGGCTGTTATAAATGAACTCAACTTAATCTTAAGAAATATTTGAAAATATAAATAATACGGCTCAAACGACAAACAACAACAATAACGAAGAAGAACGACAGACAGGCAAAAACAGATGACGCAGCGAGTTGAGAGAATAATTATTAGAACCGTGTATGATAGACCGCAATCCAGTGCGAGATGATTAGCTCTTCAAGTTTAAAAAGACTTTGGGTTACATGTTTTCCAAGAAACCATTGGAAATGTTCTTCAAAAACACAAATATTCTTCAAGAATGACTAGAAAAAAACTCTTGCTGTCAGCACAAAATGTCGAAAAGAAATTAAGATTTGCACCGAATACATTTCACTTCCTTCGGAGTACTGGGACGATGTTATTTTCTCAAATGAGTCGAAAATAATGCTTTATTATCATGACGGACTGCAAAGAGTTTGGCGTAAGCCACTTAAAGCACTAGAAAATAAAAATCTTATTCCTACAGTAAAATTTGGAAAACTCTCTGTAATGGTATTCGGCTGTATATCCAGCAAGGAAGTTGGTGTTTGGATGAAATAATGACTAAGAAAGTACATCCAGATATTTTATAAAATGAACTAACCGCCAGCTTCAAGAAATTTGATTTTATTGACCCGGTTAATCCGAATAAATTTAATCACAAGTGCTATGAAGATAATAATCATTAAAATAAATGTTATTTATATAACTCCAGGTTACTTTACAACTGCACCAAAGTTATTGATACTCTTGCCCAAAGTCCTGATATTAAGCCTATCGAAAATTTGTGGGTTCATCTAAAGAAAAATGTAGGGAAAAGATCGCCCACAAAAAAAACACGATTTGGTAAAGTTCATCAAAGAAGAGTGGGAAAAAATACCATTAGAATATGACATTCCGAAGATTATTCAATCCATGAGAAGGCGTCTGCAAGCTTTAATTGAAGCTCAAGGTGAACCCACAAAATATTAGCGCTATAAATTTAAACAAATTGCATAAGGCTTAATATTTTATCAAGTGTGCAAACATTTTTTTCACAGCAGTAAAATTGAATTGTTTTTGTTTTTTAATATTTTACATTAGAATATTGTCATTATTATGAAAGTTTTTTATTTATTATTATTAACAAAACATATGTTTATAAAATCCTGTTTGAAAAAAATCAAAAATGTGATTATTTATATTTGAAATCAATGAATTTTGCTAAGTTTTCTTAATTTTTCCTTATGTGCAAAGATTTTTTTGACAAACTGTACATACTTAATTGGTCATTACAACCCTCCAAATAGGCTTACCACCTATATTGAAGGATTTAATTCTATACATGAAAGGCGGGATCTACATTTCAAAGTCGACTCCGAAAGAGAGAGTTTTGAGAAACTTCATTACAATTTTTTATTTTACTCCCAGAGTTTTTTTTTGCCAGAAATCGTTTTGTTGGTAATGTCTGTCTGACTTGGTATTTGAAATGAGGTCTACAGGGTAGTTGATATGTATTGCAACCAACTTCAGGTTGTTATCATTTGTAAATCGCTCGTCTGACAGTTGACATATTTATTCCAGTGACAGTTCATTTTATTATTTACAAGCTTACAAAAGCATTTTGATCTATTGCATTCAGAAAAAAAGTTATTCGTGATGGAATTCAAGTGTAATAGTGTGATTCCTTTATATTTGGCTGTAAAAACCACAGGTGACTATCGTTAGAGCCCGCCACCATTTAAATTGTGAATAAATCTTTTGTTTCTCGTAATATTGCTCGTTACCGTGATACTGGCAGCATTGCATCGCATCCAAAAAGTGGACGAAAAAAGACGGTAACAACACCAGAAATGATCTGAAAAGTGAAGGCCAGATTTAATCGAAATCCATGCCGCAGAGGCAGACAAATTACTCGTGAGTTGAACATATCGCGAGAACGGATGCAACACATACTGAAAAATGAGCTGGGAAGTTTCAAAAAATGCAAAAGTTCACCGATGGATAAAAAAAGTTAGACTGAAAAAAGCCAAGGAGTTACTTCGCTTGCACGAAAGTGGCCAGTTACAGAATTTTTTTTTCTCCGATGAGGAACCATTGAGCAGTTTGTGAACAAACAAAATGATTGGGTTTACTTGCCAAACAGGTCAGCTGAAAATTTACACCTGTAAAATTTACACACAAGTGGTATGGGAAACTAGGTTGTAATCCTAACTAAAGAGTTGTAATGACTAATTATGTGTCTATGTACGTATTTAGGTCTGCAACAGTGCACTGATCCAGGAACTGAAGGTGAACGATCAACAACGGGTTCTACTGATCTTAATTTTCATCGAGAATCATATGCATCGGGTCGATATCAGCACTTATGCAATCCAGCAAATACCAAAAAATACCACGGTGTGTGATTTTAGGCTGGCGGCATTATTGGTCCATATTTTTGATAACGATATTGATCAGTTCAAAACTGTAAACTGCGAGCACTATGGGTCGATACTTATTCAATTCTTTTGCTCTGAATAGGATTATCTCGACACCAGCGACATGAGGTTTAAACAGAACAGAAAAGCTCATTGCCAAGATTTGAAGTCGTCTCGCTTGGAGGTGATACGAACTGTCCACCGAGTGCAATTCGCCTACACCTCTGAATAAGACATAAGCAACGCTTAAATTCAGTCTGATTTATGTAACAGAGCTATGAAAATGAGCACATTTCGGCTGAGTTGTGGTGGGCATTTGAATGACGTTAAATTCCACACAAAATGGCTTGAATAAATCATTCAAATGAATACAAAATTTCTAAAATATCTCACTCAGACTTTGTTTCATTGTAATTTAAAAATAGTAAGCCCTTAATAAAAGACCCAATATAAAAATAGGAATGAAATCCGCTGTTGATTGCAAAAGTTTAAACAAATAAAAATACAAAAGCCTTGCTGTATAACGAATTGGTAAACAGTGTTTACATGATCTAACCAGAAAACTGAAAATTATAAGGGCCCCCTTATCCAAAATTATTTGTACACTCCAGACTACTTAAACACCACTTGCAGCACAATGAAAAATAATGAGTTGTTCTAAACAAAAGTAGAAAAAAAATTAAACGAAATTTATTCTACTTTTCATCCACAATAACTCCACCAAAATAATGGAAATACGATGGCATTCCATAATAAATTCATTAGTCATGCAACAATGTAAACGTAAGGTTGTGAAATTGCACTTTAGACGTCTGTACAGTACATATACTAATGCCGTCATGATGCAATTTTGACAAAAACCTTTAATTCCACCGCTCTGCTCTTGCTCTGCTTTTAAAATAAAAATTTTGAATTAATTTCAATTATAGTAATACATGAGATTAAGAAGCGCAATAAATAAATAAATAAATAAATAAGAGTTACATGTCATAAATACTCTCTGAGTATTCAAGCCACATTGGGGTAAATGTCAACTAAGAATCTGATCGTGTGGAAATCCATGATTTTTTAAGAGCTATAGGAAAATTTTTCAAAAAAAAAAAACACATGAAATTCAGAAAAATGCATGAAATCTTTATTTGAATCGATAGTACGGTCTATATAATTTAATGTTTGAAGATTATTTCATGCAAATGTTGACCGCGATTGCGCCTCAAATGGTCCTTCCGCTTAGTCCATTTTTATCATACTCTTTCCAACATTTCGGCCGGTATCTCACGAATAAATGCTTTAATGTTGTCTTCCAATGCATCAATTGAAGCAAGCTTATCTGTATAGACATAAGCTTTAACAAAGCCCCACAAAAAATAGTCTAAAGACCAATAGTAAATCGCACGATCTAGGTGGCCAATTGACCGGTCCCGAACGTGAAATAAAATATTCACCGAACTCGCTTCTCAATAAGTCCATTGTTATGCGTGCTATGTGGCATGTGGCACCGTTTTATTGAAACCACATGTCATGCAATTCTTTTGAAAGGCTTCACACCTAAATCCTTCCGTAAAATTTTCCACATTGTTGAGTAACAGGGGCCTAATTGCTACGAACAACGACGAATCGATAATTGATGGTCATTATTAACACTGGCCGATACAGCTGCGATATTTTCTTCAGTTCGCACTCTACGTAATCATGTTGGTGGTTTAATGTCCTACAATGTAAATTTGGTAAGAAATTTAGTCACAATAGCCCGAGTAGCCGCTTCAGTAAGTCGATTAAACTAACCATAAAATGGAAGAAGCGAGCGATGAACTTTCTTAACAGAGTACCCATTTTGATAATAAAATTCAATGATTTGTAAGCGTTGTTCGTTTGTAAAGCGATTCATGGTTAAATTATAGACCAAACTGAAGATGTTTGACAGTGAAACGAAACACGAAACGTGCGTGAGCTGTTTAAACCAGTGTTGCCAAAAAGATAATGGCTAAAAAAATCACCCGTAACTCTAGAGGATTTTCAAATCTTTTAAGTCTATGCTAAGAATTTTTAATTTTTATGTACATATGGATTTGAGTATAAACGCGTTGGATGTGAGAGGCACTAAAGTTGGTATTAATAGATTACAAACAGCTATCTATAGAATCCATAACTTATCCCCTAAATTTCTTTTTGTCGGATCATAGATTAATGCGGTTTTGGTTTCTGCTTTAATAACCAATTTTTGGAATTCCTGAATTCCTGAAGGTCAGACATCAAAACGAAAAAATATTTCTTTGGCGACTTCCTCTCAGCAGATTTCTGGCAAAAACTCTGAGAGTAAAAATTGCCATGAAAAGCTTCTCAAAAATCTGTCGTTCGGAGTCAACTTTAAACTGTAGGTTCCGCCACTTATATGTATAAAATTAACGCACACAACATAAGTGGTGTCAGAAGTTAGGTCGTAATCCTGACTAAAGGGTTGTAATGGCCAATTATGTATGTATGTATGAATTCCTGAATATTGGACGGTCGGTGTGGCAGTAAAAATTTATTAGAAGGTGGTCTATACCAGAGATCAGCAATAAATATCCAACACGATGAGTAGGTTCGAGTCATACTTATAATTTCATATTCATAATACCAAGTTGCAAGACTCTTCGTATTCATACTTAACATACGCATGATGTTATTGACTTCACTCGTCTCTACTCATTTACCAAACAAATAAGTATGATGCTATAGCGACACTACTAGCTCACAGAAGATCGTTTGTATGCTTTCAGCTTGTTTTTTGTATATGCAACCAACAAGGCTCAAAATTTTAATGATGATTGAGCCATTAATACTATAAGTATAATAAATCGTTTTGTACTCATGACTCATACTCATTGCTACTTATACTTATAAATCCATGTTGTAACGAGTACAAATAAATCAGAGTCGATAAATTTCCATTCTGTTGATTCCCTCATACTCAGAATTACATGAGTGCTTATGAGTAGCAGAAAAACGATTCATTTCTGATCTCTAGTCTATACACAAAAACCTTGCCTCTGGCGGAATACTTGGGCTTTAATCCGTAGAAGATTTAACTGATCCAAGAACTTAAAGAATGTTTATAAACAAAATTGGCGGATGCGAGACGATACACCAATCCACTTAATTTACGAACGATATTGGATGGGAGCTTTGTGTCAAACTTGGAATTGACACATTTTCCGATAAACAATCAAGATCAATCAAAAGGTCTGAAAATTTTTGAACCGAGAAAAATATAACTCGACTGTTAGACACTTTAAATAATAACTACGGTAATTTCTGTCCGATTTGATCAAGCAAAGTCTCAATCTCTTCGCAAGATAATGTACTTTCAGAATATTACCAATTATTTCATAATTTTTAAGTAGAGTTTACTACTATGAACGGACAAACCTAAAAAAATATGAAAAAATTCGCATTTTCCAAGTTTACCTTATCAAATCTCATAGCGTATTAAGTCGAAGAATAGTTACATGTATATCGTTTTAAAGGTCCATATCTCCCCTTTCCAATGAGATTTAAATATTAAAAAAAAACAGTTTTTGTCAAATAAGAAAAGTTTTGAGGGTTTGAGAAATATAAAAAAAATATTTTTGAGATCTCAAAAACTCACAATCACAATCTACACTATGTCATTAGCTAGGTGTATTTATTTTTTTTTTATTTTGTCGCAGATTGTAATTATCATTTATTAACTTGAACTGAACATATGCATAAAAACTTCATACATTACATTAATCATACAATAAATAGTTATTAAATAAACCCCCATGAATACATATTTCATATAAATTCCACACCTAAAAGAGGAAGTTCATTTATTAAAATTCCTTAAATATCATTTTCAACCTTACAAAACCATATGAATTTATGGTTATAATTTTCATTTCTCGAATACCAAACATTCTACTCTAAAATATTTCAAACCAACAACAAAAAAAATAAAAATGAAAAGAAATTTGTTTTTTTTTGTGAAATAAAAATGAAACTTTACATACATATTTTACAAGTCATACTCTCTCGGCATTTGTTAAGTCCTTTTTACATGTGTAAAGAATATGTAAAAAAGTTTCTTTATAGTTGTCGTACGTAATGAAGATGTCATATGTATGTACATACGTATGTATGTGTGTAACCCTGGCAACCAATACTACTAGTTTCAGACAAAAAGCTAAAGAACGCAGAGTGTTAGTTATTAGTGAGTGAAACAAAGTTTGTTTTTGAGTTTTTATTGGTTCACTGAATAGGACAATAGTTGCTCGTATAAATTTACACACATACACACAAAAAAAAAAAAAACAAATTCTCCATCTACAATTACATTCTTATGCGAGGAATGCACAGCGATTTTCACCATCACTGGTATTTAAACTTTGATTTCTTTGGCATTTACGGCCCGAGCTGCAGGGCAACAAAAAACACATTTCAACACATTCCGTTTTATAGTCGTCGATAGATAAAAACAATATGATTATTGTCTGGGATAACTCTATTTAAACTGTTTAGGTTAACAACAATGTTTTTCTTAACTTCAATAACACACACACTCACACATATGTACACATACTGACATCATATTAGCATTTTAAAGATAGTGCTGCCAAGGGAAATAGCGGTCAGAGAAGAAATTTCACAAATTCTAGGAAAGTTGGAAAAACATTTGCAAATGGGAAACACAGTGCCTAGAGGGGGACATTCTTCTGCTATGCTAAAGAAACAGGTCTCATGAATAATCAGCAGCGAAAGTTATGGACTAATAAAGATCACTTTACTGATTATAACGGGCTCAACAAATCCAATCACAGGCAACTAAAATTACGCCACAATACCAATAAGGAACTAGTGTCGATTGACTTCCATCTTCACCGTTTTACTGATATGACTATCTACAATGTGGTTAACTAGTTCAATCTTTTTTTTTAACTTCTTACTTACTTAATTGGCCATAACAACCCGATTAACGGATTTCGGCCTGCCGCAACACATCCTTCCAGGCGCCTCCGCTTCTTGCGCGCCTACGCCAGTTGGTCACACCAATCGATGACAAGGCTTCCTCGATTTGGTCCTTCCAACGGATACAAGGTCGTCCTCTTCGCCAACTACCGCAAATCCCCGCATCAAATACCCTTCTCGCCGGAGCATCCTTCTCCATTCGAACGATATGGCCGAGCCAGCGCAGTCGCTGGATATTAATACGCTGTTCAACGTCTATGTCCTTGAGGAGCCCATACAGCTTATTGTTGTTTCGAATGCGGATATCATCGCCAACTCGCACTGGACCAAAGATCTTACGTAGGACTTTTTTCTCGAACACTCTTAAGGCAGCTGCATTATTTCTTAATAGGATCCATGCCTCTGCGCTAGAAAGCAGCATGGGTAGGATAAGCGTCTTGTAGAGTATTAGTTTTGTCGCACGAGAGAGGTCTCTCCTACTCAATTGCCTATGGAGGCCATAGTAGGACCAAGAATATGGGAAGAATAATCCTGCATTTGCTCTCCAGACTGACATCATATTTGGTGGTAACGGCTGAGCCAAGATAAATAAATTCCTTGACTGTATCAAAAGTGTAGTTATTGGCTTAATCTGAGGATCAATACGCCGTACGTCGCTACTTGTCGATAACATATTGTTGTTTTGGCCTCATTTACTGCCAGGCCCATCTTCTTAGACTACCGTTCAATAGCACTAAAGTCAGCAGTGACATCTCGTTTGGTACGTCCTATGATTTCGATGTATCAGCGTACGCAAGCAACTGGACACTTTTTTGAAAAATAGTGCTATTGCGATGCACTCCCAACCTTTAGCAGAATACTTTCCATGACGAAGTTGAATAGGTCGTATGATAAGGGATCGCCTTGTCTGAAATCTCGCACGTTATCAAAAGGTTCGGAGAGGTCCATTCCTATCTTGACGGAGCTGCAGGAATTGGTCAACGTCATTCCGCATAGCCTTATCGGCTTCGCAGGTATACCGAACTCAGATATTGCGGCAAAAACACGATCCCTTATGGGGCTATCGAAAGCAGCCTTATAGTCGACGAAAAGATGGTGTGTGTCGACTTGATTTTCGTGGGTCTTTTCCAGGATTTGGCGTAGTGTGAAGATCTGGTCGATGGTGGATTGCCAGGTCTGAAGCCGCACTGATAAGGTCCAATCAGTGTTTTGACGAGTGGCTACAGTCGTTCACACAATACGCCTGTACGAACCTTATATGCGATAGAGAGAAGGATTATGCCCCTGAACAACGTCTTCCTTAAAGAAATGTAAACCCATGACGTGGCCAGCCCAAAATACATAACATACAGTTTAGGGCATCCGTTTGACAGCATTAGATTTGATGTGGATTGATATTGTCCTAAATTAAACAATTTTGTTCGTTCATCGAGAAATGGAATTTGACGATAATGATAATTTTTTTTTAATCATTTACTTTAAGTTCCTGGGTCAGTTAACTTTTGTACGATAGGATTTGTAAAGCAGGATTCTTACAAGCAACTCGAAATCAACTGGCTCGGATTATCCTACGCAATATCGTGAATGGCGGCAATGTTTTTTATGCAAGTTTGGTTACGTCAATGTACGGCTGTTGGTCAATTGTTTAACACTAAATCTACCATTTTGAACTTCTTGTCAGAATTTCTTGAAAATAACATTATCACATTGCCATTTGCCTTTACGACTTTTATTACAAAATATGTCGAATGTGTTTTACTCTCCTCTTCTTAATTTTTCTTACCGAGAAATATATGTAATCTAGCTTAAATACTGCAAGGGATCATAAGACCCCCTTTGGTAGGAATATGAATACATGAAGTATCGGTAGGTTTAGTGTTAACATACCCATCGAGTGTGAAATGTGCTTGATCGCTGAAGAAAATTTTGTTCGAAAATTGCGTCCACCGCCTGTTGTTCAAGCACCCATTCCACATGAATCTACGACGTTGTCAATGATCAGCAGGCTTCAGTTGTTGCGTTAGCTGGACTTTATATGGATGTAGGTGTAGATCTAAATGATCAAAATACGCCATAATGTGCCGTAAGACAGGTCTAATTCCTGAGAACGGCGAGGAATCGACACATTCGGGTCTTCGGCAACACTTTCACTTACAATAGCGATATTTTCAGCTGAACGGGCGAAACGATGATGCACAGGCCTTTCAAATATTTGTAACCACTCTAGTCTCTTCAAATTTCTTCACAATTTTGCCAATTGCTTGCGTAGTTGAATGCTTATGTAAACCATAATCTCCTGTTATAGCACGATACGTGTCTGTGGCAGAATCACCATTTTTGTAGTAGGTTTTGATAATTTTTATGCGTTGTGTGATAGTTAAGCGGATTTGATGGCAAAAGGATAAAGGATAAACAATGCTTAAAATTTCCAAATTTATACCGGATGTAGGTGGGACGACTGTATTCGTTAAACTATGTATCCACCATTTAGTGTATAAGGAGACCCTATATTGGTAACTGCTTGGATTTATTACAACTGAAAAGAAAAACATTGATTTCACAACTTAGTTTGACAGATGTCGAATTCCACTCCCATACTTTTGAAACCACGAAATGGATAGCCCTATACTACTTACTTAAATGGGCCATTAATAACCGGCTTATTGGATTTCGGTGCACGCATTTAGATGTACGCCTTATCGGAACATCTCCTTCCATCCGAATGACATAAACGAGCCATTCCAGCCATTAGATGTTAATGCACTGCACAACGCCTATGTCGTTCAGGAGCTCGTACAGTTTATTATTAGATCGAGTGGGGAAAAATCGTTAACTCATTGTGGATCGAAAATCCTACGTTGGGCTTTTCTCTCGAGTATTCTCATGGCTTAGTTTGACAGATGTCGAATTTTAGTTCCATACTTTTGAAATCACGAAATGGATAGCCCTTTATATTGAAGTACCAAAAAATGTGCTATATGTAGACGTCTTTTGGCAATTTATTTTACAGGGGCTGCTATATTTTTTACCATTTCTGTTTAAATGATATTTAAATATTTTCTATTCTTTTTTGCGTTTACGTTTACGGATTTGTCGTTTTGTGGTTTAAGCATGTGTTGGACAACATCTTTACACATTTACATACATATGTACATACATACTTACTTAAATGGCCATTAATAACCGGCTTATTGGATTTCGGTGCACGCATTTAGATGTACGCCTTATCGGAACATCCCCTTTCATCCGAATGACATAAACGAGCCATTCCAGCCATTAGATGTTAATGCACTGCACAACGCCTATGTCGTTGAGGAGCTCGTACAGTTTATTATTAGATCGAGTGGGGAAATAATCGTTAACTCATTGTGCATCGAGTATTCTCATGGCTTAGTTTGACAGATGTTGAATTCCAGTCCCATACTTTTGAAACCACGAAATGGATAGCCCTATACTACTTACTTAAATGGGCCATTAATAACCGGCTTATTGGATTTCGGTGCACGCATTTAGATGTACGCCTTATCGGAACATCTCCTTCCATCCGAATGACATAAACGAGCCATTCCAGCCATTAGATGTTAATGCACTGCACAACGCCTATGTCGTTCAGGAGCTCGTACAGTTTATTATTAGATCGAGTGGGGAAAAATCGTTAACTCATTGTGGATCGAAAATCCTACGTTGGGCTTTTCTCTCGAGTATTCTCATGGCTTAGTTTGACAGATGTCGAATTTTAGTTCCATACTTTTGAAATCACGAAATGGATAGCCCTTTATATTGAAGTACCAAAAAATGTGCTATATGTAGACGTCTTTTGGCAATTTATTTTACAGGGGCTGCTATATTTTTTACCATTTCTGTTTAAATGATATTTAAATATTTTCTATTCTTTTTTGCGTTTACGTTTACGGATTTGTCGTTTTGTGGTTTAAGCATGTGTTGGACAACATCTTTACACATTTACATACATATGTACATACATACTTACATACATGGTCATATAAATAAATACATTTAACTGCTGCCACATTTTCGAAAACTAGTTTTTATTGAACTATTTGCAACAAACACTTAAAAGTACACTCGCACACACATAAAAGTGAATTTGTTTTGCTGCTGCCGTTGCCGTTGCCACATTTACTGATTTTCCATTCTATTTTTTGTTTTTGCAACAATTTTTCCAAGTGTAAAGTAGTTGTAGTTGTTGTTGTTGTTGTCATGAAGAAACCAAGGATATTTTTATTGTCCTGTTTCATATAAAGTTGATTGTCATTATTGTTGTCGCTGCCTTAGCTTTTGCTATTGCTACTGCCAAATGTTGATGTGAACTTTTGTACGTCATGTACGTATTGAAAAGAGATAGAAACAAAAAACCACACAATGTGTGTTTATTGAAGTGAAGTAAAAATGTAGAGAATTTACTCATGTGGAATGTTGCAAATTGAGATTGCAATCATTGTTTGAATGTTTAAACAGATTATGGTAATGCCACTTCTTTTCTTTTTTTTCTCTCTCTCCTATAATATGTATACATACATACATATATACTGTGTGTCTGTGTCTGTTGTTGTGTGTAAGTATCTCATATGTATTCCTTTTAATAGCTAAACTTTTTCTTCTTCTTCTTGTTCTTGTTTTTATTCTTCTACTTCTTCATCATGACTAGAGTTGAGCAATAAAAATATACATTTGATTAGGAAGTGTTTTACCAACACTGGTAATATTACAGTTATAATGTTCATTCATTGTGTTTCATTCTTATTATTGTTGTAATGAAAGGTTAGTTTTTAGTTGTTTTGAAATCAATTGGATCTTAAAGTTTATGAATAAAGTTAAAGTGATTATTAGTGTGATAATGCTTAACAGTTTAGAAAGTTTTTTTTTTTAATTTAAGATAAGTTTCAGATAATTGCTGGCTTTATTAGCAGCATATTTCTTATTACAATGAATATACACGGTGGCTGATATGTATTGCAACCAACTTCAGGTTGTTATCATTTAAAACCTGCTCGTCTAACAGCTGACAGATTTTTTCCAGTGACATACATAATTGGCCATTACAACCCTTCAGTCAGGATTACGACCTAGCTTCTCACACCACTTATGTTGTGTGCGTTAATTTTATACATGAGTGGCGGGACCTACAGTTTAAAGTCGACTCCGAACGACAGATTTTTGAGAAGCTTTTAATGGCAATTTTTACTCTCAGAGTCTTTGCCAGAAATCTGCTGAGAAGATGTCGCCAAAGAAATATTTTTCGTTTTGATGTCTGACCTGGGATACGAACCCAAGCCTTTTGTCTAATAAGCCAACACACTACTCACTAAACCACGGCGACATGCTTCAGGATTTAAATGTGAATAAACCTTTTGCTTCTCGTGCCATTGCTGGCAGTGTTGCATCGCATCAAAAAGTGTACAAAAAAAAAAAAAAAACGGTAACAACACCGGTAACAATGATCCGAAAAGTGAAGGCCAGATTTGATCGAAATCCACGCCGCAAATGTAGAAAAATTGCTCGTGAACTGAACATATCGCAAGAACGGATGCAACACATATTGAAAAATGAGCTTAGACTAAAGCCACTGAAGTTCCAAAAAGTGCAAGAGCTCACCGATGGACAAAAAAAAGTTAGACTGGAAAGAGCCAAAGAGTTACTTCGCTTGCACGAAAGTGGCCAGTTACCGAATTTGGTTTTCTCCAATGAGAAATCATTCCAAATTGAGCAGTTTATGAACAAACAAACTGGTCAGCTGAAAATTTATATCTGCGATTGGCCGCCAGAACTCAAACGCCGCCGATGGTAATGGTATGGGACGTCGAAAGGGGCGATGGTCGCTCCCCGCTCGTGTTCATCGAGCGTGGGGTCAAAATAAATGCCGAATATTATCGGGCAAATGTCTTAAAGACAGTATTGAAGTCATGGGCAGGCAAACATTTCGGCCGCAGACCATGGACATTCCAACAGGAGTCAGCACCACAGCACTCAGCATGTGTCAATCATTTCTACCGCACAATGACCACCAAAAGCTCCGGATTTCAATCCGTTGAACTTTTGCGCCTTAGGGCATTTTGAAGAGTAAGATTCTCACTAAAAAATACCAAAGTGTCGATCATCTTAAGACGTCGCTTCGCCTGGAATAGGCCAAAATACCGCAGAGCCACTTTCGTGCAGCCTGTGATGGCTTTGTCGGCCGGTTGAAGGCCATAATTTATACCATAGGTGGCCAAGTCGAACAAATCGAAACTGATTCTAAAATTTTTTTGTTTTCGAACAATAAAATTAAAATATAAAAATTTAAAAAATATAACGCTTTACTTTATTGCATTATATATCAGCTAACCTGTATGCCATTTGTGTCAATAACATTCTGTCATTGTTAGGCTTTTCTGCATGAAAGTCGAATTTAAATACAGCTTTCTGGTCTCGCGGTATTGTAAATTTTATATTATTAAGAGAGTTTTGTAGAAATCGTAGAAAAAGATATAAGATATAGGTATAAGATCCGAGAACAAGATGTGAAAAGTTACCCAAACGAGCTTCTTAAGTCACAAAAGATGTGAGCAGTCTGTTTTAGTCATGATTAAGAACAAGATATTTTGTTTTCATCGTGCCTTAAAGTCGCAGAAGTCTAGTAGGTAGTGTGTTGTCTTATTAAACGTGAGGACATGCTACAAACCCCAGGTCAAAAATCATATCGAAATATAAAAAATATGTCCTCATTGACTTCCTCTCCTAGCAAATTTTTGGCAGAAAGCTCTGAGAGTAAATAAAAATTGCCATGAACATTTTCTCAAAAATCTATACTTCGAAGTCGACTTTAAACTGTAGGAACCACAACTAACATACACAACATAAGGCACCCATTTTACATATCGGATCGGTCAATACAACACTTTAGTCATTCATTTTGCCAATTCCGAATGTCCGAAAAATTTTCATGCCAAAAATCTGCTGAGAGGAAATGGCCGCAGAATATTTTTTCTAAGTTTCGTTTTGTTTTAATTCAGTTTACCTAGAACATAATACCAGGAGATTATGGAATGGCTCATTAGCCATATAGTGGAGTCAATACCGATTTTTCGAAAAAGTTTTTTTTCTGCTATGCACTGCATATCTATTAGGACTGCGTATTATTATTGTTATTGTCATAAAGAAGTGCCTTAGTATCGCGTCTCCTTCAAGCCTATTGCTCTGACAAATTTCAAGATGCTGCTCAGTAACGACAAATACAATACCCTCCCGAGCACTTGATTTGCACTTTGGTGTTTCCTTTTCGGATGCATTGATGCCTCACTCATTCCAAGAATATTATCCGATGATTCATTCTCATCGTTATAGCATATACATACATGTTAGGCTTGAGACAATCCCGATTCTGAATAAGTGTACTTAGCTCATAAAATTTGATTATTTTTGGATAGTCCGATGCATGACTTAAATCTCCTCTTATTATGATTTTTTAACAAGAGATTGGATTACCTTAAACCCTTTTGGTTTGAGAAGAGTCTTTACCTCTCTTAACATTTCGTTTAATTAAGCATTCCTTTCCATACATACAAGTGGCCACCAACATCATCCGTTTTAAAACTTTTTGTTTTAAAGATTTTTACTTTGGGGTTGGTGAGAAATCTCTGTTGTGTTCTAATAATCTAACGCCGGCGTAATCGATAAAAAACAGCCACTTTTATGCGAATATCGATTATCAGTGCCATAGGGGGGATTTGCTACTTTATTCCATCGATCTTGCTTTCTTTAAATCCACTTAAAAATTCGCGACGATCACAAAATTTTGAGGCACTCATCATCAAATTAAGTAATACCCTTTGAACTCATCAATTTCCATTTATTTTGAACGTTAAGTGACCAACAAAATTTTTCAGAAATAACGATTCCAAAACCTCATTTCTGAAAATATTTTAAAAACATTTAAAAAAAAAAATCAAATTGTCATGCCAAATCCATCTATTACTTTCCTCCACTCACACAACAGGAAGTCTACTGTAATAGAAAATTTCAAGACATTTATTGTCAAAACTTTAACGAAATAATCCTTTTAAAGAAATTTTGAAGAAATACTTCTTCTGCCTTTGCTACAGCAAATCAACATCAAACACTTCAAAAAGATATTTGAAATGAAAAATAAGAGGAGAGAAATGAAAAAAGGCTGTCAAAGTTTTATAAACGCTTTTAATCCATATGCGGCCAAATCGTCTTAAAAGACAAATTGTTGTTGTGGCAGATTAAAAAGCACAATGAATGAGACGTGAAATGAACAATTCCCGAGCATTGGAGCATGAATGTTTACGTTAAAAAAGTTTCTACTTTTTGAGTAACAGGCAGACGCACTCTAAAGAATACATTTCCTAAATGAAGATATTAAATGTGTAGATAAGCCTTTTTATTGTTGTGCCCTACTTGCTGGGGTTGGTGTGTTTAGTAGGGTATAGGATATGCCGTCTTTGATTAGTTAATAATTGAAACTGTTTCGAGGATAATAATTATTCTCTAAAGCTGTTATAATAATTGTCCAGTAATTGGTATCGTTTAGGTAAAGGATGTAAACAGCGGAATAATAAAACTAAGCAAAAGTTGTTGTTTACATCAAGTTGTGAACAATGGTACACAGAATTATGCAAATAATAAGAACGATTAAGTAGTTTCACCATCCATGATGTGTGTGATGGTTTTATTCTACAGTTATCTGACCTCAGAGTGTTTAACAGAAGACTAATGGGAGGAAGTTATATTTTCTTTTGATCGAGATATCTGAACTGAAATTTTTACAGTGAACTCACGTCTAATAAGTCAACAAACAATGTGCTAGTCTACGGCGACTTCAATCCAATATACATTATCCAAAATATTTCAGAATCTCAGTACTGATGTCGGTGACTATCCTCTTAAAAACTCATTTGATTAAAGGCAGTGGCTGGTCATGAAAGTGTAACCGTTTTATGATAAGCAAGGTCCATTAAAAAAAATTAGATGCTTAATCTGTTAATAATATGAAGCGTAGTGGTTGATGAATGTGACGAGTGTTCTTCATAGACAAAGATACAGAGCGCACTTAGTGAAGAAATTACATTAAATAGATCAGAGATCAGCAATAAGTATTCAAAACGATGAGTAGGTTCGAGTCATTCTTATAATTTCAGATACTTACACGCATTAATACTTATTTTGATATCATACTCATACTACTCATACTCAAAGTTGAAAGTATTTATCGTATTCATACTTAACAATACGCATGATGCTATTGACTTCCACTCGTTTCTACTTAACATTTACACGAAGCATAAAATAGGTATGATTCGAGTACGAGCACTGGAATACTCACAAGAATATTGTGTGTATGCTTTGCTTGTTGTCTTTGTCTTTCTGTATATGCAACAACAACAAAGGCTGTAAGTTTTGATGAATGATTCGAGCCACTCGAATTACTTATAAGTATTATAAGAATTTTCTAAATTTGTGAATCAGAATGAGTAGGCGTATGAATCAAACACATTTCGAATGTTGTAAGTTTGATGTCAACGTTGCACTCATACGTTGCTACTTATACTTATAAATCAATGTTGTAGCGATTACGAATGAATCAGAATAGTTGAACTTTAATTCTATTGATTCACTCATACCCAAAATTGCGTGAGTGCTTATGAGTAGCAGAAAAACGAATCATTGCTGATCTCTGGTATACATTCATTTTAAAGAGCATGAATGAATATACCCAAAGGCCAACAAGTGACTAACGACTGAACAACTACAGTTAGTCAGATACGGATTGTTCCTGTAACTAGCTGGCTATAAGTAGGCCATGTTTTGAGTCACAGGAGTTTGTATGTCGTGAAGATCACAAATTCTGTAGCAATTTCAAGAGTTTAAGATCTTCCAGTAAAGAAGGAAAATATTTAACGTGATTTTGGCTGGATTTCATACAAGTGTTAGAATAGTACTCATCATTAATCGGGTATTTTGATAGGACCATGATTAACCAGATTAACTTGTTGAGTGTGCGCTAATAAGCAATGCGAAGAAGGACGATCTTATAAATTTTAACAACTGGTGGGCTATCACTCTGCATGATTAAAAAAATTCTTATGCAGGGCTTTGAAAATATTCCGCAGAACTAGTGTTTTATTGAGGCAGGGGTTAGGCTCCAAAAGACCAGTATAGATCGCATTAAAACCTCTCAAATCATGCACCACAACTAATATTAGATGCATGAAGAGTGGTTAACTCACATAGGTTATCAAAGGAAGTGTTCTAATACTCATTGCTACTTTATGAAAGTAGGGCACCTTTGGTTCATCATCTTTTTCACCATATTCAGTGTACATAACCTCATAAAAGTTATGATACCTCAGACAGCTGCCATTGTAGCTGTTCCTTTGGCCGCTGCTGCTTGATTATGCTCGATTGCAGCAAGAGGAGTTATGGCAACTGAAAGAAATAAGAATGAATGACATAATTATGGGCGACAACATAATTAAGAATGACATGCAAAAGTATGAATTATCACTGGAATGTCACTAAAAATGAAATGAATGCTTAAGTTTTAAAATTATACGCACAGCAAGCAAGCAAAGTAATGAACAGACAGAACAGAATGACAGACGAACAGGTTGAAACAACAACAACAGCATAAGCTGATGATAAATTGAAAGAGTTATGCGTGGAGATAGGCAGGCGGAATCTAACAAACGGCGAGTCATACCGCTGCCAGCCGTTCACTCACTCACACTTAGTGTTGCCATAAGATTTCATATAAAAAAAAAAAAAACTAATAGAGACACACGGCGTGTGGGATTAAGTGTGTGGCAAATTTATGATATCGAAAATGACTTTTTCTTTCTACTTCTCTTAGTCTTTCGTTTATTTTTCTCTCTTATGAAACAGCCTGTTGATGTGTTTTCTTGATTATTTGGGGATTTTGTGAAATTTTGTTTGACTTACAAACAAACGCGAAAAGAAAAGCAAAGAAAAAGATGAACAAGAACAGCGAAAAGTTTCATTTCGAAATGAACGAAATCTACTGACAAGCGAAATATTAAAATGACAAATGAATTTTGTATGTGACAAACCCTTTACGCGTAGGATTAGCAGCGCATTATGGAAACTTTGATGTCTTCCTTGATGAAAGGAAAATAAAGTTGCAGAGAAAATAAAGAAAAAAGGGATCACTCACTCAAAACTGATGATGAATGTTGAAAATTTGTTACTCGAAAGTAATATGACAGTTAGATGCTATTTATCGATGTCAGATGTGGGCCTGGTTATATTGTTTAATTTTTCATGGGATTAACGGTAATTAATAAAGGCTTTAATAAAACTTTTGAATAGAAGATATTCAAGTAATGAGTCAGGAATTAAGAAAAAATGTTCTAATGTTTGCATTAGAAATGAGCAGAAGATGTGCTACAATATGCTTATCGGTATCAGCAAAGTTCATGGCGCGTAATGAATTTAGTTTCTTAGAATACAAGAATTAATGGAACGCTTATACATACATAATTAGTCATTGCAAGTCTTAATTAATTAATTAGTCTTAATTAATTTATTAGTCATTGCAAGTTTGTTATTCAGGATTACGACCTCATTTCTCAGTTACTTTTTGTGCTTTAATTTTATAAAGTCGACTTCGAACGACAGAATTCGGAATTAGGACGTTTAGCTTCAGGATGTTTAACAGAAGTGTATTCTACAAAAAGCGGTATTGACACTATTTTCCACAAAACTATCGTGTTGATTGCGTACGCTGACGACATTAACATCATAGGGCGTACAAGGCGAGAGGTTACTGCTACATTTAGTCCTATCGAACGGTAGTCCATCAAGATGGGTCTGGTAGTCAATGAGGAGATTACGAGCAATAATTATACTTTCGATGTTGTGAATGAATTTTTTATCTCTTGCTGTTATGGTCTCCTCCATCGTACGATGAAATTCATACTCTACAAGCCGCTTACTCAACCTGTGCTTTTTAACGCCACAGAAAATCATGCACACTACAGAGATATCAGCAATGAATCGTTTTTCCGTTACTCATAAGCACTCATGCAATTTTAAGTATGAATGAATCAACAGAATTGAAATTCAACTACTCTGATTCATTTGTACTCACTACAACATTGATTCATAAGTATAAGTAGCAATGAGTATGAGTACAACGTTGACGTCAAACTCACAACATTCGAAATATGTTCGATTCATACGCCTACTCATTCAAATTCATAAATTTAGAAAAATACTTATAATACTTATAAGTCATTCGAGTGGCTCGAATCATTCATCAAAATTTACGGCCTTTGTTGTTGTTGCATATACAAACAAAGCAGAAAGGAAAGACAAAGACAACAAACAAAGTATACACACAATCTTCTTGTGAGTATTGTGGTGTGCGTACGCGAGTCATACTTATTTTGTGTTTCGTATAAATGTTAAGTACAGACCAGTCGAAGTCAATAACATCATGCGTATTGTTAAGTATGAATACGACGAGTACTTCCAACTTTGAGTATGAATAGTATGAACATGATATCAAAATAAGTATGAATGCGTATAAGTATTTGAAATTATAAGTATGAATTGAACCTACTTATCGTTTTGAATACTTATTGCTGATCTCTGATCGATACGTGAACAAACAACATCAATCCACTAGAGACCCAAGAGCATCCAGAGCAAGGATCGTTGAGGTCGATGTTTACAAATTTCTTCTAGTCTGAATTGGATTATTTGGATATCAAGAACATGCTTTCAATAGGACGGCTCTACATGCCATAGTGTTCATGCCACACTGAATATTCTGGACGAGCCATTTAAATGCCCGGACATTCCACAATACGGTATTAACGCAATATGATCAGCTTCAGATACTGACAGGTAGCGCAGTAAATGTGATGAATGCTTGTGCTCAGACTACAGAAAAGCACAACATAGTAATTTCTAGGCTACGGCGACTACTACTTTTAAAGATGGGAAACGTTTAATGAAAGATTGGATGATAATAGATCTTGTTAAAGTCTTATGAATAGAGTCAGATACTGGCGTATAGGGAAATAAATCTGATCAAGGGTAAAGTCTATTCAGACTACGAAAACTACATTCAGTGTTGTTGTTAGACTATTCCTGCAAGACCTTTTGTTCTTGCACATAGAGCCAATAACTTCTAAAGTAAATTGGTGAAGATGAGGGAAAAAGTATTCCATATTGCCAGTGGGAAGAAAAAAGGCTTCTTGCAAGAAGATGATCTGGCAGATATAGATACATATGTAGGTTGGGCATTAGAAGACTGTGTTTTAGGGCTATTAAGAAGAATAACTGCGATGATACAATGGACCATATTTGACCTAGTCTACTTAACTATTGACTGTCGTTTATAGAGTAATTTAACAGCTTGTCTGACCATTTGAAATCTTGTGCGCGAAAAGAAACTCATCAATTTCATCAAATCTCCTACAATTAAGACAACCTTTCATCATTTTTGTGTACAACATTTTCGAAATATTTTCAGAAAATTGTTTATTTCTGTCTGAATTTATACAAGCAATACGGCAATATTTGAGTGAATAATGAAAAATGTCAATTTAATGACAGCAAAAGAAGAAGGAATAAAGTATCGCATACTTATTGATGCTGCTACTACTGATATTGCTGCTACATATTAAAGAATTTGAAATATTTCAAAACGTTTTTAAAAGGGGACTTTTTTCCCCCTTTTATTTTGATTAGACAACTTTAAGTCGTAGACAAAATTAAATTCAAGAGAAAAAAATAAAATAAATTCACTAGCTTAACCCAAAACCCAGATAGTAACAGTGGGATGAAAGAACATCAATTTCATTACTCCTACCAGTATGTTAATATGAAGTCTCTGTGGTCTAGTAGGTAGTGTGTTGGCTTATTAGACGTAAAAACCAGGGTTCGAGTCCCGGCCCAGACATCAAAACAAAAAATACAAAAAAAATATTTCTTCGGCGATTTCCTCTCAGCAGATTTCTGGCAAAAACTCTGAGAGTAAATAAAAATTGCCTATGAAAAGTTTCTCAAAAAATCTGTCATTCGGAACCGACTTTAAACTGTAGCTTCCGCCACTTATGTATAAAATTAACACACGCAACATAAGTAGTGTGAGAAACTAGGTCAATAATCCTGACTGAAGGGTTCTAATGGCCAATTATGTATGTAACAGCCAGGAACTTGTCTAAAATTAATTATTTTGATTTTAGGTTTTATAAATTCTATGATTTAATGAACGTCTACATATAATAACGATAATGAGTTTATAAAAATGTGAGATAAAATATTAAAAAAAAAAATAAATTTTTAAATGCAACCCAAATAATTTATTTTCATAAACATAATGATTTCATTCGTCATTTTCTCAACATTTTCATGAAATTAATTTGTAAAATTTCTGCAAAAATTACAAATGAAAATTCCCTCTGAAATACACTGCATGACATACAGTGGCACCACGTTCGCAGCCGTCATACTGTTAGCCATGATGTGTTTGAATGTGTTTTAATTACATGAATTGTTGGCAACACTTGTTGCCCATTTGTCAAAATCTTAAACACAAATTCGTATGCCATTAGACAGGCCAGGGATGGGAAATTGGTCTTAACAAATTGTACTAACGTTCACAATAAATTCACTTTTTTCTTTTTTAAACTTTTTTTTTATTATAAATTAATAAAAATATAAATGACAATTGATTTCAAATTTTAGCCTTTGCAATATTATAGCACCAGTCTCATTTTTGTTTCATAAGAAGCTTTATTTACCAAAAATATTGATACTTAAAACTTATTAAACCCCCCTTATTAAAGTAAATATTCGGTCTTGATATGCTTATAGAGATTATTTTATATTTCTCCGTCTATTTTTACCCACTCTTCGATCACTTTTAATTTAAAATTTTAAACACTGGTAAATTGTCTGTTATTTTGAATATAATCTTCAGATAAGGATAGGGAATTCGTTTGGGAAAACGTTTTCAATAATATTCTTATCAGAAGAGCAAGCTGGCCACGATAAAACCTCAATAGATTGTTTACAGAACCATTCCATCCTCTATCTGCTGACATGAATTCTGGCATTGTCCTGTTGTAAAATATATTTTTTCATTATTTTCTCTCAAGAAGAGGAGCAAACTACAGCTAAGGACTGTAATGTACTCTGTACTATACATACGCGTAGATGGAAACTGAAATTCGAGGCAATAGACTATCTCGCCAAAATTTTAAAATACTTTTGTTCCTTTCTAAGGTTACGCCAGTAGTATCGATAGCCTATCTGGTCTATCTAAGTTCCACTTTTTTCATCAGAGAATATGACCTGAAGACAATTCATTGTTTGTAATTATTGAAATGTTGGTGGTGATATAATCATGAAAAGCAGTTGATAATAGGTAAACTTAACAACTTACTTTAATACTTAACTATAAAGGAATAAAAAAGTGTATGAGATCTAAATTTTAAATCACAATTTATGATAAATTTTGTACCCGGGAACTATTTGTTATTTCAAAAATTGTAGCAACACTAATTAAATGGGTTCACTTGTTTGGATTAAATTAGAGACAGTCAAAGGAAACAGTCCATTTGTCCCATTGATTTTTATTAAATTTGGTATTAAAAAATATCCTTTCTAGAGTAGCGAGCACAAAAAATGCAACACTGTGCCATATGATCTTTAATAAGATCTGCTTCAAAATAACGGTAACTAATTTATCTATTTTCTTTTGCTGTTAATTCTTTCAATTAAAAGTTTTCAAAGTAACCACAGTTTATTCCAAATTCTGCTTTAAAAAGTTAAATATTTTTGAATTAGTGAAAAAAGTGCAAATTTTTAGCGAGCAAAAAAAATGCAACATAATAAAAAAAAATAGTTAAAGTAAGTTATTTATTTAATTATAATTGAAAATTTCTTAAATAAGTTATACAACATGTGTTTTGTAATAGAAGCAGCTCTCAGCTGACAGCAAAACTGCAATCATTAAAGCCTTAGAAGAAGGGAAATCCATGCGTGAAGTTGGACACCTCTTTGGTCAATCAATAAATCAACCGTATGTCGGATTAAATCTCGATTTTCCTTGAGAAATAGTGTGGAAAGGAAACCAGGTAGTTGTAATCCTCGAAAAACTACCTCTCGCCAAGACTGCCAGATGATTGCACTGGTTAAAAAAGATCCACAAAAGACGGCAGTGGACGTTGCTAATTTCGCAAATGAGCAAATGGGAGTCTCTATAGGCGGTCACACTGTTCGCCGTAGGTTGAAAGAGGCTAATTTGCATGCAAGACGACCCGCAAAGAAACCTCTCATCAGTGCAATCAATAAAAAGAAGCGCCTGGAATTTACAAAACGTTACAAGGATTGGTCAAATGAACGAATGGGCTAAAGTCTTGTGGAGCGATGAAAGCAAATTTGAATTTGTTTCGCTCCGATGGGATAAATTTTGTTCGAAGACCGCCTGGACAGAGATATCACTCCAAGATATCAACTTCCAACCGTAAAACACGGCAGTGGATCAATAATGGTGTGGGGTAAGGAACGATATGTTTAAAAAAAATTATTGATTTTACGTCACGTATTTACAGGTGGGTTTTCCCGTGATGGGGTAGGTCCCTTAACTCAAATCGAAGGAAAAATGGAAGCCAAGAAGTACTGTGAAATCCTTGGAGAACACATGCTTCCTCATCTGCGGGAAAAATGCCTCCTGGTAGCATATTCCAACAGGATAACGATCCAAAGCACTCAAGTCGCTTAGCTCGAAACTTTTTAAGCGACAGTGATTGTACAATGTTTTGGAATTGGACCATCACAGTCTCCCGATCTAAACCCCATAGAAAATCTATGGGAGCTATTAGATCGGGAAGTTAAGAGGAAACATCCGTCAAATAAGAGGCAATTAGAAGAAATTTTGAAAAGTGAATGGGAGAAGATATCCATTAACACATTAATAGCTTTAGTCGATTCTATGCCTTCTAGGTTGCAAGAAGTCATAAAAAATAAGGGCTACGCCATTAAATATTAATTTTAAGATTTTTTTTTTGTAAGAATTACTATTTAATTTAAATAAACACATTAAAATTTATGCTGTTGCATTTTTATAGCTCCCATGAAATTCGCACTCCAAAGAAATATTTTGAACTGGTCACCATTTTTTTTAAATTATCATACTTAAAGATAATTTGACCCAACGTTGCATTTTTTGTGCTCGCTACTGTACATTTGCAGATGAATATGTCAAGTTATCATCGAGTTGCCATATGCAAATGAAACGAAAACAAAAAATTATACACTGATGAGATAGAATATCTGAGTGAGAGAACATTTTTCAATAGTGCTAAATAAGTCATTGAGGTGCTATGGTGTTTTTGATTTCCAAATAGTGCTAAAAAAGTACAATTTTACCAACTTTTCCATCCCTGTCTGACAGGCACTAGCTGTGCCTGTGCCATGGTATACAATTGAAATCTATTTTCATAAAAATTGTTTTAATTTTTTTTGCTTTAATTTTTCTTTTGCTTTCAATTTTAATTTGCGAAAATCATTAAACCTTAAAAAATGTTCATTACTCAAGTGTAGACATGCGGTTATATTTATTAGAATTTTTTTTTTTATTTTAATTCGTGAAATATTTATGCATGTCGTTACAATTATTACAAATTATATTTATTTTGTGTCGTTTATGATGCGAAAAATTAAAAACAATTCGTTACATACGTTTCGTTCTTTTTTTTTTGGTTTAAAATTTTTTTAGCCTTTCAGCCGTTCAGTCTTTCAGTTTTTCCTTGTGATTTTTCAATTTGTATGTCTAATGCCATGATAAATTTAAATTAAATTAAATGTTTATTAGCAATGAAACGTATATGCCAAGATATTAATATTCGTTGTAAATTTATGAATATGATGTGAGATTGTGCAACTATTTCAATTAGACACTCGTAAATTTGTTTGTATGTTTGAAAGCTGGTGTGCTTGTGTATATTTCTTGTATCTGCATGTCTGGTATTTATGATGATGGTGTTATAATGCCAGTGGGAAAATTGGCCGCTTGCAAACCGACAGACGTTGACACATTATTAGACATCAGAATTTGAATTAATGTTGACAACTGTTTCAAATTGTAACACGTTGTTTCTTGTTTACCACAAGGATTGTAAATAGCGGCGGCGGTAGTAGATGGATGTGTTCAGGGAAAACAATAACCAGTGTTGGCCAGCAATTAAAACAGTTTATTCATGTACAACATTATATATATATACATAGTTTGTAGTTTATTTGAAGTACATACATATGTACTTATTATATCCAAACATACACATTAAAGCGTCAAATGATCCACAGCCTAGATTTATTGAAAATGAGGCTTAATTTGTTTTATTGATGGCGATGACATTTGTCAAACATATTCACATACAGACATACAGGGTAACTGATATATGATGCAACAAAGTAAAGCGCTATACACTAATACCCCGGTTTGCATAGCCTTGTTCTGCGTCTGCTTCGAAGTTGCGTCTTTTTAAAATTTCTGTGATTTCGAAGTTGCGTCGTTTTTGTTTCAGAACATTCGATACATTATAAATCCTGTGAACAAGAGGTCTGTATTCTACGTATTTTTTTTATTTTTGTTTTACAGGAGCTTAGGAACTATATTAGTGTAGATGCTGCTTAAAGTAGTCTTTAGCTAAAATTCCTTTCAACCGTTCAGTCTATAAGCCATGAATTGCCCGGGACTTTAATTGTTTAAGTTTTCGAATATTTATTAATTTTCTAAAACGAAATTTTTTAACAACTTTAGAAATGTTTTAAGCACTAAAAACAAAAACTATAAAATAAGAAAAGAAAAGAAGCACAGAATCGTTAAAAAAATCCCCTTTTTTCTTTTGCTTTCAATTTTAATTTGCGAAAATCATTAAACCTTAAAAAATGTTCATTACTCAAGTGTAGACATGCGGTTATATTTATTAGAATAATTTTTTTGAATTTTTAATTTTTTTTTATTTTAATTTGTGAAATATTTATGCATGTCGTTACAATTATTACAAATTATATTTATTTTGTGTCGTTTATGATGCGAAAAATTAAAAACAATTCGTTACATACGTTTCGTTCTTTTTTTTTTGGTTTAAAATTTTTTTAGCCTTTCAGCCGTTCAGTCTTTCAGTTTTTCCTTGTGATTTTTCAATTTGTATGTCTAATGCCATGATAAATTTAAATTAAATTAAATGTTTATTAGCAATGAAACGTATATGCCAAGATATTAATATTCGTTGTAAATTTATGAATATGATGTGAGATTGTGCAACTATTTCAATTAGACACTCGTAAATTTGTTTGTATGTTTGAAAGCTGGTGTGCTTGTGTATATTTCTTGTATCTGCATGTCTGGTATTTATGATGATGGTGTTATAATGCCAGTGGGAAAATTGGCCGCTTGCAAACCGACAGACGTTGACACATTATTAGACATCAGAATTTGAATTAATGTTGACAACTGTTTCAAATTGTAACACGTTGTTTCTTGTTTACCACAAGGATTGTAAATAGCGGCGGCGGTAGTAGATGGATGTGTTTGGGGAAAACAATAACCAGTGTTGGCCAGCAATTAAAACAGTTTATTCATGTACAACATTATATATATGTACATAGTTTGTAGTTTATTTGAAGCACATACATATGTACTTATTATATCCAAACATACACATTAAAGCGTCAAATGCTCCACAGACTAGATTTATTGAAAATGAGGCTTAATTTGTTTTATTGATGACGATGACATTTGTCAAACATATTCACATACAAACATACAGGGTAACTGATATATTAATGCAATAAAGCAAATCGCTATACACTATTACCCCGGTTTGCGTAGCCTCGTTATGCGTCTGCTTCGAAGTTGCGTCTTTTTAAAATTTCTGTAATTTCGAAGTTGCGTCGTTTTTGTTTCAGAACATTCGATACATTATAAATCCTGAGAACAAGAGATCTATATTCTACGTATTTTTTTTCTTTGGTTTTACAGAAGTTTTGGAACAAAATTAGTGCAGTTGGTGCTTATAGTAATCTTTACCTAAAATTCCTTTCAACCGTTCAGTCTTTAAGCCTTGAATTGTTCGCGACTTTGATCGTCTAAGTTTTCGAGTATTTATTAAATTTCTAAAACAAATTTTTTAACAACTTTAGTAATGTTTTAAGCACTAAAAACAAAAACTATAAAATAAGAAAAGAAGAAAGAAAAAATTCCCCTTTTTCTTCGCATTCTCCACCACAGGATATTTAAAATCTAAATTTCTTTTTGAACACAATTTTTTTCTTTTACCCCATTCTTCTTTTGTTTTTTTGTTCCTGAAAGTAAGACCGAAAGTGTATAATAAGTGCATAAAAAGTTTCTGAAAAAAATCTGCCGTTCGGAGTCAACTTTAAACTGCAGGTCCCTTGAAAAGCTTGGTCTCATTTCTGATTGAAGGATTATAATAGCCAATTACGTATGCGAATATCAACGAGATTTGACTGCAAACCGACTCCAAAAAGTGTCTAACAATCGATTTATTGTTAAATGAATTCGGTGTAAAAATTGTTCCCAAGAGTGCTTTCTTATGTGGCTATATTTATGTGACTATTAGTTTATGCTGATAAGCTAGAATTTGTTGAAGCACCAATATTCAACCCACCATTGACAAACATTTTGGTACCATTTTGGTACCCATAGATAAATTATCCTACGAAAGATATGCCCCCAGCCAGTCATTGCCGTTTATGAATCATATTAGATCCTCAAGTTTGTGATCCACTGGTATCTAATGATATTCCTCTTCTAACTGTTAATCCTATGTCTTAAGAGTCCGTACCCTGTTAGAATTCCCATAATAACCCTCATATCCCGCCAACTCATGCTTGAATTAGTTTCACTCCTATATGATTGTGTTTTAGCCATAAGGCATTATACATCCCCCTATAGAGTCTAGAACTTTTCCTCAATGATTCCAAAGAAGAGGCCTATTTCTGGTTTCACCAACTTCTCTTGAGTGAGCTTTATGATTTCAGAGCTACCACTACGACTTAAACCTAAACCTCTCTTCCGTGATAACTTCCAATGCTGAACCAATTCATCCGCAATGACAAAGGAGCGAGCATATCTAAACTGATAATCTGACATGAGGTCGCATAGCAGTCTTTTACACTACCAGACCAGATGTGATCTAAAAATATTATAAATTATTGGGTGGGCCAATCTATCGTTTAAGATTTAAATTTAAAACACACTCATGTTGTCTTATAGAAGTCAATGCACCCATAATGAGTAACAGTTTGCTGCGGCTTGTATAGCCTAGAGCATTATTGGCCCATATTTTTTGAAAATGAAGACGGCGCACTCATTACTGTCTCACCTATATAATCGATCTCACCATTATAACCGATATTTTTTGTACACGCTCTTTGTGGTATTGATGTGCACGATGTTTGGTTTCAACAGGATGGTGCTACTTGCCACACATCTCATGCTACAATCGATTTATTGCATCAACCCTTTGATGGACGTTTAATTCGGGGAAATGGTGATGTCAATTGGCCGCCAAGAAGCTGTGATTTGAAACCCTTGGACTATTTTCTGTGGGGCACCTTTAAAGAAATGTGTTATGCCGACAAACCAGAGACAATTGAATATTTGAAGGCTAACATTCGTTATGCCATTGCAGAGATACGACTTCATACATTTTACAAAATACACGAAACTGATCCGATCAAATGAGATACGGTAAGGTCAGCTGGGATTGCCATATGAATTTTTCTAACCGGAAAAATTGTACTTCAACAAAATGCTTTTGTTTTATTGCATTTGTAAATTTAAACCTTTTAAATGGCCCACCCTTATATCATACCTACATAATTGGCCATTACAACCCTTCAGTCAGGATTACGACCTAGCTTCTCACCAAGCTTATGTTGTGTGCGTTAATTTTATACATGAGTGGCGGGACCTACAGTCTAAAGTCGACTCCGAACGACAGATTTTTGAGAAGCATGGCAATTTTTACTCTCAGAGTCTTTGCCAGAAATCTGCTGAGAGGAAGTCGCCGAAAAAATATTTTTTTTCGTTTTGAGGTCTGACTTGGGATTCGAACCCGGGCCTTTTGTCTAATAAGCCAACACACTACCCACTAGACCACGGCGACTTACCCTTATATACCGCCCTTATATACGTGAGTTTAATTTCGTTTTTAAAATTACAATCGAACTTGAAAAATCCTGTACAAAATACTTGTTGTTCTTCAGTGCATATTTGTTTTCGTCTAGAGTCTCTGCACAAATAAATCATTATTTATATCCAAGCAGAATGTCATAATTCTTAAAAATGTCAAACTGGCGACAATTTCTTTCGGTGAAAGAAATAAAGAGGAAAAATATTAAAAAAAAAAAATACGAATAAAAATAACTGTAACTTTCAAATGCCATAAAGATACACAAGTCATGCCATAATGACAACTAAGCAAATATTTATTGAACAATTTTTACCAGACAGACACACACGTACCCATTACCCTAGAGTATTACAGTGGAGAATGGCTAGAAAGTGTTAAAGTGTTACCTTCTCCCATTGTGTTTGAAGAGAGGAGTTCAGCAGTAGCTGTGATGGTTATGCTGAGATTACAAAAAAAAAAGGTGGAAATGAACAAATAAGGCAAATACCATGGAACCTACATACCTAATAAAACTTAAACAATGACTGAAAGAGTAAATGTTTGGATACTCATGTACATACATACGTTGTTGAGTATGTATCCCATGTGACAATAATAAAATGATTAATGAGCTTATTGAAATATAAATACACAGAGACGCCATTAAATAATTACAATGAATAAATCATTTAAAAAACTACAAACACCAAACAACAACAACACCAACAAAAGAAGGAATTGTCCACATAAAAGAAAAATAAACTGAACAGTTTTTTTTCTCAGTTTTTATAGAATAACCCTCGTTTTTAAGTATGAATAATGAAAACTAACCAGAGAAACCATCATAAATCATTTTGAATATGAAATTAGCGGTAAACAGAAACAAAAAAACGTTATTAACGGCTTAACAGAGAACCTTACAACAACATTAACACGCATATGCATGCAAAGCTTACAGTAGCGCCATATTTATTCCTAAGAAAAAGAAAACGAAGCCATACAACACAAAAAAAGATCGTTTAATTGGAAAACAAAAAAAAAAAATCAACTTCATTAGCCAAGTAAATGTGTGTGAATTTTATTTGAAGGTCTTTCTTTATTTAGAAAGAAAAATAAAAGAATGAACAAAACTTTAAGAGTTGGCCACACCAACTCTGTGATACCTTATAGCAGCTTTGGAATAATGAATTGTAAGAATTTATTGTAATCCTTACCCATGTCAATTTCCATCTGAACAATTGAATTGTAAAGTTTATAGTCTAACATAGGCCCCTACAACCTACAAAACACTATATACAGGCTGGCTGATATGTATTGCAACCAACTTCAGGTTGTTATCATTTGTAAACCGCTTATCTGACAGCTGACAAATTTATTCCAGTGACAGTTCATTTTATTATTTACAAGCTTACAAAAGCATTTTGATCTATTGCATACAGAAAAAAAAGTTATTCGTGATGGAATTCAAGCCTGATAGTGTGATGGCTTTATATTTGGCTGGAAAACCAAAGGTGGCTCGTAACATTGCTTGTTACCGTGATACTGGCAGTATTGCATCGCATCCAAAAAGTGGACAAAAAAAAGCGGTAACAACACCAGTAATGATCCGAAAAATGAAGGCCAGATTCGATCGAAATCCACGCCGAGATTGCTCGTGAGCTGAACATATCACGAGAACGGATGCAACACACATTGAAAAATGAGCTTGAACTAAAGCTATTGAAGTTCCATAAAGTGCAAGATGAACAAAAAAAAAAGTTAGACTGGAAAGTGTCAAGGAGTTACTTCGCTTACACGAAACGTGGCCTGTTACCGAATTTGGTTTTCTCCGATGAGAAGCCATTTCAACTAAACTAATTCTAAAATTTGATGTTATTTCCAACATTTTTTGCTTTTGAACAATGAAATTAAAAAAAAAAATTCAAATAATTTAGCGCTTTAGTTTGTTGCATTATATATCAGTCACCCCGTTACAGTTGTTCCTTATACTACACGGTTAATTGGTACTGTGTTATATCGACACCATGTTGTATTAGCCGGAAATATAGTCTATATAATTGAAACTTTCACCAAAGTCTACTAGGTAGTGTGTTGTCTTTTTACGCGTGAGGCCACGATTCAAACCCTAGGTCAGACATTTCCAACAAAATGAAATAACAAATAACATTTCTTCGTCGCCTTCCTCTCAGCCAATTTTTGGGAAAAACTCTGAGAGTAAATAAAATTGCCACAGAAATGTTTCTCAAAAAGCCTATCGTTCGAAGTCGCCCTTAATCAATTGTACGTCCCGCGACTCATGTATAAAATTAACACACACAAAATAAGTGGTGTGAGAAGCTACGTCATAATCCTAACTGAAGGGTTGTAATCACCAATTATGTATGTATGTATGAATCGAAACCGTCTTAAACAACAACCGTCTTGTACAAGAGACAACTGTAGTAGTCTCTGTTGAATATTTTTCATAGTATACCATGCGAATCCAACATAAAGTTTCCATAACCTTTGCAGATGGTTTGCGAAATGGTGGGCCTATATGCCATTCAATTTCAATCAATTTTTTTCTTTGTTGCACAGCTTCAAACAGTGCTCGAAATAACCAATTCGATGATGCTTTGGTCCATCATTGTTTGGGTTCGGTACACCAACATCTTTAGAAGGAAAATTAGTGGCCACGTCATATCATAATAAAGTAGAGAAGTGTTGTCCTTATATTCCTTGTGAATCTGTCATCAAGTTTCCGATTTCATCCTTGCAGGGAAATGGTCCGGGTTTGAAACTTTAGCTTAGATGCTTAACGCTTACTATACTACACTATATCTGCACACCACGGTATCCTCATGCCCTTTCTTTTCCTGCTCCCTCTTCTTGCTTCTGAAAAGGCGTCTTCCCTCCCTTCTCCTCTCTCTCTCTCTCTCTCTGTAGGTCTCGAAATGGCTTTTCTTATATAAAGCTTACGGTTAACATCCTCTGCTGCGTCAATTTATCATATGACAATCCTGACAATGAGCAAGCAGACTAGTTTACGAATAGGAAAGCATTCACAATGCTGATAGGACCAGTACCTTTCCGTGGAGTGAAAACGTATGTTCTGGAAAGTACTCTCAACAAAAGGAAAGATAAAGAGAAGTAAAGTCTCTTCTCGAACCAAGTTGGGCGAAATTTTTATTGGCAAATCCTGGAATAATGTGAGGCTTTCGACAGGACACTGTAGGTTGGCACGTAAGTGGAACTGGCTGTCCACTCAAGGAGTATGAGCGGACACACAGGGTCCAACTGTTATACCACAGTTTCCCATTTTCCTCCAGAAACCACTCGGAACTTCCGATGAAGCGACTTAAACAGGCAATATCAATGCGTAACAGTTCATTCAGATTCTTCATATAGTAGGTCCTCCGACAAAGTGCCGGGCATATACACAGTCTCATCCTCCTATTCTACAGAAATCATTTACGAGGTGTTCAAGGCCAATACGCCTCCCATGAGTTTCCCACAATGAAATGCCCCATAATAACGCCTACTACAATACTGAACTTACTTCTTTAGAGTTTAATCAGAGCTGCCAAACTTTAGACACAGGGGCTGTGTGGCTCCCGAACCAAATATGTAGATTCTGTGATGATGAGAATTTTTAATCGCATCACATTCTTGGGACTAATGTTTTTCAGGGTACTATGATCGGAGAAGATATTGTTTCAAGTTCGGGGTGAGTAGAGTAATTTGCTTGGTCATATTATAAAAGGAAGACTTTATCTTAATTAGGATTTTTTCTTAAATTCAGTAGTTCTTCAAATTGCAAATGAATTAAAATTAAAAAATTAAAAAAAATTACAACAGAACTACCTTTTTTAAAAGCGCCAACAACCTTCTCCACGAACCCAGAATACCTGCATCATCAGTGGTAGTGTTACTTCTAAAGACTCGTAAATCAATTTATTTGAAAATGTCAAAAAACTGTCATATTATTACAGCTACTGATAGATTGAATGCCAGAAGTGCCCAGAAGTACACACAATAATACAAATTCATACAACAATACATACATACATATATTGACGACAATTCATGACTAACAATACAACAATGTATTGTCGACATTGGTTTTTTATTTTTAAGAAATATTTGCTGATAAGAAATGGAATGTTACAGTAGGTCATCGATGATAAATGTGAAGGGACTACAAGTTATAATATCTCCCTTAAGAGTTATAAAGCCGAATGCTAAGGTTTCTCGAGTGATACAGCTAATATCCCGGTGGGTTAAGAAAATGCAGGCCTTCAGGACACTGCATTTATTAGTCTAAAGCACATATTTTCACATCTGAAGTAGATCTATTTATTTATTTATGCGTAACCTCTTCAACCGGTAATTTTAAAACTTCGCCGCGGGTCGTGGTCAAGATAACATTACATTACGTGGTACATGTTTGATGGACGGTTCAAATTACAAGTGTGCTCTGTACCACTCCAACCAAATATTAAAACCTTCTTTTGATTTCCTATTAATAGTAATAGTAATACTCAATACAGTCAAATCCTTACTTAATCTTGAATATGTACCTGCAGCTATTTTGGAAAGACATAGATATACTAGGGTTGATTACATGATTCCTTACAAATTTCTGAATAGAACTCCGATTAAGGAATTTTGATCTGAGAAACCGGAAGTACCCAACGGGACTGATGACCACTGCTTTCCAAACAATATGAAATCGGCACAATGCTTGTTGAGTGGCGGGTTAATTGAGGGAATAAAGGATAAAGCAAAGCCATAATATCGGACACGGTGAGGCAGTCCACCATTCTAGCACTCAGTTGTTATGAGGTTACAAACACTTGTCTCAAACCAAGTGAGTTTCAGCAAACCGATAAGTTTAGTAAATTACAATAAGAGGATATCTAAGTGATTTATCGGACTAGAAAGAATAACCTAAGGTTAAAAACTTGTCTCTTGACAGGTCACTGCAGATTTGGAGTGTATACATTAATGCCGTACGGCGGCTATTGGAACATATTACCTGGGAAGCATTAATGCATGCCAGAAACTCGTAAATGCATACGAGGTGGTGACATTGTTGCTTCCGAGTATCGCCATCCAGTCATGGCAATAGGCCTGGACCAGACGTTATAGGAATGCCTCGTAAAGTCAGAGAAGGGCAAAATAGGTCGTACACTACTAAGGTGCTTCATTACCGTAATAATAAAACCTGATTACGGTAGTGCATTGTATACTAGACGATTTTGGTCGCCGTAGTCTAGTAGATAGTGTATTGGCTTATTAGACGTGAGGCCACGGTTAAAACCTTCAACAGATAAAATAAAATTCCCATTCGGCCATTTGGAGCCGAGTTTAAATTAAGGGGCCCGTCGCTCATGTACAATAGGTTGTCTGGCTGCATTGCTAAGGTATCTTTCCAACACAATTATAATATTTACTTCATCACTGTACAGGGTGGCTGATATGTATTGCAGCCAACTTCAGGTTGTTATCATTTGTAAACCGCTTATCTGACAGCTGACAAATTTATTGCAGTGACAGTTTATTTTATTATTTACAGGCTTACAAAAGCATTTTGATCTATTGCATTCAGAAAAAAAAGTTATTCGTTATGGAATTCAAACGTGATAGTGTGATTGCTTTATAATTGGCTGGGAAAAACACAGGTGGCTATCGTTAGAGCCCTCCAGCATTTAAATGTGAATAAATCTTTTGTTTCTCGTACCATTGCTCATTACCGTGATACTGGTAGTGTTACATCGCGTCCAAAAAGTGGAGGAAACGGTAACAACACCAGAAATGATCCGCACAGTGAAGGCCAGATTTGATCGAAATCCACGCCGCAGTGGTAGAAAAATTGCTCGTGAGCTGAACATATCGCGAGAACGGATGGAACACATATTGAAAAATGAGCTAAAATTAAAGCCATTGAAGTTAGTTCCAAAAAGTGCAAGAGCTCACCGATGGACAAAAAATGTTAGACTGGAAAGGGCCAAGGAATTACTTCGCTTGCACGAAAGTGGCCAAGTTACCGAATTTGGTCTTCTCCAATAAGAAAACCTTCCAAATTGAGCAGTTTGTGAACAAACAAAATGTTCGGGTTTACTTGCCTCAGAGGTCGGCTAAAAATTTACACCTGCGATTGGCCACCAGAACTCAAGCGCCGCCGATGATAATGGTGTGGGCCGCCGTAACGGCCGATGGTCGTTCCCCACTTCTATTCATCGACCGCGGGGTCAACATAAATGCTGAATATTATCGGGAAAATGTCTTAAAGACAGAACTGAAGTCCTAGGGAGACAAACATTTCGACCGCAGACCATGGACATTCCAACAGGAGTCAGCACCACCGCACTCAGCACGCGTCAACCAAGAATGGCTTAAAAAGGAGGTTCCTCGCTTCATTTCTACCGCACAATGGCCACCAAAATCTCCGGATCTCAATCCGTTCGACTTTTACGCCTTAAGACATTTTGGAGAGCAATGTTCTCACTAAAATATACCAAAGTGTCGATCATCTCAAGATGGGAATGGGCCAAAATTTCGCAGAGCCATTTTTGTGCTGCCTGTGATGGCTTTGTCGGCCGTTGGAAGCCCATAATTCGTACCAAAGGTGGCCAATTCGAACAATCTAAACTGTTTCTAAAATTTTATGTTATTTTCAACATTTTTCGCTTTTGAACAATAGAATTAAATTAAAAAAAGAATAAAAAAATATAACGCTTTACATTGTTGCATTATATATCAGCCACCCTGTATTGTGAAATGTATTGTCTTAATAAAGGAACGATAATGGGTTCAAATCTCATCTCAGATATCTTGAAATGAAAGAAATTATAAAATTATAATTTTGTGTTTTAGAATTGGAATGCTTTATGGCGAATTATCTGGGGAAGATAATGCTTATTTTCGTCAAGATTGAAGTAATTTTGAAGTCATTGAAATCGAATTCATTTTCCTTAGAAACCACTGTCCTCTCATTACAAAACAAACATTTGAATGACCACGGGAAACTTTTATTTGAGGAGTTTATCTTGTTGTTGTTTTTTTTTTTACGGACTTTTAAGATTTGTACGATGATTGACGATGATTTTAGGTGTCATTAAAACAGTATTACATGCGAAAACACCTCTAAAACGAAAGGGTCTGATGACAAAGACATTTGTTTGGCTACTTGAAATGAAATCATTGTTTATTTAAAAGGTTTTCAATCATTTCACTCATTCCATGCCATTCCATCATTTCATTTAATTTTGGTTTTTTTTGTTTTTTTTTTTTTTTTGGTGTAAAGTATTAAACAGCATGGGGCCAGTTTTTATGACCATGATTAGTGGCAAAAGCAAAGACAATAGTGAAAGTTTCATTTGTCTTACTCGGTTGGTTGGCTGGTTGGGATGGCTGTCTTGCTTCACAATGGGTTGGTTGGTTGGTTGTTTGGTTTGTGGAGTTACTATACTGCAGACGCCTGGCAATGTGTCGCGCCACAATTGACACTAACGATTTATGTCGCAAGATAACAAAAAAAAAAATTGAAGTATTATACACACATACATACATAAATACCTACTTACATACGTGTAAGAAAACCATTCAAAATTCCTTCCAAAAATGTTTATACATACAGCTGTGTTCAAAATAATAGGAGTGCTACCATTTAATATTTTCAAAGTGAGCAGTAAGTACGGAAAAATGTAATTAAAACTTTTTCTACAGTGATTCACATAAATTTTTGTAATGGGTGGACGCCAAAAGCATTCTACTAAAGAAAAAAGAGAACTAAAAAAATTTAAAACTTACAAAGAAATTAAGGAAATATTAATGATGGGCGCAAGGGCAAAACGTCAACTGTCGATGACCGCCGAATTGTGCGAAACAGCAAAATAAATCCTTCGGCGTCTTCAAAAAAAATTCAAAAGGAACTGAATCTTACCGTAAATGGCCCAACTATTCGTAGGCGACTGATGGACAACAATTTATTCGCAAGAAGTCCACAATAGGTGTGCAATTGCTGACAAAAAAACAGATAGCAGCACGCTTAAAGTTTCCCCAAGAGTATATCAAATATCCGAAAAAAAAAATGGAGAAACGTACTGGGTCTAGGCAGCATGTTAGACCTCTGCCCAACACCAAATACAAAGCTTAGTTTACACAAAAGACTGTTAAACATGACTTTTCATATAATGGTGTAGGCCAATTAGACACATAATGGATAGGAACTAAGGATGCCAAATTCCGATCCCGAAATCCCAGAATTTTTCGGGATAATTCGGGATCCAAAAATCCCGAAAAATCACTGGAAAAATCGCGATTTTCTCTTAATAATAAAAATATTTTGTTAATAAAATCATATGGATTCCAATTATATATTTCAGAATTATATGTCATTGAAGTCGCCGTGGTCTAGTGGGTAGTGTGTTGGCTTATTAGACAAAAGGCCCGGGTTCGAATCCCAGGTCAGACATCAAAACGAAAAATATTTCTTCGGCGACTTCCTCTCAGCAGATTTCTGGCAAAGACTCTGAGAGTAAAAATTGCCATGAAAAGCTTCTCAAAAAAAATCTGTCGTTCGGAGTCGACTTTAAACTGTAGGTCCCGCCACTCATGTATAAAATTAACGCACACAGCATAAGTGGTGTGAGAAGCTAGGTCGTAATCCTGACTGAAGGGTTGTAATGGCCAATTATGTATGTATGTATGTCATTAAACATAAAATAAAAAAAAGGAAGACAAAAAGTAAAAAAAGCATTAGTTTTAAGAAAACTATTTGGATTCCAACAAAAAGATTAAAGCATCTAACATGTGATCTGATAGGCTTGAACGAATTTTGGTGTCAATATACCCTGCCGTTGAAAAACACTTCTCGCAATCAACATTTGTTGGTAAAATAGTTCCAAGATAGCTGTATGCAGCTTGTAAGTATTCACCTCTACTACCTCCTGACGTAAATAAATCTATTCCTTTGGACAGTTGAATATCTAAATCAGCTACCCTTTTAATTCGTTTTATAGGGCTTTTGCATTCTTTGATGCCATCAAATAACATTTTATCAATGGAAGTGGAGTTTACCTCATCTGAGAAGCTATTATCGAAGTCAAGTGATATAGAATTTTCTCTTCAGGACCTTTTGTAGGGTCAAAATACATTTGAATTCACAATTCCGAAAATCCCGGCACAAGTTTTTAAAAATCCCGGGATTCGGGATTTTGTGAATCCCGTATATGCCGGGATTTCGAGATTCGGGATTTCTCGATTGGCATCCCTAATAGGAACGTCTATGTTGGCACTTTGAGAGAAGTGATCTTACCATATTCGACGTATCTAAAACGGATATTCCAACAATATAATGACACGAAACACACCAAGTAAATTGGCAAATGAGTGTTTTCGGGTTAATGGGGTAAAAGTTATAGCGTGGCCAGCTCAGTCTCCTGACCTTAATCCCATAAAACATCTATGATGAGATGTTTAAAATTATACTGCAGAGAAACAACCTTCAAATACAGAAGAATTATGGATCACAGTGCCCGGATGGGTGGCATCAAATTCCTTTTAACAGATGCCAAGATTTTATTGACTCAATGCCTCGTAGATGTGCTGAAGTCATTAAAAATAAAGGTTATTCAACCAAATACTAAAATAGCTTTAATATTTTAAGATAAGATCAAAGTTTTATGCCTTCTGTTTAAAAATGATTAGGTTGTGTGCTAACACTTCTACTATTTTAACAGGGCGCAGTCAAAAGGTGATGGTAATAGTACAACAACTTAATTCGCAATTTAACAAAAACAAAATGTATTTTCTGTTGGTTTTGGGTCTACACAAATGTCAAATTGAAATTCGCCTTAAGCCAGAAATGGCAAAAGCGAATCCATACAATGACATAAAGTAGTTATTTTATGTCATTATTTCTATTTTGGTTCTTTTCGTTTATAAAAAAATTTTGAAAGTAAAATTTATTTTAAATACGGACTGACTTGCGCTACCAATAACGTATGAAGACCTTCTTCAGAGGGATACTTAGAAGCATAAGAGCGGATTCTACAATAAAAGTTGTGCTAGAATATATTTTTTTTTTATAAAAACCAACACTCAGGAGATGGCCCCTACTTTGCAGGTTTAGGAAAATAGGTTATAGGAAGCTGGAAAGAGGGAGTAGTGTTTGTGGACATTTGACTTAAACTTACCAATATCGTAATTGACGGGAATAACCTTCGTAGGAAGATCATTCCACAAGCGAGCAGTGCGGGCAAAAAATGAATTCTCCCTGTAATGCATTGTGCCGTTCACTGGGCAATCAACCAAAAAAGGATAAGCTCCGCGAGTACCACGTAAAAATATGTGATTATGGGGAACCAAGCTCCTTATCTCTCGAGAAACCTCCCGTTATAGTACCGATAGAACAATGAAACACACGCCACATAGCGACGATGCTCCAACGAATCAATAGAGATGGGATACCCTACTGTCATTAATAAGCACCTTCGCCCTCTACTCTATGCGGTCGAGAAGCTTCAAAATAGACTTTGAAGCACCGGCCCACACATGAGAGTTGTACTCCATCCGGGGTCGGATAAAGGTCCTGTAAATAGTAAGAAGGTCGAATAGAGTGAAGTATTTTTCGTTTCAAAAAACCAAGACACTTGAATGCTGCCTTCGGCACTCGAAAAATGTGATCGATAGAACATCCAGAATATTTAAATAAATTGTAAATTGTGTAGAATATAAATTAGTGAACAGAAGAATGTATATACAGTGGGCAAAAAAAAAAAATGTGTACACTTATTTTTAAAATAACTAATAAATAAATTAATCCAGAGGATTTTGTTTAAGATGACTTTCTGGAAAATTCGATCGCCATAGTCAAAAAAATCACCACTTTTTTGCTTAAAAATGTGGAAATTTCTTAGTTTCGACAATTATTTTCGTGCTATGTAATCAATAGAAAATGTTTATAATCCGAATATAGTTTTTAAGCTTTTTTTTAGGCTTAAAAAAAAAAAAAATTCTTTTTATAAATAATTTTTTGTTCAAAAGTTATTTCGAGGTAACAGTGTACAAGTTTGTTTTTTGCCCACTGTACACAAACAATATGTTTGACATTTACTTGGACTGAAAAAATCAATCAGCTGGGCTGATAACACTACCTTTTGAATTTGCCATGATTTTGAACAAATAATTTTGAGAGTAGGTTGTATTTGCATGAAATATTTTTGTTTTCATAGTTAAACTTTTAATTTTAAACTTTCCTTTCAAATGAAGGGCACTACTATTTTTTTGAACACAACTGTATACAAGACATTTTGTATGCCGAGCAGTAGTAGTAGTAGTAGTACGAATAGTGGAGGTATTTCGGATATTTTTGTGTTTCTCTATGGCATGCAGATAAACCTCAATTACAAGCCTTTCAATTCGTGTTTAAAAGATTGTTATTGCCTGGTTGTTGTACTCATATTGGTCATTGCAATTGTTGGTTAAATCTCTTTAATGTTGCTCGTAAAAAAAAAAAAAAATTTGTTCAAAAATAAGATACTATGAATGGGGCGCTTTGGCTGTCAAGCCAAGAGACGTCGCCTTTGCTACACAACATTGCTGTCTCTTTACTGTCTCCAGCAGTTAGTGGTTTGTTAAGCGTTCAGCTAGACAACCGACCGTGTTTATTATCACTTTTGTATTATAGTGGCAATGGCTACATACATACATACATGATTGTAACCAAATATTATGTCCATGTTTAATCAGGCCTAAATGGCTGTTTGAAAATTGATTGACCATTTCATGCATTTTAATACGTTTCTTTACTAATTCCATGGAATTTTTCTTTTCATTTTTTTTTCGTTTTTAGCGATGCCTGCTGCTTGATATCTACTTTTTTTTTTCGTAAAGACATTTTCAATAATTTTTATAAATTTATTAACATTATCATTAACGTTTATTACATATTTATATATTTTATATTGTTTTTTTTGTTGTTGTTGTTAACAAACAAATTTGTAGTTTTGTTAGGGGGATTTAACAAGTGATTTAACAGAAAATTGATGGTTTATTCAATTAATAACCGTTAATATTAGCCATATAATGGAGGTGTCAACACACAGTTTGACATTTAAACCGGCCTTATATTAAAATTATACATTTATTTACATATCTTACATATCCCATACATATGTACATACATAAGTATTGAATTTTTAAAAGTTGTCTCCTAGTCAAACAGACAGTTTGAGCCGATGTTGACATAATTGGGAAATATTTTTTTTTTAATAATATTGACGCCATATGCCATTTAATATTTCTTAAGTGTGTAATTTATATTTTTTATATTAATTATATCTGTACATATTTTTATTAAGTTTAAATAAAATATTTTATTTAATTAATTGACTTTTGAACAACTTGATGTTGTACAGTGTGCCTAATATATAATACAACAAAGTAAAGCGTTATATTTTTTAATTTCTTTTATTTAATTTAATTATTCAAAAGCAAAAAATATTGGAAATAACATCAAATTTAAAGAATCAATTTAGATTTGTTCGAATTATGGCTTACAAACGGCCGACAAATCCATCACAAGCTGCACGAATGTGGCACTGTGGTATTTTGTCCCATTCCCGGCGAAGCGCAGTCTTGGGATGATCGACACTTTGGTATTTTTTAGTGAGAACTTTACTTTCCAAAATGCCATAAGGCGTAAAAGTCCAACGATTGAGATCCGGAGAATTTGGTGGCCATTGTGCGGTAGAAATGAAGCGAGGAACCTTTTTTTTAAGCCATTCTTGGTAGACGCGTGCTGAGTCCTGTTGGAATGTCCATGGTCTGCGGCCGAAATGTTTTTTGTCTGCCCAGGGCTTCAATACTGTCTTTAAGACATTTTCCTGATAATATTCTGCATTTATTTTGACCCCCCTAGTTGATGAATACGAGCGCGGAGCGGCCATCGGCCGTTACGACGGCCAACACCATTACCATCAGCGGCGCTTGGTTCTAGAGGCCAATCGCAGGTGTAAATTTTCAGCTGACCTCTTTGTCAAGTAAACCCGATCATTTTTTTTGTTAACAAACTGCTCAATTTGGAATGGCTTCTTATTGGAGAAAAACAAATTCGGTAACTGGCCTTCGTGCAAGCGAAGTAACTCCTTGGCTCTTGCCTGTCCAAGTTTTTTTGTGTCCATCGGTGAGCTCTTGCACATTTTGGAACTTCAATGGCTTTAGTCCAAGCTTATTTTTTCAATATGTGTTGCATCTGTTATCGCGGTATGTTCAGCTCAGGAGCAATTTTTCTACCACTGCGGCATTGATTTGGATCAAATCTGGCCTTTACTTTAAGGATTATTTCTGATGTTGTTACCGTTTTTTTTTTCGTTCACTTTTTGGACGCGATGCAACACTGCCAGTATCGTGGTAACGAGCAATGTCACCAAAAACAAAATATTTATTCACATTTAAATGCTGGAGGGCTCTAACGGTAGCCACCTGGGGTTTTCCAGCCAAATATAAAGCAATCACACTATCACGTTTGAATTCCATAACGAATAACTTTTTTTCTGAATGCAATAAATCAAAATGCTTTTGTAAGCTTGTAAATAATAAAATGAACTGTCACTGGAATAAATCTGTCAGTTGTCAGACGAGCGGTTTACAAATGATAACAACCTGAAGTTGGTTGCAATACATATCAGCCACCCTATAGTTCAATTACTTAATTATTGTTTTTAAATTCTGTTTTTAATCGACCGGCTTACTTCTTAGATTAATGCAATAATCGCTCAAAATTATTCTTATAAAATTAAATTTCATAGAAAGTTTACATAGGTGAACGAAATATTTAAATTCGATCATGCAAGAATGAGTAGCACTTTCTTTTTAAATTACATTTCAAGTAAACGATATCCTTTAGTTGTAAATTTGGTATAGCTTACCCCGATTTAAGACGCCTTTTTTATATATATTTTGGGTTTGTTCGAAATGTCTGAGCTGATGTTTAAGCCAACACATTGGCTTAAAGGTAATTAGTTTTCCGTATGTCTGTTTGGTGCATCATTATCAAATAAATTTGCATGCTTGCGTGTTCAAAACTTGATGTAAAAAATTTTTAATTTATACACCGCATGCTAACTAAATAATAAAATAAAAAAAAAAATGTAAGAAAAACAAAAACAAAAAAATAATTTAAATAAAATAAAAAAAAAACTTAAACTCACACATATTGTGCACTCAAAATGTCAGTCAGTCAACAGGAATGTGGCTCGTTTGTTTTTCATCTTCTATTTCAGTGTCAGCATTGACATGTAGTCATGCAAACAATTTCAGGAAAGAAAAATACTGCTGCTGCTGTTGCTGTTGCTGCTGCTGCTGCTGCTAACAACCGACCAGCTCTAACAGCGGCAAAAATTGAGTGTAAAAAGTTCATGACTGCTGTTTTCCATCTACTTTTTGCCTGGCGTTTTTTTTATGTTTTTGTTTTTGTTTTAAAGTGAAAACTAAACGAATAAAAAAACCAAAATGCTGAAATAAATATTTGTTAAGGAAAAACATTGGCACACAAGCACAAAAGCATTTTTAACACTCAACACTGTCAGTCACTTGTCTTTTAGGCAACAGCCAAATGAAGGAAACACAACAAGCGAAACATATAAAAGCGCTAAGGAAGAAGACAGACAACAACAGCCAACAGCAGTGACAAGAAACGATATTCACAACATATTGCTTTAAGTAAGTGACTGAATGACTAACGTCATGCCTGACTAGCACACTGACTGAATGACTGGCTGAATGACTGACTGATAGGCGTTTAGGCGGTATGCTTGCTTATATCACTGCCTGTCTGACCATTTGAAATCTTTCTGTGCGAAAAGAAACTCATCAATTTCATCAAATCCCCTACAATTAAGACAACCTTTCAACATTTTTGTGTACAACATTTTTGAAATATTTTCAGAAAATTGTTTATTTCTGTCTGAATTTATACAAGCAATACGGCAATATTTGAGTGAATAATGAAAAATGTCAATTTAATGACAGCAGAAAGAAGAAGAAGAAGAAAAAAAGTATCGCATACTTATTGATGCTGCTACTACTGCTACTGCCACTGCTGTTGCTGCTACATATTAAAGAATTTGAAATATTTCAAAACGTTTTTAAAAGGGGACTTTTTTTCCCCCCTTTTATTTTGATTAGACAACTTTAAGTCGTAGACAAAATTAAACTCAAGAGAAAAAATAAAATAAAAACTCACTAGCTTAACCCAAAACCCAGATAGTAACAGTGGGATGAAAGAGCATCAATTTCATTACTCCTACCAGTATGTTAATATGAAGTCGCCGTGGTCTAGTAGGTAGTGTGCTGGCTTATTAGACGTAAAACCCAAGGTTCGAGTTCCAAAAACAAATATTTCTTCGGCGATTTCCTCTCATCAGATTTCTGGCAAAAACTCTGAGAGTAAATAAAATTACCATGAAATGTTTCTCAAAACTCTGTCGTTCGGAGTCGACTTTCACTTATGTATAAAATTAACGCACACAACATAAGTAGTGTGAGAAACTAGGTCAATAATTACAACTGAAGGGTTGTAATGGCCATACATGTTAACATGTATGTTAATACATACATACATAATTGGCCATTACAACCCTTCAGTCAGGATTACGACCTAGCTTCTCACACCACTTATGTTGTGTGTGTTATTTTTATACATGAGTGGCGGGACCTACAGTTTAAAGTCGACTCCGAACGACAGATTTTTGAGAAGCTTTTCATGGCAATTTTTACTCTCAGAGTCTTTGCCAGAAATCTGCTGAGAGGAAGTCGCCGAAGAAATATTTTTCGTTTTGATGTCTGACCTGAGATTCGAACCCGTGCCTTTTGTCTAATAAGCCAACACACTACCCACTGGACCACGGACCATGTATGTTAATAATGAATTTAAATTTACTCGGTTGCCTTAAAAACAGGACACTTCGATCAGACCACAGATCCCCATGTAGTAAAGGGTGGGCCATACTAAGTTTTAAAAATTTTATAAAACAAAAATGATTATAAATTTTATCAAAATTATTTTTCTATTATGAAGTACAATTGTTCCGGTTAGAAATGGAATATCACTGTATTTATATGGCTGCCCCGGCTGGTCTTACAGTACCACATTCGATTAGACCAATTTATGTACACTTGGCCTTTAAATTTTCAATTCTCTCTGGTTTGTAGGCATAACACTTTTTTATCGACGCTCCCCACAGGAAATATCGCGAACTTTTTCGTGTTTATAGGGTCGTATCTCGGCAATGGCATCACAAATGTTGGCCTTCAAATGATTAATTGTCTGTGGTTTGTCGACATAAAAATGTTCTTTATCGGCGCTCCCACAGAGAGTAGATCAACGGTGTCAAATCGCAGATTCTTGACGCCCTATTGGCATTATCATTTCAACTTATTAAAGGGCCATCAAACCTTTAACGAAATAAATCGATTGTGGCTGAGATTTGCGACAAGCTGTACCATCCTGTTGAAAACATCGTTCACATCAATATCATGAAAAGCGAATACAAAAAAATCGCTTATCGAGGTGCGATAGATATCTCAATTGAGCTTAATGGTTACGTCTTTCTCATTTTCTAAGAAATATGGACTAACATTGACTCCGCTCCGCAAGCCGCACCAAACAGTGCATTGACCACATTTGGATTTCCTGAGCTCCAAATACGGCAATTTTGCTTATTAACGTACCGTACGTGAAAATTAACCTCATTTGATAAGATGCTTTTTTTTTTGGCAAAATCGATATCATCGTGCAGTATCTTGCCCATCTGGCGAAGTGAAAACGAAGGGGATGGTGATGCGGCTTTAACTCTTGAATCAAACTTTATCAGTCGCCATATCGAAATCTTTACGCACAATTGGAAATTCGAATTCAGTTCTTGAGAACGTTAACGAGACGATGTTGATGAATTCACTCGCAAACCCTCACTCACAGCTTCGATATTTTCCAAGAGGTGTGCAGATAATTGGTTATGCTGACGATAAGCAGTAACAGTTGTGGCGAAAGAATTGCATCAAATTGAGGCTACGTGTATGACGACGTTAGCTAGAATAAAGAACTGGCTTAGGTCAGCGAATCTTCAACTAGCTGGACAGAAAATTTCAGGTATTTTGATAACGAGCAGGAAGAAAATTGAATTTATCACACTTAATATAGACGGACATAATATAACCCCTTAACCAGCGCTGTGGTAGCAATGATTGACGCGAGATTAAATTTTAGAACTAATATTGAGAAGGCTTGTGAGAAAGCATTATGACTGATATCAAAGGGCCAATCAGAGCAGAAGACTATTGTTGGCAAAGGTTATTCAGTCTATAATGATGTATACGGCACCTGTGTGGGGACCGGCGTTGGATATTAGAACCTACGCTAGATCTCTATTTCGTTTAAGTGCCCTTAGAATTGCTAACTGTTTCTGTACGGCTTCATATCACGTATAACTCCACCTGATATTATGGCTATGGAGCTGAAAGGTATATATGATAGAGTTAGGTTAGGTTGCTAGAACTCAAGCAACTGAGAAACGAAGGGAGGAAAGGCAAAAGAGTTTAGAAAAATGGCAAATTATGAAAGGATCATGTTGACTTTTACATGACACAGTTTTGGACAGGGCATGGCTGCTCCAGGGAATATCTTTGTAAAAATGGCCATGACAATGAGGCAACTAGTTCCTTCTTCATATTTTCTTTTCTTGTAATAGATTTGAACGCGACTTGTTAGAGACAATGATGAATGAAAGGGTGACACTAAACAATATAGTTTCCCATATGCTGCGGTCTGTTGAAGTTTGACATTGTGTCAGGACGCTGTCTGCAAATGTGATGCAGGAATTGAGAAGGATAAAGAGAATTCGTAGGATTGAAAAAGATGGAAATCAATAGTAGTAGTCAATAGGCTGGGACTCGTCTTGTGATGAAATACTTAACGGTGGTACCATATGACAAATAGGTTCGAATCGTAAATGTGGTTTTTTAGTGGGTTATAGTCGATATTTTCTGTTGTACGCATTAATTTTAGCCACAAACTTGCGTATACCGGGCACTTTGGGTTCTCCTCTGCGGTCAAATTTTGTATAACATGTTTGTGCAATTTCCGCCCAATTATTTTTATTTTGGAAATAAATGTCCAATAAATCCCAAAGTTGCTCAAGCGTAAATCGATGCATTACGTTTAGAGGAGATAAAATACTGAAATTTAATTATAATCAGCGTTACCGTTGAGCGACTAAAGTCGCAATATGACACTTTTTCAGCGACCTCGCCACTTTTTGTGCCCCCTTACTAAAATGAACTAAATCTGACACTTTACAAAATTTTTTACCCTTTTTTTCCCTGTTTATAAAAAGCATTTTTTCTAGACTATAGACTAGACTATATACTTGATTATATACTAGACTATAGACTAGACAATAATTACTATATACTATACTATACTATAGACTAGACTTTAGTATGGAATAGACTGGACCATAGACTAGACTACAGACTAGACTAAAGACTAGACTACAGACTAGACTACAGACTAGACTAAAAACTAGACAAAAGACTAGACAAAAGACTAGACTAAAGACTAGACAAAAGACTAGACAAAAGACTAGGCTATAGACTAGACTACAGACAAGACTACAGACTAGACTATATACTAGACTATATACTAGGCTATAGACTAGACTAGAGACTGGACTATAGACTAGACTAGAGACTGGACTATAGACTAGACTAGAACTGGACTGGAGACTGGACTAGAGACTGGACTAGAGACTAGACTAGAGACTAGACTATAGACTAGACTAGAGACTAGACTATAGACTGAACTAGAGACTAGACTATAGACTGAACTAGAGATAGACTGAACTAGAGACTACACTATAAACTAGACTATAGTTTCCACTAGAGACTGGACTATAGACTAGACTATAGACTAGACTAGAGACTGAATTATAGACTAGACTATAGACTGTACTATAGATTAGACTAGAGACTGGACTATAGACTAGACTAGAGACTGGACTATAGACTAGACTAGAGACTGGACTATAGACTAGACTATAGACTAGACTAGAGACTGGACTATAGACTATACTAGAGACTGGACTAGAGACTGGACTATAGACTAGACTAGAGACTGGACTATAGACTAGACTAGAGACTAAACTAGAGACTAAACTAGAGACTAGACTAGACATTTTCTTTTCTTTTAAAAATGTTTCCCCTTTTTACTGCCAAAATACACTTTTTGTGCGACTTCTTTTTCAAAAATTCCCTTTTTGTGTAACTTCTTAAAAATTTCCAGCGGTAACGCTGATTGTATTAACGCTTTGAGAAGTCTAAGTTGAGGTGTTAAATTGGTACTTAGAATTAAATAACCTCGACCTCTACTATTCAATATTTCAAATATTGTGAACCACATTGTGAACCCTTGATTCCAGTCTTTCAAGTTCTATATTATAACGTAGAGGTAAAAACTTTGATAGTAAGTTTGAATGTTAATAATTGAGTGAATATGCTTCAAAATTTTCAATTTGACTGACTAGTTTGTTGTCTTTTAAGTTCAGCATTCGAACGCAGCCTAGAATTGTCATAAAAAAATTTCTCAAATCCGTCATTCGAAGATGATAGTAAACTGTAGGCCTCAAAACATTCGTCGTAAAATTAATAACACAATAGTTGGGGTAAGAAGATGAACCGTATTCCTTGCTAAACAGCTTTAATGTCTTCTAATGTCACATGAAATGAACACATTGCAAATGTAGTGTATGTCTAATTCACATTAAAATGTTTTCATTTTCACCAAATGAATTTAAAAATCATTGACAGAACCACTGTACTTTGAAAATGTTTCAATTAACACAGGCCTTCTGTTTTTTTTTTTCTTTTCCTTTTATTGTTGAAAACAATTAAATGCACTTGAAATTTCCTTTTATGATACGTTCACATTAAAGGTCTTTAGAGGCTGTATGCCAAAAACACTTAACGACGAGTGCAACAAGTTGTTGGTATTTATTTGTCTACTTTGGCCAAACAATTCAATTGTCGATCATTTATTTCATCAGTTTAGTAAAGTAGATGTGTGAACAATTTTTTTTTTTGTTTGTTAAATACAAAAATTTTTAAAGTTTTTCTAAAGGAAAATTAATTGCTAAAGTTTTAGGCATTTAGGAATGCTAAGATTTGACTACAGGGTCCACTATGCAACAGTCTAGTTTTCAAAAACTTACGTATCTTGCAAAGATAATGGGCTGTGGAGGCTGAAGTACGTCGGGGTAAATCGAAGGATATTAGTTTCCATAGTGAATAACTATAATCTTCAAATAATATGGTATGTTGTCCGATTTTTAATCGATGTCTCCTGTTTATGTTTTCCAATACACAACAAAGTTTAAGCAGTTGTCCATATATTACACTGCCCCATTGTCTCGAAATATGCATGAGTTCACGCATATCTTGTGGCAACTAAATTAGGCCCATCTCAAACTAATTCAGCGAAAATTTCTTTTCCTCTGCTATTCCACTCCTACAGGAATATGTACTTGTGACATCGGTTTCTCTGATTGTGAAAACCTATCACTGAATAGTGTGTTCTTCTTGGTACCTTTGACTTATTTTGTAAAGCAAGTCCAAAACTCCTATTGTCATTCGCTTAGTTTGCATTCGGAGTTCGAAAATGTCTACGGTTATCAGATCAGTCTTTCTGATCGTGAAAACCTACTGAACAGGATGTTCTTCTTGGTACCTTTGACTTATCTTGTAAAGCAAGTCCAAAACTCCTATTGGCGTTCGCTTACCACGCATTCGGAGTTCGAAAATGTCTAGGGTTATCAGATCAGTCTTTCTGATCGTGAAAACCTATCACTGAATAGGATGTTTTTCTTGGTACCTTCGACTTATTTTGTAAACCTAGACCAAAACTCTTATTGGAGTTCGCTTAGTATGCATTCGGAGTTCGAAAATGTTTATGGTTATCAATTCCACTTTTGAGCATTTATTGCCTCATATCTCCGTAGTGCCCTAAAATTTTTTGCTTAGGGTCACTGAACCTCTTTGTAAGGATATCAATAAACTTGTCATCTTCTATGGAAAATTTTTGAGACTCTTAAGTGGCATGAATTGTATGACAATAGCACTATCCTGTTGAAATCGCATGTCAGTGGCCTGGTCAACGTCATTTTTCAATAAATATAGACTGGTGACGCTCCCAGCTCCAAATCCACAACAATCAATGATTTTTTTTATTCGGAAAGCTTTGGACATGGATCTCAAAGGGCGTTATTTTAAGTTCGAGTATGTTCTTCGTTCACGTAACCATTCGTACAGGAATGGGCTCCATGCTATAGATGATTTTTTGATAAAATTAGCCGTTAGTTGCCAACTACTTCTGGTTGCTTACTTTCAGTTCATTGGTTAGTTGAATTTTTAAAGCATGGAGCCACACATCGTTAAGTTTAGACAAGATGTGGTCATCGAAAAGCCGAATTCTTGTAAACGATCTGAAATCGACTTGGTAATTATGTACGCTCTCATGTATTGCATCTCCGTTTTTGGCCAATCTTGCTTTTCATCGTCGTACAGGTTAGGTTAGGTTAGAGGACGTGTACTTATCACCTGAGACAAGTGCAGTACCCGGAGGTCTAATTGACCTATTGTACAACGTCCAATCTTCTCAACGTCCTATCCTATCGACGTATAAATATTGGTGGTTTTTGACCCAGTGGACTTGAATTTATCCACTTCCTCTCTGTGGTATGATTATGAGCGAAAGAAGCGGGACGTTTCACTAAAACAGAACACCTAGTTTGATGAGAACAATTTCATTATGTGCACCTGCTGTTGAATGCTACATCCGTTAGTGATGATTTGCCAAAACAAACTGAGCAAAACAAATCAATCAATTCTTTTAACGATATCTCCGAGCCAAGGGAAGTTAACACAAAAATTCCAAAATTGAATAGTAAGAGTAACAGTGATGTTTTAGTTTATGTAACGAGATTTCATTTGTTTTTTTTCTTTTACGTTTGAATATCTCAAAACACTGGTTTAATAAAGCAATTTTCAAATCATACTCGAATTCAGTTTGAAGTTAGGATGCCAGAGCTTATTACACGTGAGGGCAAAGTTCAAACACCAGGTCAGACACAACGAAATTTGCTTTCAGAGTTTTTGTCGGAAAACTGCTGAGCCGTGAGCGCCATGAAAGGTTTCTTAAAAATCAGTAGTTCGCAGTCGTCTTTAAACAGTAGGTTCACCTGCTTATGTATGAAATTAACGCACACAACATAAGTGATGTGAGAAGCTAGTTTGTAATACTGACTGAAGGGTTGTAATGTATATACAGGGTGGCTGATATGTACCAACTTCAGGTTGTTATCATTTGTAAACCGCTCGTCTGACAGGTGACAGTTTATGACAGTTTATTTCATTATTTACAAGCTTACAAAAGCATTTTGATCTATTGCATTCAGAAAAAAAGTTATTCGTAATGGAATTCAAGCGTGATAGCGAGATCGCTTTATATTTGGTTGGAACACCGCAGGTGGCTATCGTTTTAGAGCCCTGCAGTATTTAAATGTGAATAAATCTTTTGTTTCTCGTACCATTGGTCGTTACCGTGATACTGGCAGTATTACATATCATCCAAAAAGTGGACAAAAAAAACTGGTCACAACACCAGAAATGATCCGAAAAGTGTCAGCCAGATTTGATCGAAATCCACGCCGCAGTGGTAGAAAAATTGCTCGTGAGCTGAACATATCGCAACATACCACGAATGCAACACATATTGAAAAATAAGCTTGGACTAAAGCCATTGGAATTCCAAAAACTGGAAGAGCTCACCGATGGACAAAAAAAAATTTAGGGTGGAAAGAGCCAAGAAGTTAATTCGCTTGCACGAAAGTGGCCAGTTACCGAATTTGGTTTTCTCCGATGAGAAACCATTCCAAATTGAGTAGTTTGTGAACAAACAAAATGATCGGGTTTACTTGCCAAAGAGATCAGCTGAAAATTTACACCTGCAATTGGTCACCAGAACTCAAGCGCCGCCGATGGTAATGGTGTGGGCCGCCGTAACTGCCGATGGTCGCTTCCTGCTCGTATTCATCGACCGTATGGTCAAAATAAATGCCAAATATTATGTCTTATAAATGTCTTAAAGACAGTATTAAAGACATTCCAATAGGACTCAACAACCACCGCACTAAGCACGCGTCAACCAAGAATGGCTTAAAAAGGAGGTTCCTCGCTTCATTTCTACCGCACAATGGCCACCAAAATCTCCGGATCTCATCCGTTGGACTTTTGCGCCTTAGGGACTTTCTCACTAAAGGACTACCAAAGTGTCTATCATCTCAAGACGGCGCTTCGCCGGGTATGACCAAAATACCGCAGAGCCACTTTCGTGCAGCCTGTGATGGCTTTGTCGGCGGTTTGAAGCCATAATTCGTACCAAAGGTGGCCAATTCGAACAAATCTAAACTGATTCTAAATTTGATGTTATTCCAATATTTTTTGCTTTTGAACAATAAAATTAAAAAAAAATTTTAAAATATATAGCGCTTTACTTTGTTGCATTATATATCAGCCACCCTGTATGCCATTTGTGTCGATAACATTCTGTCATTGTTGGGCTCTTTCCAGCATAAAAAACGGATTTAAATACAGCTCATCGCGGTATTGTAAATTTTATATTATTAAGAAAGTTTTGTTTTGTTTTTTTTGCTTTTGAACAATAAAATTAAAAAAAAATTTAAAAAATACATCGCTTTACTTTGTTGCATTATATATCAGAAACCCTGTAGTTGTAATCAACGGTTGCCACAGTACATATTTATAATGAAGGGCAACTAAGTGCCACTAAAACCAAAATGAAATGAATTTGTTTAAATGAAAATGAAAATCTATGTGGTGTGGATAAATTGTTGAAATTTTTCATTCATCTTAAGATCAATGACATTTCGAAAAATCTTTCAACAATTTCAACAATTAATAGAAAACATTGGGTTATTTCCGCTTTTTCTTTCTTTGAAAATCAAGCCAAAACTATACAAGACGTCAGTATAAACTGACAACATAATGGTAAGCAGACAAACATTTATCAGATAAGCGCATTTTTAGGATTTCTTTCATTAAAGGTGTGCCAAAATTTTACAAATTCAAATCATTTGATTGAATTGAATTTAATTAAAAACACAAGAAAGAAAATAAAAGAAAACAATTTTCTATTGACAATTCATTTACAGATACGACGACCGCATCAGACATAAACAAGAGCAAGCCATTAAATGAATGATGGTTGGGGCTACTTTCCCTTCAAGCATTTGAAAACTCAAAAAAAGAAATCGAAAATCGAACGTAAATCATTTCTTATCGAACTTTATCGTAAAGTGACATTAAAATATGTGGAGTATTCCTATGAAAAGCAGAAGTTTAGGTTTTACATTTTTTCTCTCTCTCTTCTTTTCAAATGTCAATAGAGGAATCCATAAAATTGATTTTCATTGTTTGCTACTGTTTGACATGTGCCTGTCTGTCTGTATCTCTGTCTTGCTGTCTGCGGAGTGCCTGTCTAAATGACTGCCTGTCAAAAAAACGTTGTAGAAATAAATAAAGAAGCAATCACTTACACAGCTCAGCTCCTCTTACTTTTCGTTTTGTCTTGTCATTGTGGAATTTTTTGATGTTTACCTCCTAGAAAAGTAAGACAGCTAGGCAGTGGTAAAGAAAGGAAGAGGAAAACCAGTAGCAAAGGTAGTTGTGAAGCCGCTTGTTGTTGTCAGTAAATAATATACCCCATCGTTTCCAGTTGATGAGATACGCAAATAATTTCTCATTTCTTTTGTGTCAGAATGTTATTTGATTTTCTGACTCTTCTTTATTTGCCGTCGTAGCAGCAGTTAAATAAATCGTTAAGGCACTTAGAGAAATGAATCGAAATAAATTTGAAAAAAAAGATTTTTCCTCTTCTGTAGTCGCGTTCAAAAGTAAATTTTAAAATATTTTCTTTTGATTTGTTTTTTGTTTTCCTTCGAGTAACATTTTCTGTATTTTTTTTCCTTAGTGTACCGCTTTACAACTATTTTGTTGTAATTCACTCGTTTGATTATGTCAAATATTTTGTTATGTCAGTGCGATTTGATGTGATTGATAACTGTTGTCAACACTTGAGAAATAAAACATCAATGAAACGAAAAAACCACAAAATACTTTAGTTTTGTGAGGTCTCTTACGGACGAATACATAAATGAATTTGAAGGTTGTATTGACTTGAATGAATTTTTTTTCTTATATTTTAGATCCTGCTTACATATCTGGAGTTAAAAGTAAAAATGTAATAGAAATGTTATAAAATATTAATGTAAAACTCTTTGAAATCCTAGATTATTAATCGTATAATTAAACGTATGTACCAGAGATCAGCAATAAGTATTCAAAACGATGAGTAAGTTCGAGTCATACTTATATACATTCATACCTATTTTCATATCATACTCATACTACTCATACTCAAAGTTAGAAGCACTCGTCGTATTCATACTTCACAATACGCATGATGTTATTGACTACGACTCGTCTCTACTTAACATTTACACGAAGCACAAAATAAGTATGATTCGCTTACGAACACTACTGTACTCACAAGAAGATTGTGTGTATGCTTTGCTTGTTGTCTTTGGCTTTCCTTTCTTCTTTGTTTGTATATGCAACAACAACAAAGGCTGTAAATTTTGATGAATGATTCGAGCCACTCGAATTACTTATAAGTATTATAAGTATTTTTCTAAATTTATGAATCAGAATAAGTAGGCGTATGAATCAAACATATTTCGAATGTTGTAATTTTGATGTTAACGTTGTACTCATATTTGTTGCTACTTATACTTATAAATCAATGTTGTAGCGAGTACTAATGAATCAGAGTAGTTGAATTTTAATTCTGTTGATTCATTCATACTCAAAATTGCATGAGTTCTTATGAGTAGCGGAAAAACGATTCATTGCTGATCTCTGGTATGTACCTAGTGACCATATTGTTACCATTTTAAGTTAGGTTGGGTTAGCGTTTAGCTTCACTGGCAAGTTGATTCCTTGGCCCATATGGCCCATCGTGTTACCCAGTGTACGGGAAACGCCATTGTAATGATCTGTTAGTGGTAGGTGCGATCCACCTAGGACTTGGGATGAAATCGGCAAGTTTCCTTAGTGGCAAATTTGACTTCAAGCCCAGATCTTCAAACGTTTTGAAGTACAGATCGTTCTCATAAAAGGTGTTGTATAGCGATCGCCATAGTCTAGTAGTTAGTGTGTTGGCTTATTAAACATGAAGCCTCAGTCTAAACCCCAGTTCAAACATTTTCAACAAATCGATATATGAATTAAATACTTCTTCGTCCATTTCCCCTCAGAAAAATTCTGGGAAAATACTCTGAGAGTAAATAAAAAATTGGCAGGAAAAGTTTCTCAAAAAACTTTGTTGTTAGGAATTATTTTAAATTGTAGGTTCCGCCACTTTTCTGTAAAATGAACACACAAAACGTAAATGGTGTGAGAAGTATTCTTATATGGAAGCATCTATCCTCTCTATAATCTCTTCCTCAGATATCTACGAATCTATATGTTCCAGTTTGGCCGCCTTTTCGTTTACCTCTACGCCGTTGTGGCTCGAAACCCACTAGAGATGGATGTTGTGTGTTCATGTATACTAGAGTGTCCATACAACTCTTGACGCCCTTTGATTATTTAACGACATGTAATCCCAAGACTTTGAATGCAGCTTGATTGTCCAACATATAATCAAGTACCAAAGAAGGTAGGCTCCCGGTTTCACGTATACGCGCAACTTATTCAATAGTAAAAATCTTCGCCAGTAATACGTTAGCCTGGTTAGATATCCTGCATGAGCCGTTCAGTACCATTTTATCGAAATAGGCCATAGCTCCACTTCCACATTCCATTTTTGAGCCATTGGTGAAAATCAGTTCAGAAATGTTTGAGTAATCCAGAAATTTGTGAGTGAAGTTCAAAAAAAAAGTTTTTTTCAAATAGAAAAAGTTTTTAGTGTTCGAGAAATAAAAAAAAAATATTTTTGTGATCTACTCAAAAAAACTCACAACCTACACTATGTCATTAGCCGGGTGTATTTAATTTTTTTTATTTTGTCGCAGAGTGTAATTAATGCAGCTAATCATCAACAAATTTTCATTTTACATACATCCTTATCAACATCATCGCTAATTGTATCATAGGTGCCCTTATTATTTTTCACATCACTGTACATTGTGATGCCGTGATAATCAGATATAATGTGGCTACAAAATCATGAAAATTTTCATTCTTTGAAGATGAATGTATCTTTTCACTGTGTTTTCTATCTGAGTGTTGTATTAAAACCAATTTATTAAAACGAATTTCAACATGTGTTTCATGTTATTTGTTTAATTGTTGTTAAATTGATAGAATCAAATTTCTTTACTAATATTTACTTTACTAAAATATATCCACATTTAACCACATGTTGGCATATTTTGTTTACTTTCCAATCAATATGTCGATTAGACATTAAAAGTAAAGTAAAAAGTATACAAAAAAAAGTGTTAAAATAAAGTCAATTACATATATAGATTGCATTAAATACATCATAAAGTATGGTAAATTACACTGTGCTCTACAGGGTGGCTGATATATAATGCAACAAAGTAAAGCGCTTTATTTTTTTTAATTTATTTTTTTAATTTTATTGTTCAGAAACAAAATATGTTGGAAATAACATCAAATTTTAGAATCAATTTAGATTTGTTCTAATTGGCCACCTTTGGTACAAATTATGGCCTTCAAACGGTCGACAAAGCCATCACAGGCTGCACAAAAGTGGCTCTGCAGAATTTGGGCCCATACCCGGCGAAGCGCCGTCTTAAGATGATGGAGACTTTGGTATTTTCCAAAACGCCCTAAGGCGCAAAAGTTTAACGGATTGAGATCCGGCCATTGTGCGATAGAAATGAAGCGAGGAACATCCTTTTAAAGCTATTCTTGTTTGACGCGTGCTGAGTGCGCTGGTGCTGAGTCCTGTTGGAATGTCCATGGTCTGCGGCCGAAATGTTTGTCTGCCCAGGGCTTCAATACTGTCTTTAAAACATTTTCCCGATAATATTCGGCATTTATTTTGACCCCACGGTCGATGAATATGAGCGGGGAGCGACCATCGTCCACACCATTACCACCGGCGGCGCTTGAGTTCTGGTGGCCAATCGCAGATGTAAATTTTCAGCTGACCTTTTTGGTTAGTAAACCCGATAATTTTGTTTGTTCACAAACTGCTCAATTTGGAATGGCTTCTCATCAGAGAAAACCAATTTTGGTAACTGGCCACTTTCGTGTAAGCGAAGTAACTCCTTGGCTTTTCCAGTCTAACTTTTTTTTGTCCACCGGTGAGTTCTTGCACTTTTTGGAACTTGAATAGCTTTAGTCTAAGCTCATTTTTCAATATGTGTTGCTTCCGTTCTCGCGATATGTTCAGCTTAAGAGGAATTTTTCTACCACTGCGGCATGGATTTCGATCAAATCTGGCCTTCACTTTTCGAATCATTTCGTGTGTTGTTACCGGTTTTTTTTTCGTTCACTTTTTGAATTCGATGCAACACTGTCAGTATCACGGTAACGAGCAATGGTACGAGAAACAAAAGTTTTATTCACATTTAAAAGCTGGAGGGCTCTAACGATAGCCACCTGTGGTTTTCCAGCCAAATATAAAGCAATCACACTATCACGCTTGAATTCCTTCACGAATTTCTGATCTGTAATAGACCAAAATGCTTTCGTAAACTTGTAAATAAAAAGATGAACTATCACTGGAATAAATCTGTCAGCTGTCACACGAGCGGTTTACAAATGATAACAACCTGAAGTTGGTTGCAATACATATCAGCCACCCTGTATTATAGATATTGTGTGTGTCTGTTTCTGTGTGTGTGGATACATAATGATTGTAATACAATATTTTAACTTCATTATGCTCATAATTTATATTTATTCTGGCGCCTACTGGTATTACACCTAGAAAAGTTGAACAAACAAATGTGTGTACATTTGTACGTTCATCTACTGCCACGACCGCCACCATTGCCATCGCCATCAATTTTTATATAAAGATAATCGATCATTCAACGGTTTCAATAGACAACGTTTGTTTGCATTAAAGAGCTGGATATACAAAAAATAATAATAAACCAATAAGAAAAAAAGTGAAATATTTACCCACTCCATTGCTACTTGGATTCAAACAACGTAAACCAACATTAACCAAATATATGGCAGACCGACAAATTTAATGTTTATTATGTTACGTTTCTGTTTTTTTTTTCTAAAGCATTCCAAAAGGTGATGCCAGGGAACGATATTCAAACTTTATGTTTGTTGTGTGCTCATAAATATTGTCGAAATTTATTTTGAACAATGGCAATACTTGTGTATGCAGTAGACAATGTTTTCGTATTAAAATATAATAAATTACTCTTTAAGTGATAGATCATATTGAAAAGCTATCAATCAAATGTTAATAAATATTATATTCCATAACAGAGACAGAGAGAGAGAGAGAGTGACATTCCAAACAAAAAAACAAAACTAATCAGAAAAAAAGTCAGAAATAAAAGTTTGGTTGATTGTAAACTGTGGAAAAAAAGAAGTTAAAGGGTGAAACAAAAACATCTTATATTTTTTTAATTAATTAACCCATTAACGCCTGACCCCAGAATCCGTGGTGCGATTTCGGTAAAATTTGGTGCAAATAGTATTTGGAGTATATATAGTGATATGAATATTTTTATTTTTTTTAAGTGTCGTGGGGGCTTCTGTAGGGCATGGGTATTTTTCTATCCACTTCGGCATAAGTGTGTTCTAAAATAAAATTTTTTCTCCTTATTATATGACGGCTAAACAACTTAGTTAAGCTATTTTTGAGAGTTTTATTTAATATAACACGTTTGTGACAATAATAATCTTGACAAGAATAATAAATCTGCCAAAATTACTCCAATAAACAATGCACTAAATAAAAAATTCATACAATTTGTCATATTTTTTGATAGTCTTTCTAAGGATGAAAAGATGATTGCATATTATGGTTCCCATTTGGCTACAAATACTCGGTGTTGGGTTCCATGACAGGATATTGTTATTCCTTTATCCCATATGCTCGCATACATACATAATTGGCCATTACAACCCTTCAGTCAGGATAACGACCTAGCTTCTCACACCACTTATGTTGTGCGCTTTAATTTTATACATGAGTGGCGGGACCTACAGTTTAAAGTCGACTCCGAACTACAGATTTTTGAGAAGCTTTTCATGGCAATTTTTACTCTCAGAGTCTTTGCCAGAAATCTACTGAGAGGAAGTCGCCGAAGAAATATTTTTCGTTTTTGATGTCTGACCTGAGATACGAATCCGGGCCTTTCGTCTAATAAGCCAACACACTACCTACTTGACCACGGCGACAGATGATCGCATATTATGGTTCCCATTTGCCTACAAATACTCGGTGTTGGCTTCTATGACAGGATATTGTTATTCCTTTATCCCATATGCTTGCGCTTCTGCTAAAAATAATGCTGACTACGGCCTTGGAGGAAATGTGGTACTATGGCTATTAGGGAATATTTCAGATCCAAGTCAATATAATGTTATATTGGAGAAGCCATAATTTATTATGTATCTCTAAAAGGTTATTTTAGTATTGTTCGAAATGATGGGAGCAATCATGCATTGCTGGCTGATATTAAATTGATGAAAAAACAACCTCAAAGTTCATCAGATTTTTGCTTTGACCAACAACAATATTATCGCAGTTCTCTGGAATGATAATTTGATATTTATTATCATGTTATGCCTACATACGTACGTATGTATATATTTTAAATCCATCTGAAGGTGGTGACTGTGATGTCTAACTTTATGGGTGTATAGCCGATGAGGAAAACCAAAAGATATGACATCGTAAATATCGCAAGATGGCTGTCGTTGAACAATCATACACAATACATGTATGTGAAGCTGATTTATTGGATAAAGGCGTCAACTCACTAACGCTATTGACGCAGCTATGGTAAACGCATGGAAACTACACTACTTGTGCAGAAGATGTGACGGTTTGCCACCAATAAGTCAACTCGATTTTCGGGTTAAAGTTGTTAAAGCATTGGGGAAAATGGTTAAAATCGACACCGTGGTGGAAAAGTTATCCCAAATGCTCAGAAAATACTGACAAATTTGACCACATGATTGATAAAATTGAAAAACTCGGTCGTTGTTCGCAATGTGGTGGGAAAATAGAGTACGGTTGCACCAAATACGGTTTGAATGTGCATCCAAGGGATTCTTTTGCACAATTTCATGCCGGAAGTACCAAAAATGTAAAAGAATAGAGAAAAATAAATGCTTTGAAATTTCTATTTGAAATTCATTTTTAAAAATTTTATGAAAAATATTTCACACCAATGCCTATGACATTTAATCGCACCTGTAGCTTAGGTAAGAAGACCAATTCAAGTGAAAGTATTTTTGTCGGGTGGATCATATATTATATTACATGACATCTAAAGGTTTTTCTGAGAATATCATCCGTACATATTCCACAGAAGTTCTTTCTACAAAATTTTGATTTTGAAAAACTCGTGATCTTTGGCATTTTTTCTGTAATCCATAATAAGTAAATATCAAGTCTTACTAATTTTTTTTATTCCATTCTACGTCTTCTTTATTCGTTCTTAAAGTAGATTTTGGGTTTGCGTTTAATTGGGTCAAGAATTTAAAATAAAAGCACTTTTTTTGGGTGTTTTTCTACTCATTCGACGATAATGGGTTAACAAAGAGTACGAACGTTCGAGTCACTGTATTCTAGTAGTTAATGTGTTGGCTTACAAGACGTGAGGCCGCTCGTCTAACATTTCCAGCAAAATGAAGTATGAAAAAATATTTCTTTGGTGATGTCTTCACAGCAGATTTCTGGAAAAAATTCTGATAGTAAATCGTAAAAAAATGCCATGAAAAGCTGCCCAAAAAATTTGTAGTTCAAAGTAGACTTTAAACTCTAATTTCCACCATTTATATATACACTAGAGGTGTGCAAAAGACATTCTTCACCGAATGCAATACTGTTGCACTTGATTTTTATTCAATACTTACAACAGCACTCGTTTTCCTCTGCGCGTTGAACTCGTTGAACTCTGCTTTGTGTTGTAAGAGCATATTTTACTACTGAAGCTACATTTTAAGTATTGCCATATGAATGTCAGTAGTGTAAAAAAAGTAGTAGCGTAAAAAAGGTTTTTCCCCGGAAATAAAGAGTTTAAAAAATTTACTGGCAATGCTGGCGTCGATGAAGATGTTCAGTAGCCCAGAGCAAAAAAAAAAGAAATGGATGTTATGACCCTATGAAGAGTACAATATTTTTGTTGCACTCTTCACACAACACTCTTTTATACTGTTGTACAATGGTTTACGAGTGCAGTTGTTTTTTTGCACACTACATTTGCTTCACACTTATTTATACCTGCAGCTACAATCAATATTCGGTCTTGAGAAAAATGCAATTTTAAAGTCCAATTTTATATATCTTGTGCACACACACCTCTAGTATGTATACATAAAGGGTCCGCCAAATGATTTTTTTTTAAATGCTTTAAAGAAAAACTACTGAATATTTTTTCAAATTTCTTTTTTTTATTTGAAAGTACAATCCTTTCGGTTAATAATGGAAAATAATTTCATTCAAATGGCTGCCTCGGGTGGCTATGCAGTAGCCTACACGATCGGTCCAATTTTTAAGCACATTATCGATAGATTGTGTGCAGCTGTGTATCACCAATGGCTTCACTAATATTGTCTTTGTCAATTGTCTTTGGCTTATCGGCGTAACATTTATCTTTGGCGGCACCCCACAAATAATAGTCCAACGGTGTCAAATCGTAGCTCCGTGGTGGCCAAACAACTTCAGCTCTGTGACTGATAATGCGATCTTCATAAACGGAAGCAAAACATTGAGTGTAGCTTCGGCAGTGTGGCATGTAGGGCCGTCATGTTGAAACCAAACGTTACCAATATCCTCCTTTTCAATTTTTGTAAACAAAAATTCGTTCAACATGGCCCGATAACGATTGCCATTGACTGTAACGGCCACTTCTTGCTCATTTTCGTAGAAAAATGGTTCAATTATGACTCTGGACCAAAATTCACACCAAACAGTAACTCGTTTTGGATGCGTCGGCTTCTGAATGTATGCATGCGGGTTTTCTGTGCCCCAAATGCAACAATTTTGCTTGTTTACCTACCCGCCAAAATCAAAATGAGCTTTATCTGGAAAAATGATTTTTTTTTGCCAAAATCGGCATCTTCTGTAAGTCAACCACAGGCCCACTTAGCGAACCGAAAACGCGTATACACAACCATATTCGTTCAGCGGAAGAATAAAACTAATTATCTGTTATATCAGACATAGGCTAAGGGTTACCATTCCAAAAATAACCACTAGTTGAAAAAAGAACGTTATATGCCGGACCCAATACATACATATCGTATATCATTGAAGCAGTAAATGTATACTATTTTTCATTCTTTTTTATTTCTTCTTGCATATATTTTTGTTTATTAAGAAATAAATAATTACACTGTGTATACATACATACCTATGTATGTTTTGCAAAATAAATTTATTTAATTTGAAATTATGACATAATAAATACGTAATACTGTCAATATTTTGTCGTACACATTGACAGCTGTCAAGAAAACTTAAAAATTTACAATTTATTTTTTGTATTTTTTTGTCTTTTGAGTCTAAACAAGCAAAAACACAAAAAAAAAAAACGGCCAGAAAAATTGCATTTCATAGCTTGTGAACGAATACATTGATTTATTATTTAAAAAAAAAATAAACTTTTGTTTTCATACAAATATGGCAAAACAATGACAAGCTGTTGGAAAACTACAGGAAAACTAGACTTCATAATACGTATGTATGTATAGTATGTATGTATGTATGTACTCTCCTATACATACATGCAAAGAGTATAAAATTGAAAAATGAATACAGTTTTGTAAATGAAATTGAATAATGCATGCACAGAAAAAATTATTGCCATTTTTGTTTTTATTAAATGGATAATTGTTAAAAATTTTAATTTTGAGTAATTTTTTATTTGATTCGATTAATTTTTTTATTAATATCGTCGATTTTTTCGAACAGTGCTATCAATATGTTAAAAAAATAAAAACGGAAAAAATCCAAATAATTTTTCAATGTTAAACACATGTTAATGTTTAAGCTGTTTTTAAAAGTGCATAAAGCGCTACCAAACAACATTTACATTTTGGAAAATGTAACCAATTAAAATAGTTAAATAATTTATTACTCAATTCAACAAATATTTTTGTTGACTTGAAAAGGTTGTTTTGCTGTTTTGGACAACAAGATGCAGCATGATGGATAAAAAAACGATCAGTATGTGTCAGTGTTGTTGTGAAGTCATTTTAATGTAGTGAAACAAGCAAATAATTGTCATTAAGTTCAAATTTGCATGTAAAAAAAATATAATAAGAATTTTAGCTCTAAATATGTAAAACGGCAACACCTATTAATTTCGGTTGCATAAAAAATAAAAGAAGAAAACAAGATTAGTTCTTCCTATGTTTTCGTGGTGACAACATCGATAATAAAGTGGATTTATAAGTGTTAAACAATTTAAACAGCAAAAAAAAAAAAAAAAATTACAACAACAAACTTTATAACTGTAAAAAACAAGTTGTGTAAGAAAATAACGAATTAAAAATAAAATAAGTGTTTTGTGTATTTGGAAAGTGCTGTACTTTAAAAAAATTAATATTTTATAATTAATATTCAATAATCTTCGCCGGAAGAAGATTCCGTTAGTATACACTTAATTTAATTTAGTCAAAATAATAATTTAAATACTCGTTTTTTCTTCCTTCAATTAGAGCCAGAAGAAAATGTTTCCGTTGCATGACAGTATTTAAGACTACCTACAATTACAGCGGACGAATTTGACCTTTACTGGCGAAAATGTGCCCGTTACCGTTTTTAGCAGATTTCAGAATCCAAAAGTACTGCGGAAATTTTTCAGATGTGGCCTGAATACAAAAAACCTTCTGGTTCAATTCTAGTAAGTTATTAAAATACATAAAATAATATAAACATTCAAAATAAATAATAACATTCAAATTTAATTTCTTCATTTACAGATTAATATAGACTTCGAACTGAAATTTCCAATTGCCAAACAATTTTATGAAAGGTGGTCAAGCTATAGAGAAAAAGTTATATATATGCTGCAGAGTAAAATCACCAGCCCTGCTATTTCCAAAAAAATTCAACAAATACATACATTTAATAAAGGTAAATATACATTTTTGTTTTTGTTAAAAAATTCTACCTTCTAATTATTTGTTTATATATACATATATCTTTTCAGAATCAATCATTTTAACAACGCTCTGGAATATACATCATCTATTTCCACCAACACAAAAAGTCACCTCGGACATGAGTGGGGCAAAAATACGCAAAAAGTTTTCTGTACTAGATTCCCAGGAGAGTTTTGCAATTTTGGCTGAATCCGAAGAAGAAATCGATATAAAATTGAAACTTCTTGTGCTTCAAGGACGCAATATCCAGCCCAAATTATTAATTTCTGGTACTTTAGAAGATATTAAATCAATAATTGTTTATTTCGATGGCATTAGGTATCCATTTTTGAGTATTATAAAAGCATTTGATTTACTTTTTAAAATATTCTCTGTGTTTAATCTTCAGTTTCCTGAAGAATCCGAAATATTTTATAATTTTATTCAAGATTTTTTTTATGACAAACCCACCTCACATGTGCACACTTAAGTTTGTTGGTAAGTGCATGGAATACTTTGATTTAGAAAGGATCTGGATTTTATATTCAAAGAATTATTCACTTTTTATCTACAATTTATTGCATATTTCTTTGTAAAATTTATAATAAAACACTGAAATTCAGGAAAATATTTAAAAGTGTTTACAAATACTTTACTTTTGTGTAGGATGTCAACCGCAAGAGTATCAGAATGAGTCACTGAGATTGTTATAATAAGCTTTATCCCTAAAGGCATATAGTATGAACTAGAGATCAGTAACGAGTATTCAAAACAATGAGTAGATGCAAATCATACCAAAAAATGCAACGTTGGGTAAAATTATCTTTAAGTGCGAATTTCATGGGAGCAATAAAAATGCAACAGCATAAATTTTAATGTGTTTATTTAAATTAAATAGTAATTCTTACAAACAAAAATCTTAAAATTAATATTTAGTGGCGTAGCCCTTATTTTTTATGACTTCTTGCAACCTAGAAGGCATAGAGTCGACTAAAGCTATTAATGTGTTAATGGATATTTTATCCCATTCACTTTTCAAAATTTCTTCTAATTGCCTCTTATTTGACGGATGTTTCCTCTTAACTTCCCGATCTAATAGCTCCCATAGATTTTCTATGGGGTTTAGATCGGGAGACTGTGATGGCCAATCCAAAACATTGACATCATTGTCGATTAAAAAGTTTCGAGCTAAGCGACTTGAGTGCTTTGGATCGTTATCCTGTTGGAATATGCTACCAGGAGGCATTTTTTCCCGCAGATGAGGAAGCATGTGTTCTCCAAGGATTTCACAGTACTTCTTGGCGTCCATTTTTCCTTCGATTTGAGTTAAGGGACCTACCCCATCACTGGGAAAACGCACCTGTAAATACGTGACGTAAAATCAATAATTTTTTTTGAAACATATCGTTCCTTACCCCACACCATTATTGATCCACCGCCATGTTTTACGGTTGGAAGTTGATATCTTGGAGAATATCTCTGTCCAGGCGGTCTTCGAACTAAATTTATCCCATCGGAGCCAAACAAATTAAATTTGCTTTCATCGCTCCACAAGACTTTAGCCCATTGTTCATTTGACCAATCCTTGTAACGTTTTGCAAATTCCAGGCGCTTCTTTTTATTGATTGCACTGATGAGAGGTTTCTTTTCGGGTCATCTCGCATGCAAATTAGCCTCTTTCAACCTACGGCGAACAGTGTGAACGCCTATAGAGACTCTCCATTTGCTCATTTGCGAAATTAGCAACGTCCACTGCGGTCTTTCGTGGATCTTTTTTAACCAGTGCAATCATCTGGCGGTCTTGGCGAGAGGTAGTTTTTCGAGGGTTACCACTACCTGGTTTCCTTTCCACACTATTTCTCAAGAAGAATCGAGATTTAATCCGACATACGGTTGATTGATTGATTGACCAAAGAGGTGTCCAACTTCACGCATGGATTTTCCTTCTTCTAAGGCTTTAATGATTGCAGTTTTACTGTCAGCTGAGAGCTGCTTCTATTACAAAACACATGTTGTATAAATTATTTAAGAAATTTTCAATTATAATTAAATAAATAACTTACTTTAACTATTTTTTTTATTATGTTGCATTTTTTTTTGCTCGCTAAAAATTTGCACTTTTTTCACTAATTCAAAAATATTTAACTTTTTAAAGCAGAATTTGGAATAAACTGTGGTTACTTTGAAAACTTTTAATTGAAAGAATTAACAGCAAAAGAAAATAGATAAATTAGTTACCGTTATTTTGAAGCAGATCTTATTAAAGATCATATGGCACAGTGTTGCATTTTTTGTGCTCCCTACTGTATTTTAATATGATACTCATACTACTCATACTCAAAGTTGGAAATACTATTCGTATTCATACTTAACAATACGCATGATGTTATTGACTTCAACTCATCTCTCCTTAACATTTACACGAAGCATAAAATAAGTATGATTCGCGTAAGAACACTACTGTGCTTACAAGAATATTGTATGTATGCTTTGCTTGTTGTCTTTGTCTTTCCTTTCTTCTTTGTTTGTATATGCAACAAAAACAAAGGCTGTAAATTTTGATGAATGATTCAAGTCACTCGAATGGCTTTTAAGTATTATAAGTATTTTTCTAAATTTATGAATCAGAATGAGTAGGCGTATGAATCAAACATAATTCGATTGTTGTGAGTTTGATGTCAACGTTGTACTCATACTAGCGGAAAAACGATTCATTGCTGATCTCTGGTATGAACTACTGAAGCCGCCCTGATCAAAACACTGATCAGATCTTCTTATCCATCATTTATTAGAGGTTCTCACTACTCTCTCTCGACTCACGCTTACTTTTTGTCGACAACAAGGCAACCTTCGATTGCCCCATAAGCAATCGTATTTTTGCCGAAATGTTTACGCTCGGTATATCTTCCAACCTTTACGTTAAGGAATTTCTAGAGTTCCGTCGTAGTTGGATTGGACCTCTAGAGGTTTTAGACAATACAATAGCTTATCTGCGTCATGGAGAGTATTCTGCGTAAGACAAGAGCGCATCGCTGACAACAGTCACGTCCTAGGGCGTACTAAGCGAGATATTACTGCTGCCTTTAGTGCTGTTGAACGAAAGTGTATTCAGATGGGTTTGGAATTAAAAGAAGGCAAAACGAAGTATATGTTATCAGCAAGTGGCAAACTGTGTCAGTTTGTATCCCAATTAAAGGCCAATAACTCTACTTTCAATAAAGTCAGTGGATTTGTTTATCTTGGCTCCACCTTAACCACCACAAATCATACATAAGATCTTCAGTCCATTGCCGAAATGATTTACTCATTCGATATAATAATGAGCTGTATGAGCTGCTCAACGTGATAGACATTGTGCAGAGTATTAACATCCAGCAGCTGCATTGGGTCAACTATGCCATCCGAATAACAGAGAATGCCTCTGGCAGGATGGGTATTTGATAAGGGGATTCGTGGGTTGCCTTTTTTTGATTATGTAATGAAGCTTTAAAAGCCTAATTCCAGCAGGCACAAAAATTTCGGACTAAATGTGTCAGAAGTAATGAAAAAGTTTGGAAACTGCATACTTTGTTGAAAGAGGCACTGTTTTGTGGTATAGAGTTGGGTGAAGAACGGAGCAAAAGCAGAAGTTTTTTGGTCGCAGAATGAAATATTCCGAGCATAGCATTGCTACCTAATAGTTAAGCGGTCATTGGAGCACTCGGTTTATATGAGGTTAAAGTGAAGATATCTGGAGCGGCTGAATGGGCTTAATAGGTAAAATATTATTATCCTCTAATGGGTGTTAAGTCGTAAGTGAATCCTCGGCATTAAGAAAACAGACGAGCCCGTAAGGCGAACTTCTATGCTGTTAATTGGACTGTAACCGTCCTATGAAGTTGGAGCGAATGTTTGGAAAAGTAGAGTTAATACGAAGAGATGCAAAGACCCTTTTCAAAACCAGTGTAGATTTTGTGACTGAGACTGAAACATTGGAAAACATTCTTGCAAACTGTGAAGCATTAAAGCATACGACGAAAACACTGCATATCAAATGTTATGTAGGACATTCTCATCGTTGACTTGGAGCAGGATTCTGAAATTTGACAGTTTAATAATCTTATAGGGCATAGAAGATGCCCTATAAAGTTTGAGAGGAGTACAATAGGTCGTATGGTTGCAATATTATGGTATAGTAAGTTATGTCTTCACGACAATGATGTATACTAGTGTAGGATTCCGCAGTTCTTTAGTATTTTCTTGCGACAATTATCAGTCTGTTTCCGTGATCTTGTGTGTGTTGCCATGTTACACGTGAGGCCACGGTTCAAACTTCAGCAAAACGATTTATGAAAACATATTTCCTCGACGGCTTCCCCTCAGCTGGTTTCTGGCAAAAACTCTGAGAATAAATGAAATCATGATGAAAAGTTTCTGAAAAACCTATCCTTAGAAGTCGACTTCAAGTTCCTCCATTCGTGGATAAAAACACAACACAGTTGGTGTGAGAAGCAAGATTGTAGTCCTGGCAGGAGAGTTGTAATGACCGATTATTTTTCTTCAATAGAAAGCTCACTTACTAAATAATAGCTTAGCACTGATGAGTAAGCATTACAAATCTCTGCTGATTCTACGGTCCGAATGCTCATAACCTACATATACGTTTCTCTCCAACAACCTTTGGAAGATAACACAAAGTGACATAGTTCGACAAAAAAGTAATTGACAGGACTGTCATTGTAAGAAACTCATTTAAATTTTTTTTAAAATTTTCTAAAACCAGCTTACAAACCAATTTATTTCAAAAGAAATCAGCTTTCAAGAAACCAAAATTAAAAAAAAACAGAAACTTAAATGGCGACACTTCGCACCACAGCCTTAATTACCTGTCATTAATCATGTTGATCAATATTCTTGCCAAAAGGCCATCAATTTAAAAACAATGCTGCAACATCAATGCGTAGCTGCTGCTGCTGCTGCTGCTGCTGTATGATGATACTCTTGTCCAACAAGTAACGAGAAACTGGTTAAATTAAATAGAAAAACGTAAAGAATTTAAAAAGAAAATGAAAATAAAAAGAAAAAAAGCTAAAAGGGCGAGTCTATGTTATCGCTTCGACAATTTATTAGTCGTTAAAAATCCTCTTTTGGGATTTTTTTTTATCGCGTTTTGGTAGACTCAACAATTCATAATTAATATTTAAGCACTTTTGTTGCACTCTATCATCAGCCAGCCATCCAGCAATCAACTCCCTAGCAAGTAGGCCTTCCCTACCCTCCCTGTTAAATGTACAACTTGTTTGGCATATAAAATATTAAAAACTCATCATGCATCATCATGTGTTTCAATTTAAACAGAATTTCGGTTTTCCATACGGCACGGCATTCACATAACGAATCGAATCGTTTGTAAATGTTTAAACGGTTACTCACAAAGGCTGGCCAGCACAAACTGGAATGTTAATGTAGGGTGTGGCATTTTTTGTTTTAAATTTGAAAGATCGGTTATTTCGAATCTGGCAATACTTACATTATTCTATTCCGCTACAAAATTTAGTATTTTATATCCATTGAACGTAATAGATCGATTAACGATTAACCAACGATGGGATTTATTTCCGAAATTGCACTGAAATATCATCGAAATTTTTTTTTTGCAAGGAAGGAGTAATAACGCCCGGTATAGACAAGTTTATTGCTAAAGTTCGTGAAAATTGTCTCATTTTTTATAAGCCAAGACATGAGCATGTTTAAATAGTGCGTACACTTGCAAATATCAAAGTTGTGACTGAAAATGTCCGTGAGAATCCATCAACATCGACTCATCATCGTTCTGAAGCGTTGAACAATTCACGCACCAGTTTACATTGAAATTTACGAAAACATCTCGGTATTACGCCCTATAAAATTTCATAGGCTAAAGAGTTAACGCCGCATGACCATTCGCTTTGTATTCGCTTTGCTGGATAGCTCAACGAGAAGCTGTACGTGGATGTCGATTTGTTTGCCAAAAAAAAATCATCTTTTCGGATGAAGCTCATTTTCATTTTAGTGGGTACCCTAATAAGATAAATTGCGGTGTTTGAGGCTAAGAAAAATCTACTCGTGGTATTGGAAAAGCCATCATGAGTGACCGTTGCCTGTGGATGTGGATTCTGAAGAGGAGGCCATATTTGGAACGTATTTCTTAGAAAATAAGGACGGCGCAACCATTACGGTCAATAGAAATACCTGTAGCACCATGACAACCAATTTTTTTGTATCTGTTCTTCATGGTATTGATATGAACGATGTTTCAACAAGATTGTGCAACTCAATACACATCTCATGCCCACTTTATTGCATCAAGCGTTTGATAGCCGTTTAATTAACGGAAATGGTGATGTCAATTGGCTGCCAAGAAGCTGCGATTTGATACCGATGGACTATTTTCTGTGAGTCGCCGTTAAAGAAAATTGTTATGTCGAGAAACTAGAGACAATTGATCATTTAAAGGCCAACATTCAATATGCCATTGTCGAGTTATGACTCCATGAAAATGGGTGCGATCGAATGACGTACTGAAGAGGCCAACCGCCGTGGCTGCCTCAATCAATTGAAGGGGAACTATTGTACTTTAGAACAAAAAATGGTAATGTCAATTGAGCGACAAGAAGCTACAATTTGACACCATTTGACCACTTTTAGTGGGAGACAACGTTAAAGGAAAAGGTTATGTCGACAAACCAGAAACGATCGAGCATTTGAAGGCCAATCTCCCTGATGCCATTGCCAAAATATGACCGCATACACGAAAATTAGTTTGATCGATTGATGGACTGCAAGGCCAGCCGCGGCAGCCATATGAATCAAATTATATATTACTAGCTGTACCCTGCACGTGTTTGCTGCGCTCCTAACTGAAATAAATTTGAAGGAAAGGCATTACACAAATGTCCAATTAATTTTGAATCATTTTAGTGATTTTGTTTTCCGTTGTCCTGATGATTCAAATGATCAGGCCTGAGTAGTACGCATTCGATCAGTTTCTAATCTCACTTCTTGTTGTTCAAGTGGTTCATGCGAACGGGTCTCAGCGGCATATACTCGAGGATGTTCCAGTCACAGCGCTCGTCTGATTGTGAGGCTCGTAAAGCGCTTTTCTTCCAATTGCTTGTCATTCATTTTGAATAATTTTCAGTGACGCCATCCATCGGAAATTAATCGCACCAGTCTCCGTCGACTCATACCTAATTCATTTTGAGTAATTTTCAGTGGCGCCACCTATCGGATGTTGGTCATACAAACTTAGAAACCTACCCCGGGTCATGCGCAATAACTTTTCTAAAGATCATAACATAATCAAATGCATAGTTTACGATTCTATAAGGTACATACGAACAAACATTCAGTTTTATATATATAGACTATGAGAGGTGACACGCCCACTATAGTCGATCAGTCCTTCCAGACATACAGAAAGGTACTGTTAAAATTCCAAAGTCAGAAAGTCAGTCCAGCCGTTTGGCCGTCTATAAACTTCAAACAAACAAAGCCACAAACAAATAAACACACATTCATTTATATATATATACGATGGGAGGTGACACGCGCACTTTAGCCAATCCACCCATTTTGTTCATATATACGTCAAAGACATCCACACAAAATTTGAGGACCTTAGCTGTTGCAGTTTATGAGATATGCGATTTTAAATACTTATTGGGTATGTAGGCGTGGCACCTCGCCTACTTGAAGTTTTAAAATAGACATTAGTTCCTTTCAGACATACAAGAAGGTACTGTTAAAATTTCAAGAAAATCGGTCCAGCCGTTTAGTCGTCTAAAAACTTCAAACAAACAAAGCAACAAACGAGTAAACACACACTCACTTTTAGTTGAAGTTTATGACATGTGCGATATTAAATACTTATTGGGTAAGTGGGCGTGGCACAAGAAAATCGGTCCAGCCGTTTATAAACTTCAAACAAACAAAGCCACAAACCATACAGTTTGATACCGAAACAATTGTACTTCGCAACAAACGAATAAATTTAGCAAATATTCAAACCGTTTTTATTTCAATGTATTTTTAAATCTAAACTTTTATATGGCCCAGCCTTTATGTTTAAGTAACTTTTGGAAATGTTGATGATTTTCCTTTTTAAAATCCTATTTGTTTATTCGATTACTTAACAACCCTATGTGGTTTTTTTTTATTCATGCCATCAACAACGATATTATATGGCCATCATCATCATCATCCTGCGCTTCAGTTTCAATCAGATAACTTTAGCACGTCACGCAGTGCAAAATTAGTATTCATTGAATTTTTGATAAATGTGACAGCAACAATTTCAACACATACATACATACATGCATACATATGCACGTACGTATCCGTGCTTCTTATGTTTTACCCATTTAATATTCATTGTTTTTGTTTTTATTTTGTGGCAAAAGTACTTTACAACATACCACCACTATGGGTATATGCATGTTCGCTTGTATTAAAACCCATAAAGCTGGACAATCTTTTACTGCCTCAATGGTCGTTTCAATATAAAATCGGTTTTTATTTTGTTGTTGTTGTTGTCTCTTCATTCTCGTTATTCGCTTTCAACCGAAAAGGGGTAACGAGCAGACTTAAGTAGTTTTGATGTGATGTGATGTTGTTGCTGTGTGATGTTGTTTTTCTTCTGTTAAAGTTTCTACTCTTAGCTGTCAAAATTTTGTTGTCTGATAAGTTATTATCTTTATGCAACATGCATGCATGAATGCATCACTTTACTGGAGGCATATACTCATCAATAAAGCTGCTTAATGACCATGATCGATTGCACCTTTTTTTTAAGCATTTATTTTCTGTTGTTGTTTTTGTTTTTGCTTTTTATTTTCCTACACACGTTTCCATCTCCTGATTTCACAAAACATCTCGTAACATTCACTTGGCCTACGGCATTTTAATTGAAGTTTTTTTTTAGCTGAGGAGAGTTTCAAATTGATGTTCTTTTTTCAAGGGGTTCAAGTTTATTTTTTTTTTTTCGGTTTTGAATAAGGGTTGCCATGGTTAAATTTTTAGATAAATTCTAGAGAAAAACTCTTATTTTGATGGATTTAAAATTCTTGCATTTATTTGTAAAAAGGATTCTCAATGAGAAAATCTAAATATGTAAGGCACCGATTAAATTGATGGAGAATCTCGAATCCTTGTCCTAGTTTCCTACTTTACTTCTGTTGTGTGCATTAATTTTATACATGAATGGCGGGATCTGCTATTTTAAAGTCGATTCCGAACGACAGTTTGGTGAGAAACTTTTCTTGGCAATTTTTTATTTTGCTCTCAGAGTTCTGCTGATAGGCAGTCGCTGAAGAAATATATTTTTCATAATTCGTTTCGTTACAGATGTCGGGTAACGGATCCTAATTTTAATCGAAAAATCATCTTAAAAAATTAACATCATTTCTAGCTTTATGGATACCTGAACAAATTGTCAAATTTGAGAGGACACCAATCCATATGATATTCAAAAACGTTCAATGTCCCGAAGAAGTCACAGTTTTTGTGGATTTTGAACTGGCGGCATAGGTTAGGTTAGGTTAGGTTAGGTTAGAGGACATGTACTTGTCAATTCTGACAAGTACAGTATTCGGTGGTCGAATTGATTCATTGTACTACGTCCTAGCTTCTCACACCATTTATGTTCTGTGCGTTAATTTTATACATGAGTGGCGGGGCCTACAGTTTAAAGTCGACTCCGAACGACACATTTTTTGAGAAGCATTGCATGGCAATTTTTTTTACTCTCAGAGTTTTTGCCAGAAATCTGCTGAGAGGAAGTCACGGAAAAATTATTTTCAAATTTTCGGTTTGATGTCTGACCTGGGATGCGAACTCGGGTCTTTCGCCTAACAAGCCAACACACTACCCACTAGACCATGGCGACCTCCTAAAAAACTGGCGGCATAATTGTTTCGTATTTGTTTGAGAACAATGTTAGCCAGGTCAATACTGTCAACGACGAGCACTATAGTTTGATGATCTGCACAGCAACGAAATGTAGTTTCATTACTACGGCATTACATGAAACACAGTTCATACCATATAGGCATAGCTGGCAGATTTGACGATTTATCATCACTTTTAACGACTTTGAGCTCCAAAAATGTCATTTTGACGACATGACGATTTATGCCCTTATTTTGACGATTTTTAGCAATTAAAAATTTACATAATTTTCTTTACTTTAGTGTGTTAAAGGCTTCCTTAAGCTTTGTATTTACTTTGCAAGTACTACTATTAGAAATTTATGTTAGTAATACTGAAGGTGTAAATTATTATATCTTTGACTAATTTTCGAATACGAGTCATGCCTTCTCTGTATTTTAAATCCTTTTAATCCCTTAAAAGCCAAAAAAATTTCAACTCGTAAATAACATCGTAGTTGATAATGAATTATCATATGCCGTTGCAGACAATTTTAAAAATTCGCTAATAGCATCTAATATTACCAGCGGAAGAACAAAGGCAAGTGCCATTACATTTTTTTTTCATACGACTAACACTCACGGGTTGGCATTGCTTTGGAACTAGGAAAATATATTATAGGAATGAGGAAAGAGGGAACAGTATTTATGGAGACTAAGTTTGAATATTTTTATGCCATAAGTAACAGGAAAGATCTCTGCAAGGAAAGCAGTTCAACATACGAGTAGTCCGTCTAACAAACGAACTTTGTCTGTAATGTAGTGTGTTATACACTGGCCAATCGACCACATACTAATGTGCTAGGCGAGAAAAACGAGTGTTACGTAGGAATATAAGATTTTCATAAACAAATCCCCTTATTTCGTTCGAACAATATTCATTGCAGTAGCGATAGAACAGTGACACAAGCCATATTGCAACGATGTTCCAATGAATCACTGGAGTTGGACATACTACCGTGATTAATGACCTACTACGGTCTCAAATGTACACGGTCGAGAAGCCTCTTAATAGACTTAAAGGGCCTACCCATACATGAGAGTTGTATTCCATTCTCAATCGGCCGGTTATAAAAGGTGTAAATGGTAAGTAGATCAGATGAAGTAAATTATTTATCGCAACGTCTTAAGAAACCAATGCATCGAAAAATGTGTCAGTTCTAGCGACCATCACACAGAATTTTCATGCCCATAAAGTCAACACTTTCTGACTCCCTAACATTTATTCCACACATGGGTATATAAATGATGCAATATTATTGTGGCTTAACATTGACTTTATATTTGTTTTTGCTGTTAAAACCTTTCAATTTATTTTATTTATTTTTTCTGACGATTCTGTTACGATTTCAATGAACATTTTTGATGATTTTGACGATTTTTTCCTAAATATTTGACGATTTGAATCCCTCATTTCTTTGGCAGCTATGCATATAGTGTGAAGTCGCTGTAGTCTAGTAGGTAGTGTGTTGGCTTATTAGACGTAAAGCCAGGGTTCGAGCCCCCAGACCAGACATCAAAACAAAATACAAAAAGTATTCCGATTTCCTCTAAGCAGATTTCTGGCAAAAACTCTGAGAGTAAATAAAATTGCCATGAAAAGTTTCTCAAAAAAAATCTGTCTTTAGTAGTCGACTTTAAACTGTAGGTCCTGCCATTTATGTATAAAATTGACACACACAACATAAGTGGTGTGAGAGACTAGGTCAATAATCCAGACTGAAAGGTTGTAATGACCAATTATGTATGTATGTGTGCAAATAGGGTAATCTGCGTAAGCTATTTAAGGGATGGCCAACGTGTTTGAAAGCAATGTGAACTGGCCACCGTCATCGTATGATTTGACCCCGTTAGACTTTTTCTTTTAAGCTTTTCTTCAGGCACAGCTGTAACCGAATAAACCACAGTCGTTAATCCTTGGGATCAATAAAATTCAGCCTGACTTGTGACGGAGTTGCGGAAAATTGGATGTTTCCGATGTGCTTCACACAGAGAAACTGTAGCGAAAATTTAAATGATGATTTATTCTACACATTGTGACCTCAATAGGTCATGCAAACGAATAAAGAATTTCGATGAAATCTCACACACTCTTCGTTTTTTTTTTTTTACTTTAAAGATACCTAACTAGACCTAGCTTCCTATACCATTTATGTTATGCGTGCAGCAGATCCTACAGTTTAAAGCCGACTTCGAAATTTTTTCTCACAGAGTTTTTACCAGAAATCTGCTGAGAGGATATTGCAATAAAAATGTTAAAATTTCGCTTTTGGAGATGTTTGAACTGGGGTTGGAACCATGGCCTCACGTTTTAAAAGCCAACATAGTACCTACTAGCCTACGGCCGCTTCAAAATTCAAATTTAAAGTTAGGAAACACTTGATCCTGATACTTCAGGGAGTCAATATACACTAATACCCCGGTTTGCGTCGCTAATAGGCTCTAAAGAAGCGCGACGCAAACAGAAACGGCGCAAAATGAAGCACGATTTTCCATGCATTTGTATTGATTTTCATTTAATCGGTTCCGAGATTCATAATTTTAGCTGAAAAAATCGATTTTTCAATGTATTTGTACTAAATTTAAACGGGAAATCTCCTTTTTGTGTTTTAGCTTTATGCAAACATTTTCATATTAAATATTCATATTCGAAATCACAGAAATTTTAAAAAGACGCAACTTCGAAGCAGGCTCAGAACGAAGCGACGCAACCCGGGGTATTAGTGTATTTCATTATGTAAAAAAAAGCAATAATTATTGCTTAATAATCTAAACAAGAATACATTTTAAAATCTATTAAATTATTTAGAATCTGTGCTATCACAAGCATAGATTGCAACATTTTCAATATTTTTTAATCCCATAACCATTTTAAACATTTTCCTTAAAGCTGTGCTGAAAACTCTACAGCCTTAAGGAAATTTAAAGTTTGTTGTCATCATCTATGTAAACTTTATACAACATATTTAAACATTAATGTGGTTTGTTGTGGTCCTAAATAAGTAGACTTTTCCACACCCATCATTTCAATGGAAGAGCATACGAAAAAGCGAAAACCAACAACATACAACATTTACAACGTGTACAATCACAGTTGTTTAATGTTTAACCATCATTACAATTGAGAAACTCAACTCATGTCTTATACTTACAACTGCCACCAACAAAATCAACTAACCAGTCAGGCAATCAAGCATACAAACAGCCCAACCAAGCCATCAATCCATCGTTACCAGCCTTGCAAGCATTTCTTTAACCAAGCAAGCAACATCTCAACCAACCAACAGACCTGCTGATTGATGTGTTTAATAAATAAAATTGTATTCCTTTTGGCCTCAGCATTTGATGGATAAATTTCATTACATTTCGTTTCAAGTCGTTTTAGTTTGTCTCTCATGGCTTTGCTGTGCTAGAAACTCACGCACATGTTGATGATTGAAGTCATCTGTCTTATGGTTTGGAGGTCCCAGTTGTTCTTCTTAATTTTCCGTTTAACCAGTTTTGCGGTTTTTAAACTGAAAATCTCCTATTTTTTTCTCCCCATTTTGTTTAAATTGATGTAACCAGTCATGTAAATGGGATTATAACGATAGAAACTTTAGTTGCTTCAGTCATTGAGAAGGAAATGTATTCGTATGCCAAATAATCTGACTTACTTTCCTAAGGAAAAGTCTTTTAGGATGCTATGGATGAAATTTGTAATCAAAATAAAAACTTTATGCTTAAATTAAAAGGGGTTAAGTGCGGCATATAAAAAGCTTCAATATTTGACTCTTATTTATTTCAAAATATTTGAAAAATCTATTTTATATGGATTGTCTCTGAACTACATTGAAAGAAAAATTCTCTAGAGCATTGTACTCAAGAGCGCTTTGATATCATATGATGCCATTCTCCAAAACCTGGCGCTGACGGGGCCTGATAAATGTTTTTCGAATTAAAGGCTGCTCAATGGCGGCTTATTATTCTTGCTACTACAGTCCACTGTTGGTTTTCTTTCCGATTAATTGCTACTTGATGATGGCCCCTATTCTTGTTAATAATATCAATTTATTCATGCTAATTCTGTCTGCTATTGGTTATTTTTGTAGGATTAATGGCCGTTCAAAAATGTCCCGATATTCTTTTTACTTCTGTTTACTATTGGATATTTTTCTCGGATTAATGGCTGCGCTATGATGGAACGTTATTCTAGATTATTCTATTTTTCTGAGATTAATGGCAGGGCGATAATGTCCCGTTATTCTTCTTACTGATATTTACTATTAGTTACAATTGTCGGATTAATGGCTGCTGGAAGAAGGCCCGTTATCCTTCTGAATACTATCTACTATTGGTTAATTTTCCTGGATTAATGGCTGCTCGATGATGGTTATTTTTCTTGAATTAATGGCTAATCCAAGGTGGTCCACTATGTTTTTTATTGGTATTTGCTATTAATTACTTTCCTCAGATAAATGGCTGCTCGATAATGTCCCGTTATTCTAGTTTGTTAATCCTATCTACTGTTGGTTATTTGTCTCAGATTAATGGCTGCTCGATAATGTTCCGTTATTCTTGTTAATACTGTCTACTATTGGTTATTTTTCTTGGATTAATGGCTCCTCCAACGTGATGTGCTTTTATTGCTATTGCTATTTGCTATTGGTCATTTTTCTTAGATTAATGGCCGCTCCATAATATCCCGTTATTCTAATTAATACTATCTACTATTGGTTATTTCTCTCAGATTAATGGCTGCTCGATAATTTTCCGTTATTCTTGTTAATACTGTCTACTATTGGTTATTTTTCTTGTAGTAATGGTTGCTCAAAGGTGGTCTGTTATTCTTGCTAATGCTATTTTCTATTGATTATTTTTCTCAGATGAAGCTGTTTTTCTCCAATGGCTCCAAGAATATTGTGCTTTAAGGCGTCATTTGTCTCTGGCTTGTCGGCATAACACTTATCTTTGACGGCACCACACAAATAATAGTCCAACGGTGTCAAATCGCAGCTCCGAGGTGGCCAAATGACATCAGCTAATAATGCGATCTTCAAAAACAAGGCGCAAAACATCGAGTGTAGCTTCGGCTGTATGGCACGTAGTGCTATTCTATTGAAACCCAATGTTGCCAATATCCTCCTTATCAAATTTAGCGAACAAAAATTCTTTCAACATGTCTCGATAACGATCGCCATTGACTGCAACGGCTACTCCTTGCTCATTTTCGAAGAAAAATGGCCCAATTATTCCTCTGGGCCAAAATCCGCACCAATCAGTTACTCGTTTTAGGTGGGTCGGCTTTTCAATGTATGCGTGTGGGTTATCTGTGCCCTAAATGCAACAATTTTGCTTATTTACATATCCGCCAAGATCAAAATGAGCTTCGTCTGAAAAGATGATTTTTTTTTGCCAAAATCGGCATCTTATTTAAGTCGATTGCTGGTCCACTTGGAGAAGTGAAAACGCGTATACACAACCATATTCGTTCAGCGGAGGGATAAAACTAATTATCTGTCAAATCAGACATGAACTAAGTGTTACCATTCACGACACAAGCACTAGTTGAAAAAAAAAACGTTTGAATGCAGACTCGATGTTTACTCGATATTTATAGGTTACTGGTGATGTTCCGCTATTCTTGGTAATGCTATACACTATTCGTAATTTTACTGGGATTAATGGCTGCTCGAAAGTGGTCCGTTATGCCTGTTAATTCTATCTACTATTCGTTATATTTTTGGGATTAATGCCTATTCGATAACGCCTATTGCTATTGCTATATATTATTGGTTATTTTTCTGCTATTAATGGCTGCTACAAGGTGGTCCGCTATTCTTGTTAAGGCTATCTACTATTGGGTATTTTTCATGGATTAATGGCTGTGAGATAATGAACCGTAATTCTAATGGCTGCTCGATGATGGTCCGTTAATATTGTTAATGCTATTTACTATTGGTTAATTTTCTCAGATTAATGGCAGCTCGCCGATGTCCTGCTATTCTGCTTAATGCTATTTACTATTCCTTATTTTTCGCGGATTAATGGCTGCTCGATGAAGGCCCATTATACTTATTAATACTATCTCCTATTGGTTATTTTGCTGCTATTAATGGCTGCTCGAAAGTGCACCGCTATTCTTGTTATGGCTATCTACTATTGGTTAATTTTCTCAGATTAATGGCTGCTTGGTATTGTCCCGTTATTCTGGTTTGTAATATCAATTATTGGTCAATTTTCTTGGACTAATGGCTGCTCAGTAATGTCCCGTTATTCTTGTTAACACTATCTACTATTGATCAGTTTTCTTGGGCTAATAGCTGCTCAATGATGGCCCGTTATTCTTGTTAATGGTATTTATTAATGATAATATTTCTCTGATTAATAGCTCCTCTAATTTGGTCCACTATTCTTGTTAATGCTATTTACTATTGGTTATTTTTCGCGGCGTTGTACAATGTCGCTGTATTCCGGTTAGTGCTATCTACTATTGGTTATTTTTCTCGGATTAATGGCTGCTCTATATAAGCCCGTTATTCTTGTTAATGCTATTTATTAATGATAATATTTCTCTGATTAATTGCTCCTCGAATTTGGTCCGATATTCTTGTTGATGTTATTTACTATTGGTTATTTTTCGCGGATTAATGGCGTTCGATAACGTTCCTCTATTCTGGTTAATGCTCTCTACTATTGGTTAATTTTTACAAATTAATGGTGGATAATGTCCCGCTATTCTTCGTAATTCTATTAACTATTAGTAATTTTTCTTCGATTAATGGCTGCTCGATCGCGGTTTGCTATTCTATTTGCTACTATCTTTTGCTGGTTATATTTCTATTGGATTTGATGGGTTCTTATAGTATCCTGAATGCCTTTATTTAACATAGATTTTAATTTTTGCATTTATTATCGAATATCGAAAGGAATTATAAAAATTCAGAAGTTAATTTATTACTTCAAAATCTCTTTTGAGTTAAATTCACTTTTAATATCGCATTCATAAATCACAATTTGTACAATCAACGAAACCTCAAGCTGACATTTTAATTACATCTCATTGTAACTAAATACGTTTTTAACACTTTGACAGTGAATATATAATTTTTTTTTTCTTTCTACGATCAGCTGAAATCATAAAAAATTCATATGAAATAATTTAATTATACAACCGTACACGAAAACAATATCTGCAGATTTTTTTTTATATGATTTTCTCAATCCCATTGAGTCTTTATTATAGTGCAGTCATGTTGGTTGCTGGTCTGAACATATAAATGAAGGTCGTCTTAACAGCTTTCAACAGTATTTTTAACACATTTTAACACACAAATGGAAATGACTGTCTAAAGTAATTTAAAATGATATTGACATGTCATATACATGAATTAAAGGTAAGAAAAAACTAAAACAAAAAAAGCATGAAAAAAAAATAATATTTGTGTGGAGGGATGGATATATGGAACACCATTTCCAATGATAATTTGAAGAGAGAACAAATGATAAAAAAATTATGTTTCGTTCGGAGTTGAGTCCTGACGCTCATGTGTAACATTAACACACACACGATATGGGTGATGTGAGGGCTTGATCGTAATCCTGATTAAAGATTTGTAATAACCAATCAAGTAAAGTCTACAGAGTTTAGTCGAATACCAAGTGTTCTAAGACAGATCAATAAAGTCAACATAATCTCACAGAATGAAAATAAACATTGCTGTTTCAAAGAATATCACTGTAAGTATAGCTATAATGGTAAGTTAACTTGTTTGTTTTTCATAATTGCTGAACATTTTTTCCTTTATTGCTTAAAATTTAAGTTGTAAAGCGAGTTGTTCGAAAAGAAATTAAAACGTGACTTCAGGCAACATAATTTCGTCCAATCAATGATCTGTAGCAGAATTTTTAGAATCGACAGAGAAGTAGGGAACATAATCGGTGGCCTGCACACCAAAGACCAGCAATCAATCGCTTTTTGTTCCGCTACTCATAAGCACTCAGCTTGAGTATGAATGCAGTTTTGAGTGTGAATGAATCAACAGAATTGAAATTCAACTACTCTGATTCATTTGTACTCGCAACAACATTGATTTATAAGTATAAGTAGCAATGAGTATGAGTACAACGTTGACATCAAACTCACAACATACGAAATACGTTTGATTCATACGCCTACTCATTCTGATTCATAAATTTAGAAAAATACTTATAATACTTATAAGTCATTCGAGGGGCTCGAATCATTCATCAAAATTTACAGCCTTTGTTATTGTTGCATATACACACAACCTTTTTGTGGACATAGTAGTGTTCATGCGCGAATCATACTTATTTTGTGCTTCGTGTAAATGTTAAGTAGAAACGAGTCGAAGTCAATAACATCATGCGTACTGTTAAGTATGAATACGACGAGTACTTCCATCTTTGAGTATAAGTAATATGAGAATGATATCAAAATAAGTATGAATGCGTATATGTAACTGAAATTATAAGCATGACTCGAACCTACTCGTTGTTTTGAATACTTATTGCTGATTTCTGGTGCGAATAATAAAGAATTTTAATTAACACTAACACAAATATATTTTTATTTCATTTGTAATCTTCGAGCTTATGTTTTAAAAGTTATTAAAAGGTAATTATGTTACAATATTTTAAATTTTAATCTTTATCCACGGATATGGTGTAAGTGTTGTTGCTTTCTGTGCCGTCTTTACACAAAATTCAAAAAACTTTGTATGAATGAATGAATGAAAAAGTAGGACTTCAACACCAACTAAAGAAATTGAATGAATTTCAAAATAATAATAATACTGACTATCAATTTTCCGAATACTAAATTATAAATTAAGCGTTTTTTTTTTTGTGTGGCACTAACAAAAACATTATTGTTGCGACGTCTTCCTTGCTAAGGCACGGAAAAGGGGGCATAACATATTTAGACGTATACTCCACCTTCATTTAAACTCCTTCTTGCCAAGGCTGCCAAACCAATCAACGATCATTAATACATTCAAGTCGGAGGACGATGAAGAAGAAAAAGGTGAAAAAGAAAAGAAAACCCATTTAAATAATAAACAATCCATATAACAATAAGAGGGGCTCATAAGTTATAATATCCATGACATTGTTGGTATACGACTATTTAGTTGGCAACGTTTAAACGTGGTATAAGCATCTGTATCGGATACTTTGCTAGTACTGGCAGTCTGGTCACATATGCCTGCCTGCCTGGTCATAATAAACACCAGAATGAAGCAAATGCTTGCAATCATATCAATAATATACGAGGGTTAACTGGCCTTATGGTTATGGGGAGACGTATAATTTTCGCATAACTTTCAATGGGAATCCTCGATTAAAGTATCCTCGTATATAGGTCTACATGCATGCATACGTATGTATGCCAATAACTACAGTATTTATGTTTATAAGAGCATGGTTACCTCATTGGCATGAAAGAATGAATGAAAGAGAGAGAAAAAAAAAATAGAGAGAATACCTACTGACAATATTTATTGCAAATACAGCAATAAATTTCAAAACACCATTCGCTAAGCACCACATGGGGTCTTTGAAATTGAAGATAAATTTTAAGGCGGCAATTTATGATTTGTGAGCAGCATAAGTGTTGGTACATTGTCTCCTTCTCTCCGTATATTGTACAAACAAACATACTGTACCTACAGATATACTAGTACTGTAAACGAGTGTATCGTGAATTGAACAATTGGCATTGTATCCACAATATTTTATTCTGGTTGTTAAATAATGCGTTTTTCTTTCTCTCTTCCTCTCTATTTGACTTTATATTTTCCGTTTTTCATGTTTCTTAAAGCCAGTGGTGTAGGTGTAAAAGTGTTATTGGGTAAGCGACCGTAGTTGTCTCATGTATTTTCGCTTATATTGTGGTTGTGGTTCATATAGTTAATCTATTACTGGCAATTGAATTTGTATTATAAATCAATTTGAATTGTAAAAAAAAAACAAAAATTAGTAGGCTGTTGTTAGTTTATTTCTTAATAAATTTTAATTTAAGTTTTAATTTTTTAAACAAAATTCTTATGTAATTTGAAAAATATTTCATACACAGGAAACCAGCTTTAGTTTCGTAATATTCGGAACATTTATTATTGCATTCAAGCAACGACGTGCATATCTGCATTTATGTAAGCAAAATCCACGCCGCTGTGGTAGAAAAATTTCTCGTGAGCTGAACATATCGCGAAAACGGATGCAACACATATTTAAAAATGAGCTTGGACTAAAGCCATTGAAGTTCCAAAAAGTGCAAGAGGTTACCGATAGACAAAAAAAGTTAGACTGAAAAGAGCCAAGGAGTTACTTCGTTTGCACGGGAGTGGTCAGTTAGCGAATTTGGTTTTTTTCCGATGAGAAGCCATTCCAAATTGAGCAGTTTGTGAACAAAAAAAATGATCGGGTTTACTTGGCAAAGAGGTCAGCTGAAAATTTACACCTGCAATTAGCCACCAGAATTCAAGCCCCGCCGATGGTAATGGTGTGGGCCGCCGTAACGGCCGATGGTTCCTTCCCGATCGTTCTTGTCATTACATTTCTTAATTCGTTATACTCTACGATATAAAAACATTGCTTAGGTTGGGTTAAATTGGCAGCCTCTTCGAAAAACTTGGCTAACTCTTGCGTCCTATGAGGTTGCATTATAACAACGTACTTCTATAGTCTTATAATCTCATTTCCTTCCTTCCTTTTCTTCCATCGACATCTCGTCTTCTTCCTTCTACAGCTTCTGTGGGACATTTCAAGCTTATAAGCTTTTGTACAAGGATAAACATACTGTTATAACTGCTATTTACGTAATTGGTCTGTACAACTCTATAGTCAGGATTATAAACCAGCATCACTTATGTGTGTCAATTTTATCCATAAATAATGTTAGACTGGATTCGATACTAAACTATTCAGAGCAGAGAGTGTATGTAAAAGCAAAAGCAGATAGAATTAGAACACATCTGAGTATACTGATTGGAGGACCACTCCCAAGTAGGAGGAAACTGTTAAAAGAGCTCTTAAATGCATTCTGTTCTGGTTCAATACAAAGGCCATATCAGCCGTGTTTGATTACAATATGCCTGAAATTTGTGTGAAAGCATTTATTTATCCTCCTTTAGAGGATTGCACATATGTATTCAATTTTCTAATGTAACAGCTTTTGCAAATGCGTTTCCTTTGTGGTTATCTTCAATGTTTTCGGGTTTATGAACGATCTATCGTTGAGAGATACTTCCGGAGACAACCTTATATGTGGTGTACGCAATTTCAAAGGATATAACGACCGCCTTCCTTTGAGTAAATATGGGAATATTTCCATCGTAGTCTTTAAAGCTTCTATTTTACTTTGAATTTTGTCGCTTGATATGGTTTTATCAGTGAATACTTCAACTAAGTTCTTAGGCTAGTGTAAACCGTTATAACAATAGGATTTATTAGATATTTTCTTTGAAAAGCAAAAATTGAGTCTCATGTATTCTGCAGGCAATAGGTATAAACCAAATTAATTACATTCAAACATTTTGACATGAAAGCTAACAACCACAGCTCGATTTTAATTACAAAAAAGAATCGAATTTATAGTGCATTTTATTTGTTTTTTTTTTCAGTTTTCTTTAATTTACCAAAGACCTTTGGGTGCTTATGATATGGATTCAAGTTCATTGCATATATGCAGAGCAGAGACCAGCAGTTTTTCCGCTACTCGTGCACTTTTCAGTATGAGTGAATCAACAGAATTGAAATTCAACTACTCTGTTTCATTCGTACTCGCTACAACATTGTTTTATAAGTATAGGTTACGATGAGTGTGAGTACAACATTTACATCAAACTCACAACATTCGAAATGTGTTTCATGTGTACTCATTCTGATTCATAAATTTTCAGCCTTTGTTGTTGTTGCAAATACAAACAAAGAAGAAAGGATAGACAAAGACAACAACCAAACCATGCACTCAATCTTCTTGTCAGTATAGTAGTGTTCGTATGCGAATCAGACTTATTTTGTGCTTCGTGTAAATGTTAAGTAGAGACGAGTCGAAGTCATTAACATAATGCGTATCGTTAAGTATGAATACGACGAGTAGTTCCAACTTTGAGTATGAGCAGTATAAGTATGATATCAAAATAAGTATGAATGCGTATAAGTATCTGAAATTATAAGTATGACTCGAACCTACTCATCGTTTTGAATACTTATTGCTGATCTCTTTGAATACTTATTGATGAGCTCGGTTTGAAATTTTGTTAAAATTAATTTGTTTTTTTGTTCTGAAGTACAATTCTTCTGGTTAGAAATTTAATATTCATTCATATAATATAATGGGATCAATTGAATATAGGCCTTCAAATGTTCAATTGTCTCTGGTTTGTCGGTTGCCCCAAAATAAATAGTCCAACGGTGTCAAATCGCAGCTTCTTGGAGGACAATTGGCATCAGTATTTCGCCTCAATAAACGGCTATCAAACGTTTGAGGCTATAAATCGACTGTGGCTTAAGATGTGTGACAAGTAGCATCATCCTGTTGAAACCAAGCATAGTTCACATTAATACCATGAAGAGCGGGTACAAAAAAATCGGTTATCACGGTGCAACAAGTGTCCCCATTGACTGTAAGCGTTGCTTTATGCTCATTTGCAAAGGAATGTGGGATATTACGCAGAAATAGGGTCTGGTATTTGATAATTTGAATCTACTCATAGTTTTGAATACTCGTTGATGATCTCTGATGCAGAGTAATTTAGGAAAACATTTTCGTAAATTTTTATTAAAAATACAACGTTTCGAAACGCTTGCAATTTGTGGTTTATAACGCAATTAAAAAGCATATGTCATGTCACATATCATATGTCATGTGTCATGTCATTTGTCACGTCACATATCATATGTCATGTCATTTGTCATGTCATATAACATGTTCCTGGGGTAATCCTTGTTCCATCTTATTTACTTTACTTAATTGGTTGTTATAACCCTTAAATCGCCCACGACTCATAAAGGGTGTGTTAATTTTATTTATGAGTGGCGGGACCTGCAGTTTAATGTAAACTCTGAATGACAGATTTCGGGAAGA